>LQNS02276620.1:9807000-9821015 GCA_001587735.2 Parhyale hawaiensis
CAAATGCTGATGGTATGTTTAGTAGGTGCTCAAAATGCTCAGCCCAACGCTGCACTATTTCTCCCGGCTCAGTGATGAGAGTTTCACCACTCCGAGACAGAAGCGCCTGTGTCCCATTGTACGTAGGACCGTGGGTAGCTCTCAACCATTAGTAGGAATTTGAAAATACAGTAGAAGGAAACCAGGTGGGCACAAAGGGAAGGCGGACAAAAGGTCAGTCTAGCTAAGATCCCTTGAGGGTGCAACTCCGCATAAAAACCATGGGATCGGGAAAGTTAGTTTCAGTAAAAAAGTTCGGACCTCTGTTTCCGAGCGGAACAATGAAATAGAGGAAAGAACAAGGGACATATAGTATGTTAATAGAAAAGGGAACCCATGCATGAAGGTGTACCCACACAGGATCAACACGCACGGGAAAGCATGAGCAAGTTGGAGTGTGCAAATGGAAGGAAGCACAGTGGGCACGAAAGACAGGTCTCAAAGGCCTAGCTAATTGCTAAGATAACCTACACAAGCCCCATGGGGTCACCGCGCCCCATAACATAGGATAGACAAACCTAACTAATTTAACCCTATGGCCTATGGCCCATCCTATGCTCCCTGAAGAGGTACAGGATTGGCAAGCCTCACCACTATATATCTAAGACTAATGGCTAGGCCTATAGACCGACCGGGGTTGAAATCCGGCACAAGCCTGAGCCGGGGCTGAGTTCACTTAAACTGACTTCGCCGGGACCGAAGTCACTGAAAATGACTTCAGCAAAGTTGGGAACACAAAACTGGTCTTTTCTAGCAGTAGCTACATATTTACTAAGGACTGAAATTTCACCGGGGTCGGAGCCACTATAAATAACGCAGCCGGGACTGGGGTTGGCCAGGATGAGAAACTGGCTGATGTCCATACCCAACTTAGCTTATGGCTGGGGCCTATAGCCTACCTAAATTAGTTACTTACTTATGACCGGGGTATATACCTACCTATAGCCCACACTATGCTCCCTTATACACAAAATCTAATGGCATTTTCGAAAAAATATGAAAATCATTACTGTAAATAAGTATGGGAATTTATGGTCTCAACCATAAATTTTAAAAATATACTTAGGTAAATGTTTTCTGTACGGCAATATTACCCATAGTAAACTGTCGTTAAGTCAATCTGAACTTAAATAGCACCAAAACATAATGGAAGAACTCTAAAAAGAATGCTGATCAAAATTTGACAAATTTGACAGCAAATTTAAGTATAGGGACGGTACCTCTAAAAAGCTTGTTAAAATCAAAGTTGTTTCCAGCAAGAAACCTAAGGCTGTTGCTGCACACTGTGAATGTATTTGGTGAGTGGACGGAAGTGTCTTTCTTGAGCAGATAAAAGCTGAATGTGGCAGTCTCGTATCTGAAAGTATAAAGAAAAATTACATCAGTGGGGGTTATCATTCTATAGTTATGCCGAGCCACACCGTGCAATTGCACGTTCAACTAATGATCGGGCGTTCAGCTGGCACGTCATTGATGCTACCGACTTTCACGGGTCATCGGGATGACGTGCGAGCTGAAAGTTCGCTCAAAAGTTGAGCATGCAACTGTAGAATGTGCACACAGCATGAGATGATTCTCAACGAGTCAGTTTCCAAGATCTCTCCTTGTGAGATTGCACAACACTTCGTTCACGAAACCACAGTATTAAACTCTTTCGGTCCTGCATGGTGTCTAGCGACCAGGACTTTTAAAATTCCCTGAGTTTTCCCTGATTTAGCTTAAATCTTCCTGAGTGTAAGATTGTCCATTTGTCTTCATCATTTAACAAAAATGGGCTGAATGACACTGAAACAGTTATCAATCACCCTCATAATTGTAGGATTTGCTGCAAATAGGGCTAGAGAGGTGTCCACTTTCTCCCAGTACTGCAGAACAAATAGGCTAGGTACTGACGCGATATACGATACACAACAACATGCATAGACAGCTGATACCTTATGCGCTGTGCATGCCGACGCTATATACAATACAAAACATGCATAGACCAGCTGGTATCTTCAGCGCAGTGCATATTGGCGCAATATATGATACAAAACACGCACAGGTAGCTGATATCTTATACACCTTCCAGTCGATCATTGCAGTTATCTGGTCGACCATTGTGGTCGATCAATGCACCGCAATGTCCGACCAGACGATCATTGCGGTTATCTGGTCGACCACTGTCGATCAATGTACCGCAATGTCCGACCAGACGATCATTGCGGTTATCTAGTCAACCAGTGTGGTCGATCTCAAAACCATAGTATTGGATCAGTTGATTACTGCGGTTTCTGTGGTCGACCACAGTGGCCGTTATGGTAATCAGAGACTAACGCCATCCTGAAACAAGAAAAGTACAAATGTTAAAATATGAAAACAAGTGCTTAAAGGTGCACCAGCTAACTACAACGAACTTTAGATAATCGTGGTTCAAAAAAAGAAATAATTTTAAATTTTGATCGGAGACTAACGTAGGGGATGCTACGCGGACTCATGAAAAAATTACCAGAAGCTAGTCCAATATGTGTACTACGCTGTCAAACACGGATATCGCGACTTCAATGCTAGCAAACCCCTAAAAAAAAAATTATTTCCGAGAGTGGTACCTAGTCTTCATAATACCGAAACAATGGGCACATTTTCATGCAACTTTCCCATTTAAAAAATTCCAAAACTTTTGAGTTTGGGGAATTAAAATTTACGGCTTGCAGGACATATTTAGCATTTCTTTGGCTACAATTTGAGCCCTAGCTGATCTTTCTAGCATCAATGGTTTGTCTTGCAGCAGTTTTTTAATGGAGGGGTGTAAAAGTGATCGGAGACTAACACCTCTACCCCAATCCTCATATGGCTCGGGCTCTGTGAAAACGCCACTTTCATAAAGATAACCCCACGTGGAATACCATTCACTATCCTGCAAAAATTCCCCGAGTTTTATGACTCCTGGTCACTTTTTCCCTGAGTGGCTTTTTTCCCCAGTTTTCCAAACTGCTGGACACCATGAATACGTTGCATTAGAGTAACCATTAGAAAATTACGGTGTTGCTTGTACAGCCCCACAGCAAGTGAACCAAAAATAAGACTATTAGGTACTCTGAACAGGCATTCACATTCAGAATGCAGGATCAAATCTATTAGCTATCTAGGGGAAAAATATGGGGTTGCTCGAGGTGGACTCTTAACGGTAGTGCCCTATCCTTAATTTCCTAGCAGCTACATATTACAGTATATATATGGAATATGATAGTGATTTTGTAAGCTAAAACGTGGATTTTAGCCCACAATAGAAATTTAGGAGCTAAATGCAACGTCCACTTGGGTTTAATATCAATGTACCATACCTGTTACTATAGTAACTTATTAGTGGCCTTCATTTACTCTCGACACCGTGAGATAAAGATATACCTAAGAGTTAGCCTAAACAATTTCCAGGTACATACTTCGATTTCCAGAATCACAGAGTACAGGAACATGGTAGAGTATGCCTGAATATATATGTACCGGTATGATACCCAAACAAAGAGAATATTTTAGTATGGAAGATGAGAGTATGAACAACTCACTGGCGCTTGGCAGCATTGAAACAGAAGCAGCTGAGGCCCAGTTGCAGCATGCCAAACTCTCGTACGCTGGCAGCCACTTTTGCATACCTGTCCAGCGTAAATACAGAATTATTTCTTGATAACAGGATGCTAATGTCATAAATATACTGACCTGAAACATCTATATACCTTCAGACTCGCAACTGATATCTGACAAACACATAAGTTTTTCATATATTGGAAGTTACTTGACATTCTCTTAGAAACAGCATCATCTGAATTTATGAAATGTCAGCAAATGATCTCAGTGGGCATTCTATACGAATAGCACTGATAAAATGCAAAAAAACAGTTGGTGAGAAAAACTGCGATTGCTTGAAAATCAGGCTTGCATGTCAAACTCCAGTCTTCAAATATGTAATCATAGGGGAGACGTTATGAAAACATAGGAAGTAATAAGAATTTAAGCCAAAAAATGCTTGGTGACCAGTGTTTTCAAGAATAAGTTATGAATTATAGACCTAAGAATAAGTGATGAATAGATGCCTACTTAGAACAATGAAAAAGATTAAATTCACCTTAGAACACAGATAGCTACCTTGTTCTTATAAAAATCGAGTAGCTACTTTGAAAGGTAGCTAGGTACCTAACATTCTTAGCATCAAAATGTAGGAATATGTTATCAGTACCTATCTATATCTATATGTTTGTGGTCGTTACCCTTCAATTTATTTTCTTTGTGGATCAGACCAAATACAGAGGTACCAATCAGAAACATGTATTTCTTTCCATTTGAAATTGCAGTAACCACAAGATTAACAATACATACATATAGCTAGCTACCTACTACAATACTGAAAATTTCTGGATCTTCAAAATAGTGCACACACACATAAAAATAATCTAGGCCTTTACCGTTCTACAGCTGTCTTCATAATTCCAAAATAAGAAAAGACAGTTCTAGTTTAGTTTGTGACGTTTCACAAGGTATGTGTGAAGTTAGGTTAGAATACTTAAGTTAGTCAAAGTTCGACTCCGCTACAATAGGTGCCTAACCTACCGTATAAGCACACATATTATACTTGAACCTCTGAATGTAAGCCATACAGCTACTACACCGGCACCAAAAAATTTATTAAATTATCATATGTGATGACTAGAGCACACAGAGTGCAAACTGCTGCCCAGCAAAGCAATGCCAACGAAAATCTCAAATCGTCTCAAACAGTGATTTCCTCTTTCACCACCAAGATCTGGTCATTTGTGCTTTTTGATAGTAATAAAAGGATTCAGTAATTTCCTTGAAGATCAATTTGTAAATTCAAGTGTTTTATATATGTTCTGACAAACAGTAGTCAAACGGACAAGCCCATAATCACCAAAATTTGGTCATGTGTCTCTCAACATTTTCAACATACTGTATCTTACAAATTTCATGATCTGTTCATAACTTTTTTTTCAGTTTTATATACTTCTGACAAACATTACTCAAAACACAAACAAACAACCAGATCATCACCAAAATTTGATGATTTAGCTACCTATATCTTTCAGCATATTTAACAATTCCTGTTAATTTCATGAAGATCTGTTCAAAAATTTTCATGTTATTTAGTGAACATACATAAAGATCAACAAACAAATGAACAACCAGATTGTGACAAAAATTTGGTTGTTTAGGTACCTACCATTGGTAGTTGCTACAAGTCACAACTTCATTAAATTTCAGAAAAATATGTCAATAACTTTTTGAGTTACAGCATTAACCCTTTTGCTATGGAAATTTTGCTCTTTTATGAGGTTGTGTAGGAGTCTCATAGAAGACACTATCATTGTAGTCACTTGAGCTCACCTACAGTTTAGTTCAGTCGTCGATAAAATACTACCTCTGACTTCCGACGGATTGTTAAATATGTTGTCCAAATTCCCAGGAAACAACGCACTGGTTTTAATAATCAAAACTTTGATGCGGGACATATACAAACCGTCAGTATCGAAAGGGTCAAGAAAAAAAGAGGCAGACAAACAAACGGATGACTGGATCTTGACAAAAAGTAATCATATGTTTTTCCTAACTTAGCTACTAGGGATGTACTGAAGCTTTGGTGGTGGCTTCAGCCAAAGTGAGTTTCATCTCATGCAGAAGCATTGGCTTTGACAAGTTGATGGTTTTTGGTATAATTTGTAGAAGTTCTGCCATACTTTTCAATAGCTATTGTTTGAGTTCATATAGGATTCAATAGACTTACTGGGGATGCGCCGAGACCAGAACCTTGCCAAAAACAAAGCTTTGACAAAGCACAGGTTCGACACAGTTCCAGTCTTGGCGCATCCCCAGTAAGTCTATTGAATTATGAAAACTAAAACAGTAGCCAGTGGAAAGTATGGCATAACTTCTACAAATTGCACCAAAAACAATCAACAATTTGCCAAAGCTCCTGCAAGAGATGAAACTGGCCTTTGCCAAAACCGCCACCAAAGCTTCTGTACATCCATAATAGCTACCTAACACTTCCCGTACATTTTGTAGTAGAGATCTGTCCATAACTTTTTGAGTTACCTTGTTGACAAACTTGATGAAAACATAACCTTCTCAGTGAAGGTAATTATTGTATAGCTATGTTGGTATTTAGCTGAATAAAATTATCTAGTACGAATATTGAAAGTTCTGCAAGCTCTTTTGCAATATTACAACAGCAATTAACTAAGTGGAGTACACCACTCCTAGGAGCAACAGAAGGACTAGATAGTCCAGGCATAACTTGTCAATAGCAACATTTAGACGAGGAAAGCAAGCTCGAGCAAGTTTGGGGACCACCAACCTACAACACAGCTGGTGCATAGTTATACTGGCACTGCAACTTGTAGTTAATGGGAACATTGGCCCAGCTGAGAGTTTTTACTTTAAACATTTAAGATTATTTTAAAGTTACACCCAGCTAGTTGCTCTGGTTCAATGTTGGATAAAATAATGCTAAACCTAGATATTGAAGAAAGTAAAGCAGTTGTTCCCAAAGTTTAGTTTTCTACGGACCCCTGTGAAATTGTCTTGAAGTAAATGGACCCCCACTATTAGGTATAATAGCATCAACTTTGTATATCACATAGCTAGCTACTGAATGAGGATTGTAGATAACATGGTTTCCAGGCTTTTACTTTTCAGTTAGACTATTACAAAATGGCAGAGGCATACCAACATCTGCCAAACATATATGATAATTATTTTGGTCACAGTCACGTGACATCCCAGCTCAGCCCATTATTCACATACCCTACAGCAAGTTTTTACCCTTAACTCTCTTGAAATTTTTTGAATTGCCCTAAATGACTATTTGCATTGAATTAGTTCATGGTTAACTTATGCTGTTCTCGCCGTGGTTGAAAAAGAAAAAGCTAATATCTTGTGACCGAGCAAAAGCATTTTGGGGTAACTACGCCATTGTTAAAATTTTTCAATTTCAATAAATTGATCTAAAATATCATTCTAAGCTATTTAAGCTTATATGTTTCCTCTCAAAAACCTAAAATATTCTGTAATTTTGATCATCTAGGGGACAAAATAAATGTAACTTTGCCACAGAGGCTTTAAACGTCATGAACCAATGGGGTTCTGTGGGTTAACCACACGGGGTATGTAGGTTCATATGCACCCCCAATGGGAAAACTGAACTAAAAGACTCCTACTCAGTAATTAGTAGCCCTAAAAATGTCCAATCATCAGAATAATCTGAAAACAGAGGCCCCAGCCACAGGGTATAACAATGCTACACCAGACATAGCCAAGGCTTTGACCATACATACCTACTCTACATATTAGTCAGTACCCAGCAATTACAAATGAACTTTTACCTTTCTTCCAGTGTATCCATAATAGAGAACTCCTGCTCCTGAGACTTTCTTCGTAAACCAGAAAACTCGCCATCAAAAGCAACAAAATCAGCCCTGCTGATGGCATCAAATACCAAAGGAAGCACAGCTCTGAAATCTGAAGGACATGTGTCAGAATAGCACAACTAAAATGTCATGTACAGTAGCAGCACAAGCAGATGCACTGCAGAGGGGCAAAGCAAAGCCCTTTTATTTAATTAAAAAATATAAATGACAGTCACTGTTATGAAAGCTTGTGCTTTGATACTTTTCAAAGTAGTTAGTAGCTAAATGGTGAGATATAATCTACAAGTTTAAAGCCAATAGCCACAAAAAAAAACAGTTTGGTGTGAAAGTGTGGAGAATCCCCACTTATTTTCAGCCATGAGCCACCTTTGGTAGTGCTAACTAACAATAGTTACTTACCTAATAATAATTTCAATTGAGAACAATATACAGTATTAACAAACACATAACTACCTAATAAACAACATTACAATAGCTAGATATAGGGTCCAGTCACATGAAGAGGAGGCCACACAAAAGAAAAATATGTGCATACACTCAGCCTATGCCTGCAAACAGCACTAAACAATTGTACTATAAATATACCATACAAAAACCATCAGTTAATAGTGTCGTGCCAGTCATAATTTAATGCCAGTCGTAAATTATGTTAAACTATAAATTCAAAAGGTTCAAACAAAAATATTTCTTCTCATACAAATGGCATTGTTTGAGACATGAAAAGTTTACATTGAACAATATTCATTGAGGAAACCATAATTTTATCCAGAATGAATCTCACTACAAGCTATAGACCTATATAGCTATAACACACTATGATGAACAAAGGTAACCTAACTAACCCTCTGGTGTGCCAATATACCATATCATGAACTTATAATGTTGAATTAAATGTACCATAACACTTACTTGTTGCTGTGACATCCATGCTGGAATAGTGGTCAATGGAGATATAAGATCAAGCCTGTCAGCCCTAATAGGGCTATAAATATAAAAAAGAAAATATGATTGTCACACTTTCAATAAAATTCTGCAATATAAATTCATCTGAAAAATGAGTCACCATTACTCATTGTATGTTATGCTTGATCTTAAGTACCTAGCTGCCAAGTTAGCCTATGTAGCAAGGTAATATTTGAAGAGGCAGGTAGCTAATGGACAAAAGAAAAAAAGAACAGACAAGCTGTGCAAGGATGGCCAAGTTTTAGACTAGGGCTATAAGAAGAATATAACAGTTCACATTTGAATTAAATAAAAGAAAAAATGGATGCCATTTTATTTAAAAGTAAATTGCAGATACAACCACTCTCACTAACTGATGGACCATTCTTAGCTGACAGTGATACTTTAACCCTTGAACATGGTAGAATTCTGACCACAAGGGGCGCCACATGCAAACTGTTAATCACATAGGCTATGATTCTACCGCCAGTAAGGGTTAAGAGGTGCCTTGCTGGTCACTTGAGGGAGGCGTTGTTTGATTACTATGTATGGTGTCTCTGGGTTATGTGTCTGTTTCCTGTGGGCCAACTACACGTTTCTCAGGCTTGTTGCTTGGGCATAGCTACCTCAAACTCAGACCTAAGTTTCAATCCAAATTCAGATGCAAACTAAAATACAGGCTCAAACTCAAAACACATAGTTACATATAGTTACTTTTTGCCTGAAAAGTTCTTTTTTGTCACTGTGGACAAATTATGAGCGTGAAATTACACCATGTGCTCCACTATCCTTCAAGCTTCACTTGCTGCTGCTGACCCATAAGCCATGCCTTGATCCATAGTAAATAGTCACCCTGGATACCATAGGCTTCTAATCTTTTATTAGCCGGTGATGGGGGACTTTATATCAAACTTAATTTTCCCAAACCCAATTCATACGCAAACTCATTCAACAGATCCTCATTTCATAGCGTGGCACTTCTTGCCAATATCTAGATGACAAGTTTGCCGCCCCCGGAAATGCGGGTGGGTGCCTATGAGCGCCGCAACCTGTGGAACCTCATTTCATAGTGTGGCACTTCTTGCCAAGATCTTGGCGACAAGTTTGCCGCCCCCGGAAATGCGGCAACAGATCACCATTGCCATTTGTTGCTTCCTCTAGAATACCTATATGTCCATTCATATTCTCCATAACTAAAGGGTTCAAACTAAAACATCAAAGTAATTACAGATGTTGACTAACAAATAAAACTTTTCAACATATCAGAATTTTTTTTTTTTCCTCCCATCATCAGTAACTTCCAATAAAGACAACAAAGGATGCCTAACAAAATTTTATTTCAGATGACCTAAGTTTTGGCATGTTGACCGGGTGGGATCTAAAGGGCTAATGACCATGGTGCACTATGGGGTTCTTATAGGGTAGAACTGGGTGATTTCGCCGCGGGGTGAATTCGCCGCGGGTGTTTTTTTTTTTCACTATAGAGCCTATATCTCAAAATGAAACCTACATACAGGATATCTGGAAGTGTCCAGTGGTAGAGAAGTTACTAAGGATCAAATTAGGCTATTTAAGATGCATTTCATTGCTATAGGAAGGGGGAAAGGCAGTAAATAATAAGAGTGACAATTTTTAACTTTTTAGGTCTACCTACTTTTTCATGTTTAGGTAGGTAATGTCTCATTATTCCCACAGATTAGTAACTCAAGCGGTATTTTGGTTAAGCTAGAGGTAGTTGACTGCATCATCCAGATGGGGCAAACTCACTGCTTGGGTAAAGAATTCCCCCCCCCCCTCACGAACAGTGTAAAGGCAATCGCATTTGTCTACAAATTCTGGTAATTAAGGAACAATGCCAAGTCTATTGTTTACATGAAAATTTTGCCTTCACACAAACAGTTTAAAGACTATTGACAATGTGTCAAACTGATTAGTACAGACAGATGTCCAAAGTCAGCCCGCAAAAAACAAGACACAAAAATAATTTTTTTGAGCAAGTAGTTCCTTTTTAGCAGTAGGAGTTATTCCTAACCATTATCATCTCAACAGAAGCCATTTTATAACAAGAAATGGGGGTGGCGAAAACACCCCGATGGCGGGGTGTTTTCGCCGCATTTACCACTTTTTTTCAAGTCCTTATTACAGGTAAAAAAAAAATTTTTAGACAAAATCAATAATGCACACCTATGGCCAAAACCCTGAATGTATATAAACTGCACTAACATTTGCCATTATCTTCAGCGTATTTTTGTGACATAGAAAAAAAGTGCTTTTGCGGCGAAATCGCCCCGTTCTACCCTATAGGCATGGGATGGTAAGAGAAGCGGGGGAAAACAGACAAGCACAGTCGGAGGGAGAAGTGTCAGTCATGTGTTGTGACGAGTGGTACAGCTGTAGTCATTGTATTGAGGCTAGGTTATGTTGGATATACAGTGGAACCCCGTTTTCCCAGAAGTCTCTTTTTCCCTGAATCTAGACTTTTCTGGACTATTGAGCAAATTGAAACGTAGCCGGAATACTAGAAAACTTTGGTATTTCCGGGAAAACTTTGAAATTTGCTTAACAGTCCAGAAAAGTCAAGATTTAGGGAAAAAGATGTCCAGGAAAATGGGGTTCCACTGTATAGTGATTCTAGGGCGGAGAGAAAAAAACGTGCAGTCTGGGGAAAAATGTCGGTAATGGGCTACAGTCTGAAAGGTGAATGAACAGAGCTGTGAGAAGGGGCCGGGTTTCAGCTCCTGTACAGTAGTCTATATATATATATATATATATATATATATATATATATATATATATATATATATATATATATATATATTATATATATATATATATAGAGCTCTTTAGTTGAGGATAGTGTGAAGGGGTACAGCTGAGGTCATAATATTGAGGCTAGGTCTTGTTTTATTGATATAAAGGAATTCTAATGTTGTGAGTTCCATTAGATTAGAAGAGTCAATGATTGAGAAGTCCTTTTTACTGATTGGATGGTCGTTTAGCTCGGCATGGAGGCGGGGAGCTGAATGTGAGGGTTTTGCAAGTGGTAGACCAGTTCAGCTGGATACACCTAAAAGTTGGTCAATGCGGGCTTGAAATGTTGTCCAGTGCTACCAATGTACGAGACATTGCATCCTCTGCATTTGAAATGGTAGGTAACACCTGACAGAAGTGGTGTGGATGGTTTATCTTTGAATTTAAAGTAGGACCCTATGGTAAATGTGTTTTTGTGCAAAAATTTAAAATTTATGTGGGTAAGCTTCTAAGAGGAATGTTTTCAATGAGCTTGCCGCACTTACAGAGGCTTCGTTGTAGTACGGAAGTGAGTGAAAGAAGTCTAATTTAGGGACAGATGGTTTGCTAATGCCGGGATCAAACAGTTTGTCTAGGAACAATTTGCAGTAGTGGTCCAGAAGATGGTGCGGGTAACCGTTATTTTTTAAAAAAGTTCGGAGAAAGTCAACTTTGTTTCTGAGCGAACACAGTGTGTGTCTGTTGATGGCGTTTTGAACGACACAGTCAGAGTGGTGTCTGGCATCCCTCAGGGCAGTGTGCTTGGCCCGCTGTTGTTTGTTCCCTATACTAGTGACATGTTCTCTTCACTCAAAAACACGTAGATGAACTATGCCAACTATTCCACTTTGATGGCAGTGATATCTGCTCCTCGCCGGCGTGATGCTGTTGCTCAGTCTCTGAATTAGGATTTGTCACGCATTAGCACATGGTGCTTGGCCTGGAGTATGAAGCTGAATGCCAACAACACCAAGTCGATGATTATCAGTCGGTCTCGGACACTTGTACCGCAGCATCCCCAACTGGTCTAACTACTGTGAAATGAAGTCCTCAGATCGAGGAACCTCTAAGAACCACAACCCTTTGATGAGAAGCTTACTTTTGAGCCACATATTAGGAGGTTGGTGTCAAGTGCTTCCACTAAGATTGGGCTCCAAAGCGAGGTGAATTCCGTGTTTGGTGGTAGTCAGATTGCCCACAGATGTTTTGTATGCATTATTGCTGCCTGTGTTTGAGTATTGCTCACCGGTCTGGTATTCAGCTGCTGACACTCATTTGCGTCTGTTGGATCGACTCCTCATTTCATAGTGTGGCACTTCTCGCCAAGATCTTGGCGAGTAGTTTGCCGCCCTCAGAAATGCGGGTGGGCGCCTATGAGCGCCGCGACCTGTGGAGCCTCATTTCAAAGTGTGGCACTTCTCACCAAGATCTTGGCGAGTAGTTTGCCGCCCTCGGAAATGCGGGTGGGCGCCTATGAGTGCCGCAACCTGTGGAGCCTCATTTCATAGTGTGGCACTTCTTGCCAAGATCTTGGCGAGTAGTTTGCCGCCCTCGAAAATGCGAGATCGACTTGTTAGTTCAGCCAGCAGGCTGTGCGCTGATAATGATCTAGTAAACCTGTCCCACAGGAGAAAAGTAGTAGCAGAGCTATGCATGTAGCAGCATGTTTTATAAGGTGTAGAATAATAAAAGGCATTGGTTGTATTCTTCTCTCCCTGCCCTCAAGGTTTTTGGGAGAGCCACTTGTGCTGCGTGCGGAGAGCACTATGTCACTTTGGAGGCTGTCAGATGTTGAACTAAACAGTTCTGTTGGTGCTTTGTGCCCTGGTCAGCTAGTTAAAGTTCGGAATTTGTTGCCGGCATTGGCTTTTGGTCGTATTGGCCTGCAGGTGTTAAGTCAGCTGTTGATGGTTTTTTGCTGGAATTCCTTTAGCAGAGTTTTGGGCTTCCCGGTGTTGCAAGATGCTTCATTTGAGTTGCTCGGTTGCATTACCTGTGAATTAGAGTTCAAGCGTGAAGTTTTAATAATAATAAAGAAGGTTAGGTAGGAAGAGGACAAATGGTATGCTCGAAATAGTTTTTATAGCATTGATCCTAAATTGATCATAGCAGTGACTTCTTTCACTTGCTTCCGTAGTACATGCTATGACAAAGCACCGTATTATGAAATAGCCTACAGGCTTGATTGTTCTTGTTTACATCAATATGCAGGAAAGTGGAAGATGGCGGACGTACATCGCCCGTCGGAGAAATGATTTTAATCATCTTACATATTAATTTCAGTAAATACATTGTTGAAAAGGTCACAAATGGATATCCCCCATCTGAAATACGATTATTAACATTGTTAGACACAAATTCATCTTACGCTATTGTCGTGGACTCGGGAATGTCGAAAATCCAGAAGTGCAGTTTATGCACTATGACCAATTTCTATTCATCATTTAGGCTATGAGTAGAAGCACCTAGATAGTGAGGAGTTGATTAGCACAAGGTACAAATATAGTTAGGCTAGGGTACCTAGTTAATGTCACAATTACCAAATGCCTTTCTATTACCGAACGCAATAAGATTCCTACCTATATTCTGTAATAGATGGGCATTTGGTCATTGAGACATTACCCTAGTTAAAAACCTGAAACTGTGTGATCAGGCCAGGTGCACTAGTTAGGCTAAGTTAGCCTAGGCGTAAATTCATCTACAGTAGTGTTCAAATTATTATGGATTTTTCCTAAAATTGCCTTTTTTCTTGATAAAGCTTGTGTAAATCATTTCAGTGTGTCAATAATGAGATTGTTTTGAAATATTTGTGTGATGTAACTATTG
>LQNS02276620.1:9846943-9890963 GCA_001587735.2 Parhyale hawaiensis
TTTGAATGAAATCTGAATTTTCTCCTATCTTATTCCCATAGAGCGTGACAGGAAAGATATAAATATATAAATAAATAAATAAATAAATAAAAACACGACGTGAATTATTATATAGTAGAAGATGAATTATTATATAATAGATAGTGAAGGCAAAATCAATTAATTTTTATTTTATTTTAATTTGGTGCTGACGTAAAAATGACGCACGCTGGAGATCCCAGAAAAAAATTGAATTTAGTTGAATTTATTTACGTGGTGAAATCAGAAAAACGAGTTAATGAACGTTTGACTTCCTTTGTTATATCCACGCACTATCTATTAACTTCAGTAACGTAAATGTACCCTGTCACTAGCTTTGTTAAAGAAATTGACGGTTATTTTTCGAATACAGACCCGTGTAGAGGCTCCACAGCTCGCGGACGATGACACGGCAGTGACCGACATCAACCTTTTCTGCTGCCCCAGGGGCAGCACAGGCAACCCCACCAATTTATTTACGTGGTGAAATCAGAAAAACGAGTTAATGAACGTTTGACTTCCTTTGTTATATCCACGCACTATCTATTAACTTCAGTAACGTAAATGTACCCTGTTACTACCTTTGGTAAAGAAATTGACGGTTATTTTTCGAATACAGACCCGCGTAGAGGCTCCACAGCTCGCGGACGATGACACGGCAGTGACCGACATCAACCTTTTCTGCTGCCCCAGGGGCAGCGCAGGCAACTCCACCAGCAAGGCTCATCTTTGAATATATTCGCTTGTCTGCCGACATTATTTTACTCGCTTAAAATTATTTTAGTGTCCCTATTCCTAAATTTAATTAACAAATTTGAAATTCATATTCCAATATGATTTTGCCAGTGACGACTGATCAATTGAAGTCATGCGATTGGAGTCCCATTTACAACGTAGACAGTGTTCATATCGGATGTGTTAGAGCCATTTATGCGAAAAAAAAATTAGTGACTAATGTTGTTGTTTTATTGTCCACTATAGCACATCTTTCATCGAGTTTGGAGTAGAGACAAGTTTTTGGGTTAGTAATTTTAATAATCCATGAATAAGTTTTCAATGATTAAATTGGGCCCAATCTCCTTTACTGTACAAGTACTAGGTGCGTTTGGAAAGCTCTAGAGATGATTTCTACAACTTCATGTTAATGGTATTACAGCTGGATTAAGTAGAGATACAGTTAATGAAGGTAAAGGGTAAAAGTTTACGATTACGATAAAAGTTTATGAAGATGCCTAAAACATGTTGTAACTAGAGCACTCTGAGAGCGCATACCTCCGCCAAGTGAAGCAACGGTAGCAAAAAATTCAAATTGGCTCTGAAACCATAATTTTCTTTTTATAAACTCCAAAATTTAGTCATTTGTGCCTCTTGACAGTAATAACAGCTTGTGCAATTTTTTGAAGATCCGTTCATAACTTTTTGAGTTATACTGCTAACAAGTGTTATGACAAACATGAGTCAAACATACAAACGAACAAACCGATATTCACCAAAATTTGATCATTAATGTCTTTTAACATTACTAACAACTCCTATAAATTTCATAGAGATCCATCCATTATTTTTTGAGTTATTGTCCTAACAAGCATAAAATTTAAAACAGTGACAAACGAACGAACAAGCGAATCATTATCAAAATTTGGTCATTTACTCTTTGTTATAAATCTAACAACTCATGTTAAGTTCATTAAAATCCATCCATAACTTTTTGAGTTAGAGCGTCGAGAAAAATGAGGCAGACAAACAAACAAACAAACGGATGGACATATCTTTACCAAAAGTTAATCATCTGTTCCTCCTAACATACCTAACAATCCCTGCAAATTTCATCCAAATCGGTTCATAACTTTTTTGAGTTATCTTGGTGACAGACAAAGAGCCAGACAGACAAACACGACGAACACACAACCTCCTTGGCGGAGGTAATTAAGTGACGTTTTGCTGCTCGGCAAGGGAGGCCAAACAGATTTTTCGACGATGAATCGCAACAAAAATTCTAACCTTACAATGGCTCAACAATATTATAGACGAGAACCGAGCTTTGCGAGAGAACCAGATACACTGATGGTACCATGGTGGGACATGTTGTTGATGTACCTAAAGTTTGCTTGCTGAAGAGGACATTGACCGTGGCTTATCCACGAGATTCGGGCAGATTTGTCGAGAGCATTAGCGTGTGTTGGCAATACTCGTAAAGTCTGGTAACATGATAAGATTTTTTTCGGAAGATAGTTTATAGCAGCAACAAATTTTAAACAAGACACTTCGATTCTTTACTAAATAATGTCATTCTAATAGGAGCTCCGGTAAACGCTTAATAGCACAGTCCTGTAAATACCTCACTTGGACTTCGTTTCAGGAAGTACATATTTCAAAGCGTGACAATTATCTGAATTTATCCCTTTGGATGCCATTATCCTGAATCTAAATACCGTATTTAGTGCTCTTTATCACTGGGCCCGGCATAGAGTCTGGTAGTCCATGGTTATTAATTTACCAAGTTAAAGTTTAAGTTGTCGTTACTCATCATGCCAAATGAATCTCAGTTGAGTTTCCTCTTCGAGCCAGATGCAACCATCAAAGTAATGAGGCAGCTCTTAGTCGTCAGCAATCGCGGTATGGTATCTAGCCCGCCTCAGGGGCACGTTAGGTTAAGCTAGAACGGGTGCCTTACATAAGTTATATCAATGTTTGCGAGGGTACTGGCCTTTGCCAGACGTGAGGAGGGTCGGGGAGCGGCACAGGTCGTTGCATACGATCCTTTCGTTGACGGCGCCATAGTTTTTGACAATCTGTTGTCAATTGCAGCCTTACATTCCTCCGATGTCAGTTGGTCTATATCTTCAGCACGAACCAGTGCTTGCTGGTTTCTTACTAAAGAGTGCAGTCAAGTTAACTTAACCTTCACTTTTACATGTATTTAACCTGAATATCAAGTAGGTCATATATACAGGCACATCGCAGGTCATGGGTTGCTGACTCTTGACTTGAGGAACGTTCGATTGGCAACAAAAGTTAAGCCTTTGAGGCTTCATTTATCCGAAACTGCAGTTAGAAGCTCTGAATATATCTTTTTGAAACGTGTTGGAAGGAATAGAAGCAACGCGATTAAGTTGAATCTGCTCTGAACTTCATTTTACGGAGCAAGATTAAGTTTCGGCGGTCTGAAAGGTAGCGAATTAAGGGTCAATGTTTGAAGCTCAATTCACCGGGTTGAAATCAATGCAACTGTCTGTAGTTTCGAACAAGTCACGCTTCGAGTGGACGACAAATGAGAGTGCGATTAGAAACGTTCAAGTGCCGCCGGTGTACACGGATGTGCGTATTCACGAAACGCAAAATCGTTCTGTTGTTTCATTATTATATAATTATCGGCAAGTCTGTTCATATCAGGACCATAAAAGTAGTTGCGCTATCTGTGAGAACTTTACGATGCCTGCGTACAGTGCCATGGGTATGCCAACTTATCTTTATGGCAAAGTCCAAACAGACAATGCGTGCCATTGTCGCACTATAATTAATATTAGTCGCAGTTCATTTTACTATGGGAATATTATAACCGCAGGGCTTCAGGAACTGCTGCTTGTTCATCAATATAAGTAGAGGACTCGAAGCCTTCTACTTCATATCGAAGTGCCCATTGCTAGGTAGAAGTGGTTCAGTTAACGTTTGCACGAAGTTTCAAGCTTTCAGCAATCCAAAATCCACTCTGAAGTTGAGAAAAACATCATATTTAACAAAAACACGTAGAAAAGCGTGCTACTTAGTTTGCTAGTGACTCTCCCAAGTAACCAGCTATTGCAGATGCCGTTACCTTACTTTGGTGTTAAATGGGATCTTCCTGCATCGTAATTTATGCCTTAATTCTTTGTGCATGCTCCCTTTGAGTGGTATTTGCAAGAGTTTTTTTTACAGTGAAGCACGACAGTATCGATGTATTACTACAATTTGTATAAAAAACTGTAAATAAGAAAAAAACAAGATACTGTATATATTGTGGCATATCCTCCGGCTCACAAGTCACGTAGAAGCGAAGAGAATCAGTGGTTCCAACTGTCCATTTGCATAGGAGCGAATTTTGGACAGAACGAGAATCATGTGCTCTGTATTTTATTTAGCGAGTTGTGACGAAGAGAGAAGGGTAGTTATATGTTCTATGTAACCTAGCACGTAGTAACATACCTTGCGTCGAAGATGTTTTATTCGGAATTAATCAGAAGTAACTTCAATTCACTTACTTCGATAAAGACAATTAATCCATTTAGCTTCAACTTCTCTGCAACTTTAATTTTGACAGTTCAAACTGCCACTTTGGATTGAATTTCAATCGTTTTATTTTCAGTTGGTTAACTCTCACAAGTCGAGCCAAAAAGGAAAAAGGAGCGATTTGTATTGAAGCTCCGGATGAGATACAACAGTTAATCGGATTAGATTATCTCAGTATTGGGTGAATCAAACAAGCCTTTTAAATTGAAGGGCATTCAAGAAGCTATGTTTATGCTACTTGACAGTCAATTTACTGCGGAAGTCTAGGAAGCCTTTCAATTATCAAGTTCATTTCCATAATGAAGTGCGCTGGGCTTCGGCGCTCATAAATAAACTATCTTGCAGGGTCCACAGCAAGTGACATGAAATCATACCATAAGATACTGAAGAATATTATGATATTATGATAAACTAGTGAGTGCTTTGTATTATTCTCGCTTGTGGTATGAATTTTACTGCAAAAGAAACATATCATACCTGCAGTAAGCTTCATCTTCAATTAACTCAACAGCATTATATATTTCAGCAGACTTCGCAGTTCCAACGTACACTTAAGAAAGATTGGAAAATGAAAATAGACACTTTCATAGGGTTCACCATGGTCATGGTGATGGCAGGTAAGATACAGATCTATTTAAGGGTCACCATTGCAATTATGATAGTGAATAAGCTATAAGAAGATTTATTTCGTCTTAGTGCAGAAAATGCATGAGCCATGAATTATGTTTTGTCCTTGTTATCACAGTGTAGTTGAGTGTCAATAGTAGAAGTTATTTCGTTTCGTGGAGGTTGTTCGTTCAATGAAAAATTCGAGTAACGAACGAATTCTGCGTTTATTTTATTATCCGATATGCTTATTATAGTGCACTGTTTGTTGGTCGGTTGCTTGCTGGCTAAGTCGGTTGGTTAGTCTCTACGTCCCGCTATGATGGATTAGATACGAGAAAATTTATCAGCAGGACGCTCAGGAGATGAGAAGTTTTAATTTCAAGAGCCAAACGAACACAGCTTATTATACCTGCACACATAAGAACACGTTTCTGAGCACGGTTACACTTTCAGGGCTAAAGATTCGGTACATGTAGCTTTCATAGATATAAAAGCGCTATACATATGAGTTCCTTTCATGTGCTGCATTAAAAAATTAAGGAATGAAGAGAATTATTATTGCAGGTAGACTGCAGAAAGAAGATTTGTTACCTGAAAAAATTCAAATAAGTAAGAAATGCAAGACATGCGACAAACTTTTATGCAAATAGTATTAATATGTTGTAGCATACGAGCGTTTAGTTACCTTGTTGTAAGCAATTTTTTACGTTTCATTGGATATTTGATAGTTTACTTTTTGTTTCTTATCTACCACTTTTCTACTGACTGTGCTTCCTGAGCCCATTTTTTAAAGAAAAATACAAAACATTGATGGGTTCCTATATAGCATATAGCGGTACATAGAACCCTTCGTCGTAAGAGTATATCGGTATACTATTATTATTAAAACGTTTAGCTCTGGCCATCACGGACAGGTAGTGCAACCCAAATTAAGCATTATGCAACACCGGGAAGCCCGAAACGCTGCCAAGGAAAATCCATCAGGTAGCCATTAGCAGCTGACTGAAATGCCTGCAGACACACACGACATAAAGCTACTTCCAGTGATGAATTCCAGACCGAAATGGACAAATGCAGATAACACCGACTGAACTGACGAGTTTGCACCTCACCGCCTCCAACTTGAAGGCGTGCGTAAACTCCGCAGCACGTGTAATCCTCCCAAAGACCTTGAGGGCAGGGGCAGAAGAATATACAATCAATGGCTCTTACAGTCACCTCTCACAAGTGTAGCGAGTAAATCCTATCATAACAGGCGCATCGATAGGATTTTTGTCGGTCTTAGCAATAAAACGATAAGCTGTAACTGAGGGAACAGGAAATTCCACCGACGATGAATAGTTTGCTATTTCCGGACTCCAACTATTCACTCACTTGGCTGCGTTCCGCAGATTATTTCTGTAGTAGACGAAAGAAAAATAAATACTTAATATATTTATTTTCTAGAGCTTATAAGAGGGTTACATAAATTTCTTGTCCAGTTGTAGGCAACAATTTTACTTCAAATATAGGTACTACGGTTTTAATACAGATATACGAGGTGAATTTATTATGAGAGTATTTATTTACAGTTATATGATTACCGATGATAGTGCTTTGTATTATATAGGTACACATAAACTACAATGCTGCGTATTGGCTATCGTTAATTCAGTTTGATAAACAAATGCTACATTAAGTTCAAATATCTTCGTAGAACCGGCAGGTGACTTAATAATTCTCCATGTTTGCTTCTTTACAGCAATGCCCGCTGTGGCCTTCGATGTTTCGCAGCAAAATTTCACGTCCATTCTTTCATTCAACAACGCATACGATGGGGGCAACTGGGGTCCTCAGGCCCTATGTTCAACTGGAAGCTTTGTCTACGCCTTCGAAATATTGGTAACATGACCATAATTTTATTAATTTTTTACAATTTATGCACGTTGAACTTGGATCCAAGCCAAAACAAAAAGCTGTCAACTTTGTACAACCACACTCGACAATAGTAGGACAATTACTGAGCTGTCTGAGCTTTCCAAACAACAACTGCTCATATAAAATGTAAAGTTGTCAATATAGCCTTGCTAACGCAGCGCTACGCTTGGTTGCAATAAATTCAATTAGCTTTGCTTTAGTATAGTAGTATGTCAACATATATATGAACAAATTAATGTATATTATAATTTATTTACTAATAAATAAATTTCAGCGTTTTATCTATGTTTTGCATTTGCGCATGTACTGAAGATACTAACTGCATATTTAGGCATGAGTTCGTTGTGTAATTTCTGCTAAGACTGATAGAGACTGCATCCATCAGTATTTCACCCCAGTTCACAGTCGGCACTAAGTGAGAACTAGCCTAATCATAAGTAGTGTATTCAATTAATACCTAGTCAATAGCAACAACTAGATTGATGACCTCCCACTTGGCGGGGGAGAGAAAATGTTTTTCCAAAGTTCGACCATTTTTCGAGAATATTGTTTTCTCAAAGTTCGACCATTTTTCTTGTGCTTTTGTGTGGGTTTTCCCAAATTTTAATCATTGTTCATATGTTTTTATTGTTCCGATTTTTTTTTCTTTTTCAGTTTGATCCAATTGGCGGAGTGGATGAAACAGCGGTGAATGGCATCAAACTCTACTGCCAGACGCGTGATCAGCACGATACCGGCTACATCCTATCATCCAAAACAGAGAGGGGAAATTGGTACGGTGAGTGACTCCTCTTCTCTACTCAATGTTACTTCGAGCTGTTCAACAGCCAGATCACAAGCCTCAAGGAAGTTCACTAGAAAGAGGAAATGAAAAGCTTCGGCAACGAAGTTAAATTTTCCGGAAAGGTTGAGGACTGGCTGTACCAGGAAGCAATGAGTGTAACGGGAAGACTCCATGGGACTAGAATAAAACTTAGCCTTGACCACATGTCGCCGAATGACGTTACAGCGACGAGGCAAAGTATATGAGGATCGGACCTTAAGTTTTCGTAAATTGGGCTCTTAATCCTAACCGAAAATTTAAGCAGTGCATTATTCTTGACGCAAGAGACGCCATAAGAACAGTTATTGCTCAGTCTTTTCGCACTTGACAAATATTTTAACTTGTTTTGTGTATGCATGGGTGCAGATCTGGTAGCTGGTCAGTCAGGAGCAAGGGCTTCATTGAATTACGGTATGTTTTAAATACTTTTGTGAAGACCACTGTGAACTAAAGATAGAGGGTAACTGTGTAAATGTGTTTCATTTCAGAGAAGAAGTTAAATCAGGGGGCTATATAGGCCTACCGGCCCTGATCTTGCCACTGGTGCTGTGAAACTTTCCACAAGCCTCCTCTAAAATTTTCTATTTATAATTGTTTATTGTTCAGTTGGCATACAGTCAATAATTTATTTATATGCTTAATGGATGAAATTTGCAATGGATTTTTCTCGGTAATTAAAAACTCATAGGCTGCTTAGTAGTACCCAGGAAGCAAAGAGCGTAACGGGAAGACTCGCGAAAAATTAGCACCAAGAAGTGAAGTCATCATCAACGAATCTATGGCTGAGCAGCCTAAAAGTACTTTAACTAATTTAACCCGAAAAATCGTCGTAAATTGCAAAATTCATCTCTAGCGTACAAATGGGTGAAGATAATATATACTAATTTAGCAATTATCAATAGAAAATTGCAGTGTATGTTGGTGGAAACTTTCACAGCACTAGCGCCGAATTTGTTCCCTTTCGGCGACCTGACTTAACTTCTTTTTCTTGATTGAAGCCTTATTTACACTTCATATTCAGTTCACAGTGCTCTTCAGAGAATATATATTCCTTACCAACAAATATAAGCACATTGTAGCCAATTCTGTACGCGAGAGAAACCACAGTAACAGTTAACCTATTGCTCGAACTTTCTGTATTTGGCGACAACATTTTTCGGTATTTTGCAGCTCAAGTAGCTGGCCAGTCATGAGCGGGGATTGAATGAAATAAATCTAAAAAATACGGTGATAGGATCAAGAAAACAATATACGAAGGCCTGAGGTCCCACACCTAAACACTTCGACTCGTCGATGTGATGTAAATTTGCTACGTGCGGTTACGGCTATGTTTTATTTCAGTCCAGTTGAGCCCTCCCGTTACACTCTTTGCTTCCTGGACTGTGCATATGTATTGCAATACTGTATTGGAGTTTTCTAATTTTTTTTTTTGGGGGGGGGGACTACACTGTTAAAATATATATATCTAGTAGTGCCCATGCGGAAATCGCTACGCACCGAATTGTATACATGAGGCAGGATGAAATACTGTAGCGGCAGCAAGGCTGTGCTATTATATTGTGGCGAGACAGAAAAGTAATGGATAAACATAAAGTTTGCAAAACTCTCAAGCTGAATAGATGCTTTATTCAATTACACATGCCAATAATCATGGCAACACTGCATTTCAGGTACTTTTTATTTCGTTTGTGGAATACATTTTTGTGGTGAAGAGCGCCATCATAAATCAGCCACGCCGGAAAAAATAGCTGGCTGGACTGCCATGCTAACAACGATAGCGTTACCTCTTTCGATTAATCCTCCTTGATAAGACTAGTAATTTCAGTCGTCAGTAAGCTAAGCTGAAGGTATCATATAGGACAATGTTTGAAGCGCATCGCTAGCCTGGCATTATAGCGACTTTTGAGGAATTGTTCATTTTTATAACGGCGTCTAGAAATTCATCTATGCATAATTATAATTCCACCGAAGGCCATTTAATCAAAGGTAAATATTTTTGTGTAATAGATAGTGATAACGGCGCAGAAACTATGAAAATATTAGATTTGATCCATCTTCGCTTAGTTCAGCCTAGCCTTACTTACTACAAGTCTGTTACACCTATGGAAAGGTTAGATTAAAAGCATAAGGTTCTTTAGCTTCTACTTTGTTCTAACACTCTACCTTCGTTGTTATGTTTCAAATTCTCGCAAATAATTACATTTAAGCACCGATGATAGACTTAAGACGATGTGCAACGCATCCAAATCATAAATAGGATATTACAACTCATTCAATTGCTTCACGGTGGCTCGCTGAAGAGAAGCATATATAGACGTGCAAGGACTTGATCTAAATAAGAAAGAATTCTCGAAGTTTTCCGTTTATCATTGGCTGTTGGTTGTTATACCTCTGCTCTACGCTAAAAAAAATGGAATGAACAAGAACAACAACTCATATTGGTCTGCAACTATATAGTCACTGTCAGCCTAGTGTCAGGGAACTGTTATTAAGTTACTCGGAGAGCTAGCCCTAGATCAGGAAAGAAAAGAAAGAAAGAAAGAAAACCCATTTATTTATTTATTTTTATTTTTTTTTTGCAACGGGAGGACTCAATAGGACTGAAATAAAACATAGCCCTGACCGCACGTAGCAAATTTACATCACATCGATGAGTCGAAGTATTAGAGTGTGAGACCTCAGGCCTTCGTGTGTTGTTTTCTTGAACATATCACCGTATTTTCTCGATTTATTTCATTCAAACTTCCGCTCATGACTGGCCAGCTACTTGAGCTGCAAAATACAATAAAATGTTGTCGCCAAGTACAGAAAGTTCGAGCAATAGGTTAACTGTTACTGTGGTTTCTCTCGCGTACAGAATTGGCTATAATGGTGCTTATATTTGTTGGTAAGGAATATATATTCTCTGAAGAGCACTGTGAACTGAATATGAAGTGTAAATAAGGCTTCAATCAAGAAAAAGAAGTTAAATCAGGTCACCGAAAGGGAACAAATTCGGCGCTAGTGCTGTGAAAGTTTCCACCAGCATGCACTGCAATTTTCTATAGATAATTGCTAAATTAGTATATATTATCTTAATTTAGTTATACGCTAGAGATGAATTTCGCAATTTAAGACGATTTTTCCGGTTAAATAGTTAAAATACTCCTAGGCTGCTCAGCCATAGATTCGTCGATGATGACGTCACTTTTTGGGGCTAATTGTGAGTCTTCCCGTTACGCTCTTTGCTACCTGCCCTAGATGGTTTCAAAGTTGCTATGTAGCAAGCAAAGCTTACAGAATATGTTGAATAGAGTTTGGTCCAGGAGAAAAGATGTTTATTCGCTTTGCATGGAAATGACATCGAACAACCTTCATTATGTTTATTAAAGACGTATAACATAACAGTATGAGAAGGTCTACGGATATTAGACCAATAACATTACGTTTATCTTTAGGTCCTTGCTGTACAATTTATATGGGCGGAAGAGAAGAGGAGCAATTAAACGCCCAATAAAATATTGGCGAAGTAAATACAACTTCACAGGATTAGACAAATTCAATAATAACGTTTTGAATGTGTGGTAGCCTATAACAGAGGAATGAGCAGGTAAATGAGAATTAATCTCTCATGGCTAAAGCTTATAATTTTTACTCGTGGAAAACATATGAATGCATGGGTATATGCAAAAAGGGGAAATATACGGTTAAATGCAATTACATAAGAAAGCCATTCTTTTGATATATTTTTAACTACAGCTTACGGCTCTATGATCACTACAACTGGACAGTCACCAATTCTTATTTCTTCTTACTAACCAGGCATGAACATATGCAACAAGACGTTCGTGACAGGCTGGCGAGGCAAGGTCATGCCCAAAATGGGATGGTTAGATGACGACATGGCCCTGTTGGACCTGCGGGCGGAATGTGACCAAGGGGAGCAGCAGTTATGTGGTCTTCCTCCCGACGCCCAGGTATTAGTTGTTAAAATATAAATATAGTGTCCAATGATAAATTGATTTCACTGAGGATTGCCAATCATAAAATCTTGCAAAAGGGTAATTTTATCCGGATTGTGTACAAGATATGGAAACATTATTAATATTATTTGCTCAGCCGGCTGAATTAATGGGTGATAGTGTAACGACTTCTTAGGGTAGACGCACATACAATTGTGTTTATGAGAGCTCAATAATACATTCGGGTGATTAACAGAGACAACTCGTTCATTTTGCGGTTGTGTGAGCCTCGCTTTGGTAAAAGCGCTGTAAGACACTTCTTTGTCGGACTGTGGATACTTATGGGTGTCAGCAGTTAATTGGTGAAGGGCCTCTGTTGTGTCTGCCACTGATAGGTTTAATGAAAGTTTAATTTTTCGCAGTACAACAAAGGGTTCTGGAGTCGGTGGTCGCGATGTCCTCGAGGCACTGCGGTGTGTGGTCTCCAGGTAAGACTAAATTCAACCTGTTTAACAAGCTATATTATTTGTAAACCAATGCAATAAAAGAACTATGGTGATGTTATTTATCGCCGTGTATGCATTAGAACTGCCAACCATGTCTTGTCAATCAGTTCTCTAGCTCGTTTTAATTTACTGAAGAGTATGTTGCTCTGGAAACGATTACTATTGCGTATTCATTGATGACGTATCAAGAGCCCTTCTCGCACATAATTTATTAGCAATTGTATCAACTTAAAAGTTCATTAGCTTATTTTACTTGGAGAGGTGTGTTTTTTTTAAATTTTTGGCAAAGACTGTATATATGGTTTGCCAATAAATATTCTCGAAAATTGGAAACCATAAGCATCTAACTTCATTTCGTCCATATTGCGTGACAGGCTGTAACAACAACAACAACAAATGGTCAGTACGAAGAATACGGCTTTAGTGTGTCGCGGCATCACTTCTATCATTGTATTATGTGGTGTTAGGATTAGGAGTTAGTTTGATGCGTATGTAGTGAGTCTGCGACGTTTTATGATAGCGTAAAGCAATCTAAACCAGCGCATGCAGTCTCTTCTCGAAATCGGAAAAAAATCGCTACACATTTCTATGTGCTGACAGTATTGCCGCCCAAGCCTCTCATGGTAACCTGAATTGGTCACACAATTAAGGGGCTAAACCGAAAACATTTTGAGCACGTTTTTAATCATGTCTTCCTCAGTTTGTGTTCTTCCGATATCAGCGGTCTTCCTTCTACCATCTTCCTATAATAGAAAGACGGCTAAAAGCAAAATAGTTCAGCCTGAGCAGAATGAGGCTACTACTGCATAATTATGAATTGTGTTTATCCACAGACTCGAGTTCAGCCCATCCACTCCGTTTGGGATGACGTGGCATTGACGGACGCCCATTTCTTTTGCTGCCCAGTAATGTACAACAGAAGTGTGCAAGGTACTGCAGAAACTGTGCAATCCATTTTTTATGCAGTTGCCGAACAAAAAGCAGCCAACTACCATCAAGATTGCGCCGAGTCCAACATCTCGAGGAATCCATACACATATAGTAGAATCTCCGTAGGAGCATTATTATGTATTATCTATATTATGATTCTGCTTGTCCCACTGTTAATTCATTAGTTAATTATTTAGGTAGTACCAAGGAGGTTTGATAGAGGGAGGAAGCACAGCCACATTTCACTGTACTGGCCACGAAAGTTCTTTGTTCTTCGGAGGCTGCTTCCTTCCTGCTTCACTTCGAACATTTTCCCCCTTCGTATGATTGATAGGGGTCCGAGGGCATCATAATTGAAGAACAATTCCTTTATTCTATAAAAATTTTACAGGTTCCTTCACTGTTAGATAGGGGGAAATTTAGGATAATACAGGTCTGAGATATCACTAAAGAATATTGTTTCTGTTTTGTGGAATATCCACAGTTCCAGCTAGTTACAATTATTTTTATCATAAGCATCAAGTAGAGGTATTATACGATCTAACACACTACTATGAAGTTCGTTGTATTTGACGCAATACCCCAAGAAAATAAATGCTGCAAAATCTATTACTAATAAATGATCGTTTTACTTTTGATCCCCCTCAGGGGTCATAGGATGGACCATAGGCCATAACCCCAAGAAAATAAATGCTGCAAAATCTATAACTAATAAATGATCGTTTTACTTTTGATCCCCCTCAGGGGTCATAGGATGAACCATAGGCCATACAGTTAAGTTAGTTAGGTTCAGGAAGCAAAGTGTGTAACGGGAGGACTTACGAGAAACTGGCATCAAGTAGTGACGTCAACAATGACGTCAACATCGACCAGCAGTATGGCTGAGCAGCCTGCAAGTTGCTAATTAATTTCGCCAGAAAAAATCGTCGTCAGTTGCAAATTTTATCTCCTAAGCACACAAATAAATGAAGGGAATATACACTATTTAAATAATTACCGTATCAATAGAAAATTGCAGTGGAGGCTGGTGGAAATTTTTGCTGCTATAGCGGCGAAATTTGGGCCGATATGGCGTCTTGATTTAACTTTTTTTTTCAACTGAAGCCTTATTTACACTTCATATTCAGTTCACATTTCGTGGGTACTTTGCTTCCTTCCCGATGTCATACTCCTACTTGCTCCAGCCTTATTCTATTCTTCATTTTCTTTCCCACTGGCTATTCCCATGCGCGTTTATCCTGTGTGGGAACACCTTCGTGCATGGGTTCCCAGTTTCTCTTGGCATACTATATGTCCCTTGTTCTTTCCTCTATGATATTGTTCTGCTCTTAAACGAAGGCTTAAACTTCCTAACTCAAGCTAACTTCAAATTACTCTTCACAGGACTTATTTAAAAAAAAATCACTGTATTTCTGCCACTCCTGACTGGCCAGCAACTTGAGCTGCACCCACCCACAAATCACCATAAAATGTTGTCGTTAAGTACAGATTACTACAGAAAGTTCGAGCAATGACTGTAACTGTGGTTTCTCTCGCGTACAGAATCTTACGCTGCTTATATTTGTTGTTATGGATGAAGAACTGAACCTACTAAAGCCTGAGGTCCTACGCTCAAGTACTTCGACTCGTCGATGTGACGCCATTCGGCTACATGCGGTCACAACGAAGTTTTATTTTACTCCTATTGAGTCCTCCGTTACACTCTTTGCTTCTTGGTTAGGTGCGTCCATCCTATAATAATAATAATAATTAACTTTTATTAAGAACACAGTGGGTTCACAAAATATGCTTACAAGCTTACAAGTACAAACAAAGTAGCCAAAATTCAACCTAGTAATTAGGCCCAGTCACAAATATNCGTACAATGAGAATAGATAGATACACTCAGCCTACACCTGCAGACACGAATGGCATTGAGCAGCTCAATTTCAACCAGGAGAGAGAAAGAACTCTTGACTGCATTGGAGCAGAGAATTTAACAGATTATCCTTGTACAGTATGATTGAGACACAGCGTTTCAATTTGTTATGGCGTGCGGCGACCCCAGAGGCTCGTGTAGGTTACTTTAGCCGATAAGCTAGGGCTTCGGGATATCTGTCTTTCGTGCCCACTTTTCTTCCTTCCATATTCATACTCCTACTTGCTCATGCTTTATTCTGATTTTCCTCTTCTTTCTTGACTTGCTGTTCCCATGCGTGTTGATCCTGTGAGGGAACACCTTCTTGCATGGGTTCCCCATTTCTATCGTCATGCTATATATGTCCCTTGCTTCTTCTTCTGTTAGATCGCCATTGCTGTGGAAACAATGGCTTAAACTATTCAATATAATTATAATTCGCTATTGAGCCATCATATATCTGCCGAGTGTTGTAAAAGTTCCATAACTTTACGTTTAGCACTAGCAATAAAATATGAGAAACATTTTTTCATGTGGTTTCTGCTTGTTCTTCTGCTGCTGCAGCGACAGGAGTGATTAAAATTTTACTCAGTGAAGCGACAACACTATAATATACATATGAATTTGCTTCCTCTTTATTCCGGCCCAACGCAATAGTCATCATTAAGCCCGGTGCGCGATTGTTTTTCCTGAACCTTTCAGTAAGTAGTCTCAAGGCAGCCAATGGCGTGGCAGGTCACACACCACTGTGGGAGGGGCGAAGGGTGATGGTTTGTGATGGTTTGCACTCAGATGCGAATCTTGAAAAAACTATGTAAATTCACATTTTACGTGCCGTGAAGTTCATTCTCATAATTAATAGGCATCAATTAAGGTGTGTAATGTACTTGAGCTTCGTTTAGATGTGAGCAGCACGTGAAAATTGCTCGTGTGTTAGCGGTTTATATTGAGACTGTGTATTTTATGTACATGTTACAGGGAGTAAATGTCACCAAGCATTGCGCGCAATGCCTAGCCAAAAATTGAAGTGAATCACTCGTACATTGAATGGATAGGTTTGTTTTAAGCTATGTTAGTCTAGGCCAGGTTCTATTAATTCAATGGAGAGTAATGTTAGAGATGCGTGCATAACCAAAGTTTACTTTCTGATGTATTTCATAGGTTATGTTATCAGTTTTGTATTCTCTAACTTAACATAACTCAGCCTAGCCGTACCTAATCTAACCTAGGCTAACGCAATCTCTGCTGAACCCTAATTACCATGGCATAACCTATCCTATATAACCTAAACATATTTGACTGAAATTAACCCTTTTCTGAACCTGCTGATTCATCTCACTTATTGCGGAAGCAGTACGCTGGGTTGGTTCGGCTTGTCCGTTGTAACATACACACATATTGTATGTAGACACTGGTCAGTTGATATAGGGAATTGGTGGCACATTACGCTTACGACGAATTAGGTTAAAAAAAGTGTTAAGGCGCTGTACGTTCAAATCAATCACAACAAGCGTTCTATATGTTCTCATACCCTTGACGATGCACTTACACTGAACTCACACTATTCAGATGTACTTTGAAAAAATGTATAGTTTCGATGAAAGATGAGCGCCATGCAACTTAACTTAAAGCGCGTTCGATTAGGACATAAACTCAATGTGCTTAGCTTCTTTAATCAAGCGGTACTATGGGCGTGTTCGATTTGGGACCTAAAAGTCGAGCTTCAGCTTGCTCAAAATCAAACTGAATAAAAAATGATAAAAATATCAGTCGCTACTGTAATCTTCACACCATAGCAAGGCCCGCAAAGGCCAGTGGAATCCTCAACTATTGCCCCTAATTATGAGAAGTTTAAGTCCACCAAGATTGACATTTCAAGAATTAGTGCATGATGCTTATAGACGTCATGCTGAAGTCCTGCCACGACTACGCAGTCGGATTAATTGAGTTGGCTCAAGGTGGCTACCTACTGCAAAGAAAATTGTTACGTGGGCATCGTGTTTTAATTACGCAGACAGCAAGGCTCAGGAATTTTTTTAATACTAAGGAACTATCAGCAACTTTGGTACCAAGCGCTCCATGGTGATGCTTCAAGAGTAATTTCTCGCGTACCTATCTAAGCGTACCAAGCTTATGTCAAATTTAGGATGAATCCGAAGAGAAGAGTACCGCACTTGGCAGAGCAATACATTTGCAGGAAGCAATAAACACTTCACTTTAGGTTAAATTCAATCAACTCCACGAATTTTGTACATTAAGCTTTTTAATTTAAAAAGATCGAAGAGTTGCAAAAATATTAAACCTAAATTTAATGGAATAATAATAATATCGTCTATGTATCTTAGAAGGCTGAAAAAGAAATAAATTTAAAACTGGTGAATTGCAACTAAAATGCTGTTGAAGTATTTAGAACAGCATCTATAGCGATCTACATCTGAAAATAAAATATTGATATTGGTGAGTGACGAAATCATCCGTACAACGTAATACTTTCTCAGCAGCTAAGGCCGTGAACCTGTGGTTACCTGATTAATTTAAGGTTTTATTTAAATTAGGATTTTGTAGAAAATAATGCCATTTCAAAGTGATTAAATGGCATCGCAATGATGCTCATCATAAAAATAATATAAAATGAAACAAAATTGTAGATTACAATTAAGTGTAGTGATATGAACAGGATAATGCCATAGTGACTCAGTACAGTACCATAAATTTATAGCACAAACTGTTGGATTACCTAAAATAGAAGTGGGGATGAGCCTAAAAAGCTATAAAAAAAACTAATTTATTAATGAATCTACAGCAAAAATGTTAAATTACCTCAGGTAAAGTAGGGCGAAAGAACAAAAATTCAGTAAAAAAAAGAAACATTACAAGAATTTACGGCAAAAAAATCTTCGGCTACATCAAGTATAAGTAACATTGAGCTCAACAACTTTAGCTGCAAAGCTGGGCTCCTGCGGCCACTTGCAGCCCGCCACAGTAGCCAAAAGATCCCGGAGGCCGCAAATCTCCGGGTATTATTTTATTCACGGGCCGGAGATGATAAAAAGCGTTCACCCTTGCAAAAAAAAGAAAAAAACAAACTTGATACAGTTAAATTCTCCATGGTTTTAATTGCCGAACCTCAGTTTACCAGAAAAATAAGTAAGCGGAAAGTATCTTTATTATTATTATTATTCAAACAGAAGATAATCTTTTCCAAGGCATATGAAGAATGTAACGAGTTATGCACCAACTGATGGGGTAAAATGAACTTTCCACGGGACCATTACACTATGGGTCTGTAAAGCACTTGTTGTTGGAAACTTTAGCTTTTAACAACGGTAGTAGCTGCAAATATACTATGCATTAAGCTAAGTTTTGAGCAAAGAAGAAGAGACAACGTAGGTAAGTTTCATGTTTAAGTCAAACTTTGTACGAGACCTCCCGTTCAACATGTATACAGGTCACTAATGCATTGTAGGTTAACAATTATTAGCAGATACTTCTGCTATTGTCATACCGTTGGTACTTTTTATTATGCCGAGATGCCTAAAAGATCAGCCTATAGCCGTATGAAGACGAGAAAATGTGTGAAGCATTGAATGGATCAAAAATTACAATAACCAGGGAGAAGACTAGGCCATGAGTCGGACCTCTTTGATCAACTGTATTCCTAGATGATTTCATCTATGAAACTCAGAGTGACTATGGTATGAAGCTTCAAACCTTGGGCAGTGTAAGCGACCTCTTCAAGTTTAAGGCGTGTTGTAATCACTAATTCTGGGTTACCGGTGCTACACCGGTGACCCTGTCACTCTTAAATCGTGTTACAGTCCCAACCTAAAATGCAGTAACGGCAGCCGCTCAGAAACATCGATTTCGAGTACTGGAAACAAAAGATCATACAAATGAGCAACGAGTAAAATAAACAACCCAGAGTAAGTAAGTAGATTCACTTACCTCTAACTTCCGCGAACACCATTACGATTAATAGAGAATTTCATCATTGCTGTGATTGCACCGCTCGTTGATAGATGGCTCTCTCACAACCGCTTTTTGGGTTGCGGTTACTATTTTCCAGGTTATGGTAGACCTGCTGGGTTATGATTGCAACACGCCTTTGCATGACACGGCGAGGGATAAATTATAGTCGATGAGATTAGCTTATCTCCATAGAATTGCCTCAATCGATACCTTAAGAACCGCAAACGTACACTCATCAGAGAGATCCAAGCACGATATGCCTGTCAATCTACAAGAATCAAGTTGCCTCGATAAGTATACTAGAGAGTTGATGTTTGCCGCGGCTGGTTGAAGCTGAATCTCCATACCGTGGCGCTCGAGGGCACAAAATTCCCAACGATCCAAGTTTTTTTTAACTTATAGTCACTTTGACCTTTCCTATAACGGAAAGTGATTGCGCATCGCGCTAAAACGGGAATCACTACCCACTGAAGCAAGCTGTAAATTGAGGAAAATAAATTCATTTGAAACTTTATCAGTGTTGTATGCTAAAGTAGTTACGGCAGGGATTTTGAGCTATCATGAGGACAGTGTCACAAGGGGCAAGCTAAAACCATACCGATGGCGACATAACGGAAGGGTAGCGCAGAATGTTTCGTATTTTTTATGCTTTAGTGGGCAGCGACCAAGGAAAATAACGACTTATGGGTTCCCTGCACTTCTGCTTATACTCGCAGAACCAAGAAATATATCAGAAAATCTTTTTAAGTTGTGAAAGTACTTTTGATCATCGCTTCTAAGAATAGCGCGCTACTATTCTATGTATCCATGAGAATATCAAAAGCCACGTAGAATTATTAGTTAATACGTAAGGTTACTGTCTGATTTTCAGTGAAATCTCCGGTGACAGCACGATGCCAAAATTTCACTTATTAATGTTGTTTACACTGCGGGTATTGTCTCAATTTCGCTTAGACCTCAGGCGTCCGTACGAGAAGCGAGCGATGCCGAAGAACACAGCGGCAGAACTTCGGATCACCAACGACAGCAGGAGGACTGTCCTGTACAGAGAAAAACTACGGTTATCAAATACCATCTGTAACATAATTGGGTTGGCCAAAAGTAAGTACGTTTTTAGGGAATATTAATTTTCTAAGCTTGTTTTGGATGCGTTGAGAATATGTGCGATTTGTTAGGTCGTTTGGACTACAGTTTTCAGTTCGTCGATGTCAGTCTCGTATGGTCGGCCACAGCGAGGTGCATCTCTTGCTAAACAATGCCTACCGAAATCGAGTAAACCCGTTTGGAATAGTATCCGTTTTGAAACAGCATTCTCTCCGTGCACATTACGTAACTTTCGATAAGTTTCTGTTGCTTTCTTTCCTTCTCCGTTCCAAAAACATCAACGACACACACAAAAAAAGCATAGGCGCAGCTAGTGTTAAGCCTGGTCTTCCATTTCAAGGGTTCAAATGCGGGTAAAAATGTTTGACCCTCTCTCTTCGGATGCCTGTATATTACAACACACTGGTGGAAGCATAGTCGCTGTACAAAAAACGGTTGCCAAACAAAAAGAAGATATGGACAATGATTTAGAGACCAAACAGTAGACCAGAGAAAAAAGCTCACGGACTTTGGGCCAACCCAGCATACACACACATTTCTATAAACTGCATCCATAATTTATTATTATCATACACTGTATGCACAACAGTATTCTAGGAAGTTTCTTCACAAATTGAGAGCCACTCCCTGAAAGCAAGATGATGCGAAAACACTTGCCTGTTGACACTAATATGCTCGTACTGCACACAAGACTTGCTGCCTCCTTCTACCTCTTCCCACTGGAGACAAGTCTTGTCTATGAATAAACCGAAAATAATGGGTCCTATTACACCACCAACGGCGGTGGACAGCTGCACCCTGATGGCGAGGGCGAGGCTCTTCTCATCGTCTTCCACGCATCTGAAATACGGGGTATCATTTAGAGTGAGGGAAGTACAGTTCACAGCCAGCTCTCCCCCTCCCCCCCCCAGGGTAAATTGTTTACAAGTCTGTAAAGCCCGGTTTGTATTGTATCTCACAGTTCCCCCTTGTAAGTTCAATTACAAAGCTTAAGTACCCCTTAGGGGGTGAGAGCCCAAGTAGCATGCAATAAGCTCTCGCATTGGCCGGGCGTACAGGGGCTTTGAATAACATCTAACAGTTACAATCACAATCATCAGAATAGGAATGCGGAAAAGTTGTGAGTTACAAGGAAAAAGTTCAACAATGTAGTAGCGTTACTAAATCTGGTCTCGAGCTACCTGTAGTCTATATAAAAAAGAAAGTCACTTGTGGTACAAAACACGCAGAGTACTTGAAGTAATTCGGGGTCCCCTGTTATCCACGATGATGGGAAGTAATATAGGTAAACTGCTTTTTGAAGTTATTTTGCATAGCTCTCTGTCATCTAACAGTAAGGGAAAGTTATCAAACCTGCATATTAGTTAAAGTTACTAGCGCCCTCTGTAATTCACAATGAAAAACAGTATTCCGTTGCAAAACAAGAAGAGTGCACCTGGTTTTCGTTATATGTAAATTCACTCATATGCGAATGGACATAGCGACCACTGATTCGCTTTATGCAAGAAAATTCGGTCTTATGCTATCCGTCAGTTGTGCTTGGGAGTCCCTGTCATATTACAGTATCTTGTTTCTCTTTCGTTTACCGTTATTTTTTCACACAGGTTGTTGCAATATGCCATTACTGTTGTGTTGTAGCCCAGTTTTAGTGTAGCATTGTTATGAAAAAAGTGCCAGATTTACTATTTAGAGGGTAAAAATTGAAGTATGGAACATATACCCCCTTATATATAATGCGAATTCACCTTTCAGATAACTGGGCTTGACTTAGATCGAATTTTACGAGCCAATCGTACGATCCTTTACAGTAGTTCTTACCTGAGCCCGGCGCTCTGGGACGCGGTGCTGGTGGCGTACGCAATAAAAACTACGATGAAGAAAAATATTAGGAAAAGTTTGAGCTCCAGAGCGCACGGGGCAGGGCACTTGTCCATGGTGGCTGTCCCGCCCTGAGTAGGATAGTGCGCGCCAGCAAAGAATTGTGGTTGCGGCTTTTCTTGATTCTTCAACTGTGCCTCAGGCTGTGGTGCTGCTATGAGGTCATTGTCAGGGAACTGGTGGGATTTGAAAGTTTTGTTCAAAGGGAAATGAATTTCTCTTTTGACCTTGTGAGCCAATCCCCTGTGATCCTGGGTCACAGCCACACAGCTGCACTCGCTGAAGACCTGTAACAATTTACACAATGTCAAAGTTTTGAACTTTGCGTCAAAATCGGAAAGTCTTTGTTTATTATTCTCATTATGATTATATTAAAATACTATTTCATCTAAAGTTTATCTTCAGAGAGTATTTAAGGCTATTCACGCAGGATCTATGCTCGGTTAACCGTCGTAGTCTAACAGAAAAGTAAAGAACTGACATGAAGCAAAATGTGAGAAACTCTCTAATATTTATTTGCAATCAGTAGCCCGCAAATGCGAAGATTGATGACTATTGAATAAAACATGGATATTATTGTCTAAAATAACATAAAAAAATACTTGATCACACGGGTATCCCATAGTCTATTCGAAAACTTGTATTAAGATAGCGTACAGAAGTAGCTAACACAATTTAAAAATTAAATTAATCAAGAGCGTAATTTTCCTAAGCAAGAGAGTCATAGCAATGTGAATCTGATAAAAGTAAGCAGTACATATTTATTTCGTATTACAATGCAGTATTTTCACATAATAGTTAGCACTATCTTAGGCCTGGAGCTCCAAATGTCCCCATGCAGTGATGTACCCCTGGAGCTGTTGAGTTGCATTAGTTCGCATTCAGTCACCCAGGAACGTATTGCCCAGTATCAGCGGCTGTTAATGTCTCACTGTTGTCGTCTGGTGAACGGAATGATATTTTCTGCTTTTGATGACTGGCGATTGGATGTTTTAAATCTCAGGTAATCTCTTCCTTTTCCAAAGCCCATTCTCATACCTGTTTTATTGTTTTTTCTTTGAACTAACATTTCATGTTTTTACTTTCAATCTTAGACGCTAAGTGGTAAGAAGACCCTCGCTTTATTAAGCTCTTGCTTTTCAACTTGCCGCTTTTAGCTTGTCGTTAATTGGTAGTGAAATGTTAGTACTAATATTAATAAGTAATTGAAGCCTCATAAAAACACGTACCACTTGTTTAAATAAGTTTCTATTGACCAGCCTTATAAGTTAAAAAACACTTACATCTATTAACAAAAGCTTTGACCTCACTGTGTGGAGATATTAAAGTTCTTAGGACACAAAGAAAAAGCCCTGTTTCACAGTTGTTCCAGAGATGTATTTGTGTATCACCTTTTCTCCGGATATTTTGTCTGAGTGCGTGCAGCCTGCGTAGCATGGGGAGTAGTAGATTACGTTGTCGGAACCACAAACTGGGTTGTAGCCGACACTTTGGCAGTGGCAGTTCTGGTTGCAATCGGCCGATAGGCTTAGCGCGGAACTTGATCTGTCACAGTCATAAAAATATCGTTACCTCTCCGGCAAGTACAATATGTATAACACCAATAATCCAGTAGTATTAAATTTTTCAAATACAGACCAGTTTCTCTTAATAGTTAGGACACGAATTTGACAAGAGTGAGTTACACCGGAAAATTCATTATAGAAGGAATTTCATTAATTCGTTTAAAGGTCACTGATCTGGTGCATTTAGCTCTTCATTTATGATCTTAGTAAATATTTCAGGCGTGATAAAAGACGGACAGGCGGATAAAAAGTTAAAATTTGATAGACACATACCCAGTTGTCTTGGGTGTGCCGGCAAGTTCACTTACCTTTAATTTATATACAGAATGAGCCAAAGAGAGACAGCTATACATGTTTCGTATGGATTTCGCACAAACAACATTGAATATGCTAGCCTAGCATACCAATGTTTAGACGCATTACAGGTTTCATTAATGTTTATGTGAAAGGACGTTTACACAAACCCTCTGTCATATAACAAGGCAAAAGTGTCGCGTGTATTTTTTGCCACACTTAATACGCTCGCTTTTCCACCATGTAAACTTGAACGACACGCAATGTTCTTAAAGACCATTCGGCTAAGCTATCGGTTGAAGCTGGCACTCAAACTCCAGCCATCGGAGGCTCGTAGATATTTGCTAGCCTTCCATAAATTTCCTATTCAATGACAAATTACTTCTCAAGGCTAGGAGCATAGGACTGGTTCAATTAATGACATCGCAGCTTAGGCAGCCATGTTACAAACAAAAAATTGTGGGCGATAGTGAGTACCAAAACTGACTTATACTTAGAGTTATTCAACACATCAGCATTTTGGAAACTAAGCATTTCCGACGGCTGTCGTCTATAATTCGTCATCGAAAGACAAAATTTAATAACGTTTCGGGATGTTTTGTCCAATCTTTAGAATAAAGAATAATGAATGAAAAAGAAATAATTTTTTCTTGTATATTAGCAGCACATTTGCAGGGAACAGAGATCTTGTCAGTGGGAAGTGTAAAATGCGAATGACCCGGGTATGGTGGGAAAGTCCCAATATCAGCCCTTGTACAGTCGGACGATATGGAAGTAGCAGTTGTGGTACAGTCGAAAGAAAAGAGTCAGTTATGAATTGTAATAAAAGCTACAGATGTAGTGATTATATTGAGGCTAAGTTTTGTTTTATGGATATAAACAAGTTTCAAAGTTTTGAGTTCTATTGGGTTGGAAAAGTCGATGATGGAGAAGTTTCCCGTTACTGTAAATGAATGTTTTGTTCTGCGTGAAGACAGGGAGCAGAATGGGTAGGGTTTTTCAATTGGTAAGCTAGTTTTACTGAATATACCTATATCATGGGCCTTGTAATGCTGTCCAGTGCTGCCCACGTACGAAGCGTCGTAGCTCCTACATTGAAATTTAGAGGCAATAGTGGACACAAGAGGGGTTACAGGCTTACCTTTGAATTTAAAATAGGATCCTATGGTATATGTGTTTTCGTAAGAGAACCTGAAGATTATATTTGTGTAGGTTTCAAAGGTAAAGTCAACTTAGACCACACCCTCACCTGTAAAACCCACATGCGCTGGTTTGTGCTACGGGTATAGACCCACTGGCCCCAGATGAGTAAGTGTAGTTGCAGTCGACCTCGGGTCACCAAAAACTATGGTGTCAATTTGACGGAAGGAAGGAATGACCCGAAACCCTCCACCCTCTCATCTCTGAGGAAGGCAGTTCCGCCGCGGCGCCGTGCATTCAGCACACCAAGATCTGCAAAGAGCTCGCGTGCCTGGCTGGACGTCGAACGAACGAGCGAGCGATACAAGGTGTAACAGCTGAGAACGGAAGCATGCAGCTACCGTGGCAGATACTAAGAAAGAAAGGCAAGCAAACAAACGGTTGAAAGGATCTCCACTTAAAGTTAATAATCTGTTGCTCGTAAGATGCCTAACAATGATTCGTGTATAATTTATGAAGATCCGTCCATAACTTTCTGAATATCTTAGTGACAGACAAAGATACAAACAAAGGCAAACTCGACAAAAACCAACCTCCTGGGCGGAGGTAACTAATTGAGTGGTAAAATGTCTATTTCGTTGTATTTTTTAATATAAATTTATTTGCTTCATGTATATTAAGTTGATTCCTTAAAATAATGGTATCCACCAGTGACGCCATGACGAAACTTTTTGTGGGAGAAAAACGACGGACTGACACTGACGCAACCGTCGCAACGACCCCAAAAGAGTGACGCGCCCAGCTCTGCATTCTGACACAGACTTATACCTAGCTTGTCTGTAGATGGGAGCATTACTACAGCCTCTTTTCTAGTAGCATGCCTTGCTACTTATACTTGGATTATATCTTATAAGTCTTGTATATAAGATGTAAACAAACAAGAAGATCTTAGCGACCTCCCTTCACCAATTTGCACTGTAGCCTTAACACATTGCTCTGCATTGAAGATAATCCTTACAATCAAATATTGTGACGAACTTAAATAAGAACTCATCTACGTTCGGAGTTCAATACTCACTCCTGGGTATATAACAATTACGGATACTACTACTAGTAGTACTACCAGCCTCAGGATGGTACAATTTGGAATATTACAATACACGCTACTCCTTTTAAAATTTTATTGCATTTACAGTTTGATTTGTTCATTACAGTCAGAGAAATACCAACTAGTTTCCATTAACCGGGGTCAACATAAGCACTTATGCGCTATAGATATTTATTTCATATTGAAGTTCGTTGAAGAATTTTACGTTATAGTCTTCTGCTTGAAGCTTATTATATTAGAAACTCAGATTGTCTTTAATCAGCACTGTAAATGTGTGCCTAAATGCTGCAGAGGTACGTAAGAACTAAATTATTGAATGCACCTCAGTATTCGATTCACTCGCTTTAAGTGCGATAAAGAATTTAATCAAATTAGCTCTAATTAATCCTGAATCGTTCCATGCGCAGCTCTAGATTTATCTCAAGCTTTATCCGAATCCGATAGTGGTTGAAATTTGACCTAAAAAGTGAAGAATTGACTGCTAAAGGCAATATTAATGGCCTCTTTATACGTTAGTCCATGACACCTGTTCACTCTTGCTCTCGTTCGAATGTGTTACAGTGACGTAGAAACAGCAGAAATGTGCACTATTTTCTAAGTTTCATTCGGCTTCAAGTTTGAGGAATATCTGAAACTTGCCTAGTGGCGGATTCGATGTTCAACATTTTCACAATTTTTCGTAGGGGTACGCAAAGTCGTAGTGACAACGACGCTACAAAACATTCGGACGAGTGAAAGCGTCGAAAGGACTAACGTGTAGACTAGCCTTAACGCACGGGAGTAGTTGAAACTAAACGGGTTAGATCAGTGGTCCCAGCACCCGGGCTCCGGACCGGCACCGGTCAGTTTCATGAATTGGCACGGCGCTGCACAAATAAAAAAAGTTTCATTATATCAGTTTTAGATGAACAATTTTTTCCAACTTGCAATATCAATTATCTACACTCAGCCTCCTCCGAGTCGAGGTAAAATTTTACCTCGTTAAACGGTCCGCGGTGATGAAAAGGTTAGGTCCACTGGGTTAGATCCCAGAGCTCAGCGTTGATGAAACGAAAACTACTTTTCTACCAATTTTGCTGCTCCCCTCTCACCGCCACTATACCCTGTCGTATTGCTGCTAGACTTACTGGTTCCGATAAGGCAGGGTGACGCCTGCATAATCAGCGTTGGGACAGTAAATGAGGAAGCAGAAACTTGACAGCACCAGTAGTAGGGATCCACAGCATACCATAGACAACGTTTGCTGGCAATTTGCTTTCAGTTTGCGCACTGCCCAGCCTCCAAAAACGGATCCCAAGCAGCCTGAAGGCACTGCGGCTCCGCCTGAAAAGTAAATTTTATATAAGCTTTGACTTGTTTGGAAAGATTCGATGGTTTAATTTTACCATCATCAATCGAGTTCCTGGCGTTAATCGTAAAGCATATCATATTTGCTTTATGTAAACACATGAAACTTTCTTCAAGTGTTCAAATACGAGTAAAAGCTGGCAACTGACCTTCTAGACAAAGTAGTTATTTTTTCCCTGAAATTCTACAGTGATTTCAACGTTATAATTTTGGGCATTGCAGCATCACCTTACAAATGTATTATTTAAAATATGAATCTTACTTTTATAGGAAAATGACTACTGAATAAATTTTTTCATTAGTTGTAATCCGATATAATCTAAAAATATAGATTAATAATTAAACAAAATGATTTCCTCTCCATAATTTTATATTATTTTCTATCTATACTACACTAAAGCTCTGTGAACTTTATTCACTTATTTGTTTGCTTATTTGCACGCAATCTATGTTATTATAGTTGCTTCAATGGGAGTGCACTTGAGCTCGGAAAATACAACTGGACTGCATCATATATATATATGTTATTCTTGCTTACAGGAAGAATGATGAACATTCCTTTGAGAAGGAGAGAAGATGGTGGTGGTGACCCAACGGGTCACAGGCAGCCTAGTATTATACTAAAACTCTATTAATTTTATTTATCTACTCGCTTGCACACAATCGATGTCATCATACACACGGAAACATAAACTGAGGTCACAAGTTGTAGGAACCTGCTGCCAAAACATTAACGACTAGGAGTCAAAATGAGAGCTGGATACTTAAGGATCGTCACTACTTGAATACTGATTGCTATATACGTCGTGTGTACTAAAGAATTTGAATTCTGAAATTGTGGCCACGTGGCCATTATCAGTAGGTAAGACGTTTCAAGAATAGCATCAATTTACTATTTTTAATCAACATGCGCAATAAGACAGTAAGAAATTGGAGCATTGAAGACTTATCGACACTATATGAATAGGGAATGGGGTAGGCTATCGATGGTGGGATGCACCTAAGCTCGGCAGCATAAACGTGTACGTTAATTGTAAAGGTGCTATTGACAAAAAAGTTAATAAAATTTTTCAGAGAGAATAGGTACTTAGAGCTCATTAATGATAAACTTTGCCAGCCACGCAGGATTTTATTTCAATGAACCATAGGGTCACCATCACCATCTGCTTTGCTTCTCAAAGGAGTAAGGATATATATGTATATATATATATCCTTGCAGTAAGGATATATATATTTGCTTACAGGCTCAGTGTTGAATATATATCTATATAGATATTGTTGCTCACAGGGACAGTCTTGAATATTCCTCTGAGAAGCAAAGAAGATGGTGATTGTGAACCAATGGGTCACGAGCCGTCTAGCTTGAAATAAAATTCTACATCGACGACGTAGCAGGCGCCGATGATGCCCGTCATTCCACACACTCACCACTAAAAAACAAACCCGTATACTATATTTGTACATTTCAGTTCAAGTAAAAATTGCAGTACGACCATCAGAAAAATAGTCACTACACTACGGCACAGTCGTCCTAGCTACTGTTTGAAGCCGATACCTTAACTTTACCTTAGTCGCGTACGTGACTCATGCAGGGTTAATGCTTTTAGGAAACTAAAATCAATTTAGACAATAATGGCCACGCTACTCACCGACTAACAGCGCTGCTGCACTGGCCGATACACCAAACTGGCTCTCCACAATCTTAGGCAGGAACGTTCCTAGTCCTACTCCCATGGTGTTCGGGAATATCTCGGCGATTGTCAGCGACATGAATGGCACGTTGGTGATGATGCTCTTGAGTTGAGGGCCTTTTTCATCCTTCACAGCCACTGCTGAAGAGGGTTTTTGCTTTCTTGTGCTAGGGATCCTTCCGTCTTCTGTATTTTCTTACCGAACAAGACAGAGATTGTTACAGAAACTATGTAGTACCCTATAATAATAGTGGTAATAACTTTATAGCCCTGTTGTTTGGAACCTAGGGAGAGGTCCCCACTTGCAGGATAGTTTAGAATTTAAAAGAAGGAAAATTGGGGCACTCATATGCATCTTTTGAGAATGTATTTTATTTTCTTAGGTAGGCAATGTTAATTCTTTGCCGAGCTGGTGATCGTATAGTTTACTCTATAATGCTATTCTTATGGAAGCGCATTTCAGCTCCCAGTAAAGTGTTAAAAAGAAAAGATGACATTCGCAGACGACGAAACTTCAACCAAATTTTACGGTTTCAGAATCTAGGGCGCCCAAAAATTCTACTAGAAAAGTCATGCATGATGTAAATAATTTTAAGTTGCTGATGTATTACGATCATTCATAATAAAACCAATTCTTTAATTCAAGCCATCCAGAAGATAACTTCACCTTCTGCACCTGCTTCGGAGTCAGTATCCTGTATTTAATAAATTAACGTGGGCAACGTTCTCAAGTTAACAAGTTTATTGAGAGTTAGCGTTAATTTTACATTATCTATTATAGTAAGTAAGAGGAGTGCCAGTACGCCTTATACAGAAATATATACAGTATGTATATCGTAACGCAATCCCCACACAGCTTAATAACGTTCGCTCGTCCTACGATATGAGGTCTTGCGCCCTTTTGGAGATTCCATAGCTTACATTAGCCATCTTTAGGCATTTGGAACACACTTCCATCCTTGCTCACATCGCATCCTTCCTATTCCTCACTGCTGCTGACAATCTCTGTTGTCGTCTTCTTCTTCATTTTCGACTAGCCTTTCACACGCACCATGTTCCTCAGTAGCTACTGGGATCACCATGTTTTTCTTGGATTATTTCATATCCTTTGTCGCATCCTCGATTTGGATGACTCTTCTCCTAGACAAGACGGCTTATACTTCGAGTAAGTAACTTATACCCCTAGCCAGCCCGAGTCGAGTGGTGGGGATTGCTGATTCGCTCATTGTCGTGGTGTCTGGCGTTCTATTCCCGATCCAAGCAAGGAAAGATTGCAGTGCAGCGATTATTTCTCTCCCGTTCATTTCTGCTTGGAGGCACTGGCCTACTGGACGATCAGAGAGAAGAGTACAGTTGTCAATAGTTTTTTTATCATACCATAGCTCAAACACTGAGTCGTAGACTGTAGCCATACACTCTGCTGAGTCATTGAGGGATTTATCTACAGTACGGCAACCCCAAGGGCCAGTGTAGGTTACCTCAGCTATTAGCTAGGCTTTCGGGACGTCTCTCTTTCGTGCCCACTTTGCTTCCGTCCCGATTTCATACTCCTACATTCTCATGTTTTATACTGTTCTTCCTCTTCTTTCCCGACCTGCTGTTGATCCTGTGTGGGAACACCATCGTGCTGGGGTTACCCATTTTTCTTGGCATACAATATATCCCTATACTATACTATATATATCGTTCTGCTCAGAAACGGAGGCTTACACTTCCTAACTATGACTAACTATCTAACTCTACAGCACGAGGCAGAGCATATAGAGTTCCTAATTGGAGTATTCAGTTGAGCAATTTTAGGTTTGCCTCTTGCACCAGTTACACCACTTACTCGGTAGAATGTCAGGGAAGCCGGAGAGTGGGATGGCAACCACCAGCATCACTGCTGCTGAGATCACGAAACCCAGCCACCAGCAGCCCAGCCACAGGTCGTTCGACGGAGTCAGTCCCACGCTGCTCGTGCAAGAATAGGACTTCCTTCAACTTATGTTGGTCACCTGATGAACTAATTTGAAATGTCTTGTGTACTAATAAGAATAATTTTATTGTTATTATAATGATATAGTAAATAAATATTCATATGTTGCACACCTGACACACTAATTTGAGAGATGCCTAATGTACTAATATCTGATAGTCAAGGTTAACTTCCATAAGATATCACTCGTTTTATAGACATGTTACTTTTAGCAGTAAAAATTGCTGGTAGCTTTAAATTTACAGAGATGCATGTAGTAAGTTGTGAAGCGCCTACGGCTATAAGCTATGCAACTTTTAAATTATTGCATCTAAAGGCTAGCTAGATACAGTTCTATAGACAATGTTGAGAGCTGATTCTGAGAAGAAGTTATCAACTATGAGGCAAGGCGCTTCTTAGCTTTCAATGAAGTTTTGATATGTGTTCGTATTGAATTAATCACATATACATTATATAGGTCGTCGTTTTGGGTGTTTTGTACCTGTAGAGTAGTTTGAGCACCCTAACATGAAATACATTATTGGCACCGCACTCCGTACATGAGCAGGAATTCAATTCCTGACATGTGGAATGGCCCAAGCAAGATGATAGTAGGAAAAAATTTAACGAGAGTATCAACTCGTTCGTATACACACAAAATATCCGATTAAATCGTAGCTAATATGTTCGTAAGTCGGAGTAGCTCTGCGTACATTTAAGCACCTCACGCATAAATATTCGTTATCATAGCCTTTCATTCAGTCACTTTCATCACCAATAGATGCACGTTCTTACCATATGATGCAATGAAAGTGTGCACAATGATTTAATATATTAATTGACTGGCCCATAATAGTCTTATTAATAAGTACATTTCAAACGTGCAACGCATTCGTGAAAGATTTATATCTCTTAACTCTTGTAAGTTTATCTACAGAGCAGAATCACCATGTGATTTTTAATATGTGTATGCATGAACGAAACCACTAGACAACGAACTTATTTTAATAGACCATTGTGTAAGTTCTAATCAATCATATTTTAACTATGTATAGGAATAAACTATCGTGATAACAATATTGGCTACGGTACAGAAGTTACACTCACGTAGACGGGTCGACACTGGGCCAGTCGATATAGATAGTGAGGAAGAAGCTGCCCATCGCACACCCGAAAGCCGTCCCTGTCACCAGGGCGGCGCCCAATATTCCTGCAAGCAGTTGGTTTATCATTAAACCCTATCGTTAGGGACTGTGTCATTAGCTGCCCCTACCTATTTGTTAACTGTCGAAAGCAACAATCTGTTTTATAAGAGGCACGCAGGAGACAAAATCCGAGTCTACATATGGTTACTTCCTTGTTCAGCTTGAAATTGACGCTTTTTGCAACAATGTGTCATGAAGCCAGATGCACTCTAAAAAGATGCCACAAGTCTAGTTTTACTGATATACGTTGCTATCTCTAGCTTAAATAGATGGAAACAAGTGGGGTTCTTCTCCGTTTCTCGCTCTGCGTATAATTTTTGTTTTAAAAACATTTGACACGTTGTAATAGGGCTTTGTGAAGAGTTGCAATGGCATACGCCATTGTTTCAGCCCACTGCACAGACACTTCAACCGTTCGAGCAGAATAGATGCTACATGCAGGGTTCCACATGTGCTTGTGAGTGAAACCTACTGTCATATCTCAATATTGAACAGGGACATTGGAAACTTTTACCTTTTTCAACGGGAATGGAATCGTTCGAAGCAACAATAACATCAAGGATCTTAGCATGTTCTCGTACTCCAGCTGTTATTCCGTTTGGATGTACTTGCTCAAGCCTCGTCCACATGCAGTACCGCTCATAAGTGCGAAAAAGGGTTCAGCGATTTCGCAGAACGCAGCGAAAAACTAGCAGCAGTGTCCACAGTCGCATGGTCAATTGTAGCTATGCTTGACTATCAGGCGCAGATTGTGCAGCAACGCTCCTTGGTCCAAAGACGATGCAGTTTTTGTCGCTATTAATAACTTAATTTACTTGTAGTATCGACAAAACTATGAATAAGCAATGATTCTAAATGCAAATACTATTTCTATGCGTTCTTCAGCAAATGCATACGGCCAACTCAGCTTGAGTTGACCTTTTCACACTTTTCTTTACTAGCTACTCGGTATTGTTTTCGAGGTTTTCTAGTAAATAAATTTTTAACAGGAGTTCCCCGAAAATCTATGTTCCCCGTACGTAGTGTTAAATGTTCGGACATATTATTTTGTCTCTTAAATACAACTGTGTAACCACAAAACGTCGATAAAATGTTTACCGTCAACTCAATTCTCGGCACATGTGTCACTACTGCAGTGAAGTTCCACTTTTCTCGTCAAATTTGCAGTGAATTAGAACTCAGAGAAGCTTAAGGCTTTTCATATGTCTATAACGAAGCAAGAAAACCTTATGAAACGCTAGATTTATTCGTTTTGCGTGAGAGAAACAAAATATTACAACGTGAACCTGTTTCGGCAGCAGCCTAAATAGCGCGAAAATATCTAGTAAATTGGACGCTCGCGAAAACGTTCAAAGCTGCGATTTGACAGGAAAAATTGGCAGCGATCAGCGAAATCGCTGATGGCGGTAGTCTGGACGGGGCTTAACGATCACATGCAGTGAAGAAGCACCGAAAATCGCCTGGCAGGCCTCTTTCTTACAAGGCATTAAAAAGATGTACAGTGCAGTGTATTATGTTTTATTAGAAAATTAATACTGGTTTGAGGACCGGAGTTTTTCTAACTTTTTTTAATGGTGGCACTTACCGATATAACACGCGGACTGCCGTGCCGAGACTCCGGAGTCCAAGTATGGTATGGCGAGGATCGTCAGCGGAGCTCCTGCGATGCCGTACAACAAACGGCCCAGACAGAAGAAATAGAAAGCGTTGAGCTTCCAGCTTGTTGGGGCACGAAGAATCACAGTTTCTTCCTATAAAAAAGTTAGTCAGCATTTCAATATTAAGTGCTTAACCAGCAAACATTATATTTTTGAGTCTAACGGTAAAAGTTAGTTCACACTTCAAGGGCGCTAATACCATTGGTGGTGATGCGCCTCATGCTAACAAGTGAACACTTCAATATTCAACTTAGCAGACATGAACCGTCTTATCCTATAGCTAATATTATATCTTGTCTTTAATCTGGAAAGCATAGTTATCATTCGATGTGCAGTTTAGGAAGACACAAACACATACTATCGTGGTGATACACATCGCTCAAGTCACTCCGTTGCGCGACGAAGGTATTCCTTTAGGATTGTAGAAGACAATGTGATCGACTATAAAATAAAAAGGTGATTATTCATATACCGTGAAGCAAAATATCATTGTACGTTATTTAAAAAGTAAAGTAGTTCATTTAGAGTAGTGGTACTGCAGAACACCTAGGTATGCTAAAAATGTTTTAAAACTGATGATGGTTATTTTGAACGTGGTTCTAAATCGGACGAATTGTATTTTATAGCAAAGTAATTCAATCATTACCTTAGTCAAGTGAACGCTTACAGTTTGGAAACGCCTATCATTTAATTCTGCTTATTCTATATAATATCTGCGTAAAATAGTAAAATAGACTAATCCTGAGTTCCTCATTTAACGTAGTCTTCGCTTTGAAATTTAATTCACAATTATTATGTTTTTGTAGTACGTATCAGAGGCGTAGAAGGAAAACAGCATTACCCAATTGAGCATATTACTTAGGTGCGCCATGGCACCTAATAGGAATTAACAGCCTCATTCGCAGGACCATGTCTATAAATTTCAGCAATACAACTCGCATTAAACGCAAGTTAAGCAATTAAGGTCAATCAAACCTCTTGCTGAGAGCGATGCAACGGAGACTTTGGTGTCAGAAAATATCACTAATAACGTACTGTGAGTTCACGTGCGAGCGGATCGTATTTATGCTTTGCTCATTAAATATCCTACAAAAGAATTCAGTTTTGCACCTCCAGTAGACTAGGCTTTGTCTTCCTCATGAGAATAGGCTTCTCTTTGTCAAGTGAGTGGTAGTAAAATGTTGCAATGCTGCTGCAACATTGCACATGGAAGTTTAGGCAGTAAGTCACCTTTTCAGAGCACAGGGAACTTGAATTATTAGCTGTGCTGTCAGAGATCTTGTAGGGCTCGCTTAGGAAATGTGGAAATGCGTAGATAAGCGATGCGACGGCGCTGAGGAGCACTCCGAAGGTAAGCCATCGTGCCTTGGAAGCCCCTGGTCTAGACGCTCCGTATGCGACTGGTAGACACGCAAGGAAGAAAGCTATGCTTGACAAACCCGCTGCATAACCTGAAAATAAAAAATGATTGTAAACCGTTTTCCGCGTGACAGCTACGTTTACTAGCAATTTCAAGTGTAAATAACAAATTAAGTTCGTATCTACGCTCGATATTCCGTTTTATTTGCAAAGAATGAAATATATAATCTCTTAAAAGTCAATTAATATATATATATATATGTAAGTGTGTGTGTCTATACTTTACCGCCCCAGTGACGGCGCGTTGAATATAAAAACAAATTTAAGAAATTTTCAGAAGACCTAAGATACAATTATAAACTTGGATTTGAAAGTTTATGCTAATTGCTCAATAAATATCCATTGCGTCTCGAATGTTGGAACAATCACTCTGTTCTGAATTCCCGGTTCATGTTAGGATGCGTTTGATTAACACTTCTTTTAGCTACTGTGTGTCAACACTCTAATCGGTCGTACGATTTCCAACAAAATTATGATTTGCAACAGTGCAGAACAGCATTTTTCAAAAGCTGATGCTTATAGCGTATATTTCTAGTAATTGGATAAAAAAAATCAGTTGTTTATTTACTTCACAGCTAGGCGAGATGTTTGGCTTAGAAGTGGCTGGAAGTTCGCTACTTTTATAGTTCATCAAGTTTATAATCACAGTGTAGTGAATGATAACTGAACGGGGGTTGAATATAAACTTTATTTAGAATTTATTTACGTTTAGACTCGAGGAAAATAAACTCTTGTAAATTGGTAAATATGGAAAGAAGCTTAAACCAGTTGGTATTTATTATTATCATATGTGTCTGCTTATATATTGCGCTAGTTTTCAGATTATCAGCAACGTTGTTGCATTAGTATTGACTTCGAAATGAAATTTTCAAGTTTCTTTTTACCATGTCCGCACTTTAACAGATTGAACCTGCTGAAAACATGTATTTAGTGCCTCAAAAGATGGCAATATGTCATATAATCGGAAAAAATCCAAACTTATCAAATGCCTCCCTGCATGAATGATTTAAGATATGGGGAGTATCTGTGACCGCCAATAACTGTATATAAGGCAAATCGTAGTATTTAAGGTTTTAGAAACTCAAATAATTTGAAAACCTTACCTGTTTGTTCCGAAGTCATGTAATATCTCTTTTCTATCGTCGAGATTGTAATGCTAACATAACCCAAGCTGGCGAAACCTGAAATGAAAGTTATATCATTTTAATATTATTATTGCATATCATGATACATGGCAGGTCAAAATTTACGCTCGTGTCTGCTCACAAGATGGCAGTAACTTCAAGTCTAAATTAATGTCTAACTTTGCTCATCAGCAATCATCGGATATTTGATTACGGCGAGAAGTCGAAAACTTACGGCGAGGTCGATTTAATTTCAAGTGTTATATTTTCGAGGTTGATACCGCAGAAATCAACTTTCTGGCCACTCAGATATATAAAACAAAAGTGCAGCACCCATTCGCAATCTGCACTTGCAGAAATTGTCCAATATATTACAACTGAAAATTTGAAAAACTTACCAAACACCGCGGACACGACGCTCAAAACTGCCAGGAGATGTTGAGGTCGGTTTGCCCACTGCAGGCAGTCGGGTCTGTACCCCAACCAGCCGTACCTTCTACTGCGTCGGGTCTCTAACAGATGTTGGGGCTGAAACGCAGTTAAATTGGTATTTATTTTCAATCTCCAACAGAGGCTCAAAAATGGTGATGAATAGGGAGGTGGAAATAATAACTATAACCCACTAGCTAAAGTTAACGTCCGTAGATCGCAACAATTGTTAGTGTTCTTCGAAACAGCAAGAGAAAAGCACTCGCTCTGATTTTAACCAATAATACACGCAACTGCAAAAGACGAACAAGTGAACTTGCTCAGCGTAGTTGGTTGCAACACAGTCAATTCAATCTGAAAATTCGAAATTAAAACCTAGGTTGGTTTGTGACAGAAAATAAATATTTGCAATACTTACGGAACTAAGGCAGGGTTCGTGCTCATCGGTTAAATCTTCGTCGAGCTGCTCCATCATTTTGCTGACACTACTTCAAACGACCAGGGAATTTTCAGTTAGAAAACTTTCTCTCACGTTGCAGGAATGGCGCCCAACTCAGCTGTAAAATGTTCAAAGAGCGAGTGCAAGCATGAACAGTGAAAGTTCACAAGTTTCAGTGTATGGGAAATACAACTTTTTATAAATAGATAATTTAGTTAAATTTACTGTATATCGAGGGCTTAGAGCCAGAAGTGACTATGTCCATTTTTGACAAAATCGCGTTCCTCTCACCAAATGGGTGACCGTGAGGTATATTTTTAGTGGCACGGGTGTCTATATATATGCCATCTCTTTTAATGCCATATATCTTCTTAATGAATATGATATGACATAGATACTTGTGATGCTAGACATATACTTCACGGGCACCCATTTGATGAGAGGAAGCCGATTTCGCCAAAAATGGACATAACCACATCTGGCTTTAAGCCCTCGATATTAGAATGTACTCCAAGTGACACTTACTGTTTGACTTCGTATTCGTTGCGCTAAATTATATAAAAAAATATTAAAAGTCTTATACTGAATATATGGGAACCCCTGGATGATCCAACAATTATACAGCAACTTGAGCAGTCCTGCCTTTTCAAGTATTGAATACAACCTTTGTAACTGGTGAATACTAACTTCGTAAGAAGTAAATGGAACCTAATAAGTAGTGAATACAACCTTAGTTAGCAATGCACACTACTTTCACAAGTGTGGAACTTAGCCTGTTATACAATGGAACTGTGACATGCAATCTAGACAGTCCGTGAAGAACGCAACACATGAACAGGATACCGAAAATCGACATGAGAACGTAGTCCCGCGCCCTAGCACTTCACGATCTGAGACCCTTGCATACGCGTCGGCTGTTGCAAGGCATGGCAAGCAAGCAAGCAAGGGAGCGTACCAGCACTGCCCACACGAGTACCGGCGGTACTGCAGAACAAAAGAGAAATGGAGATCAAAGACAACAACATCAACGTCATCGGAATTCGCAGAGTAAAGTCCAGCGGAAACAAGCAGACAACAAGCCTCGACAAAACGAATGAACCAGAAACAATCAGCACCTCGGATATTGTTACAGCACCACCGTCACTACGTCACCAAGCCAGTGCGGATACCTCCAGGGAGCATTCCAGCACAGTACACACCGGAGATGCTGTCGAACAAACGACGAATGGAGGATTTATTTCAGATAAGGACGGCTTCCTCAGAAAGCTGCAGCGCAAGAACCGTTTTAAAAAAAAGTCAAGGCTCTTGATTGGTAACGGAACAAAGGCGTCATCTCTGTTTACGGCCGAAAAGCGCAGTCTTTTTGTGTCGATTTATGACCCAGCATATATAGCCGAAGAAATCCAGCAAGAAGTTATTGCTCGTGTAGCAAATGAGAACGAATTCGTTGTAGAAAAAATGACTTTCTTCAACCTAAACCCAAAGCTCTCAGCCTTCAAAATATCTGCTACTTACCCAAACATCGATAAGCTTATGGATTCCAACATCTGGCCTATCGGGGCAAGAATATCATAGATTCTACGAAATAAAAAACAACAACGGAGCCAAAGCACCACAAGGAGACAGCACAATAGAACAGGAGTCCGCGCAGATCAGTAAGGTTTTTGTTCTATCTCTATATCTTCTCCTTACCTTCCGATAATTTACAATGGTTCAGCATAATACATACTTGCGTGTCTGTAGTTTCAACTGCTATGGCTACAAACGTTCAAGTGCTTATGTAGCCGGGCTCTTAGCTAAATATGATATACTGATGCTTCAAGAAATTTTGCTTCTAGAGAATGATATCCCAATTAACATCAGAAACTGAATTCATGTTCTTAAATGTGTATTTACCAGATGCATCATATGGTGTAGACCATCGGAAAAATATATCGCAGTACTGGAAGGTGTCCTTAAAGCATTAACAGCGATTTCGAATATTCTTACATTCGGAGACTTCAACGCCAGCTCTGGCACAGTTGTGCACAATAGGCTGCGTGACATGCTCTTGGAATATCATATTACATTTGCCGTTGCTTCCATCCTTCCCTCAAGTAAATTTACCCATGTTACTAATAGGGGTGGTGTTAGTTGGATGGACCACATTGCTGTCTCAATGAATAGTGAGAATAGTATTTCTAATTGTAAGGTAGGGCGTTATAGTTCGTTTTCTGACTATTTGCCTCTTTCCTGTGATATTAGCTTAAGTCACCCACTTTCTGAAGTGCGGTGTGAACACGTCACCTGTGAGTGTGTAAATTGGAATTTCAATGATATAAATCTTGTCCGCTCTTTCCAGCTTAATCTGAATGACTGCCTGGAGGAAAATATAAATGACACTGATACATCTTCTCGAGGAGGGCTATGTGCGCTCATGTCTGACATACAATCCGCCATTCTTCAAACTGGGAGTCATATATTTGGTATTGCTCCCAATAGAAACAGAAGGAACGTCCCAGGCTGGAATGAACATGTCCGTGAATTTCGCGAAGCCAGCAGACTCGCATTCAATGTGTGGAGGGAAGTAGGGAGGCCTCGTATATAATGGCCAAGTGTGGGTAAAAAAAAAAAAAAAATAATAATAATAATAAGCTACACAATAGATGCCAAATTGCCCTTAAACATGTGCGTAGGCGTGAGGACGAGCTCAGAGCACAACGACCAAGTAGAAAGCTTACTCAGAATAGGGGCGTTGATTTTTGGAAGGAAGTAAAAAAATCTGAAACCGCCGGTGCATACTGTTGCTCAATCGATAGATGGATTCACTGGAGGAAAAAAACATGCTCAATTCTGGAAATCTAACTATGAGGGCATTATGAACTGTTTTGATGACAATAATCACAAAGATTACGTTGATAGTATTCTAGATAATAAGAGCACACCTCATGACCAAGGTAGTGTATCGGAAGACGAAGTCCGGGAAGAATTAAAGCTACTTAGGAATAATAAAGCTACAGGTGCCGACAAGGTTCCCGCTGAAGCTTACAAATACGGCCCCCCGAAGCTTATAACCCTACGTGCTACCTTTCTTCCTGGTTGCCTAACTCTATGCTTCCTCCCAGACACTCTGATGCAGGTCATAATGTCCCCAATTGTAAACAGGAAGACAAAGTTTGTATCAGACAAGAGCAACTACCGCCCCATAGCTGTCGCTACGTCACTCTGAAAGTTACTCGAACGGGTTCTTGGGCGACGGATGTCAGCGTATTTGGATACTTCAGATAACCAATTGGTTTTAAAGCACAACGCGGCACAGGAATGGCTGTCTTTGCGCTAAAACAAGTTATAAATTGTTTCACTGACAATGGCTCTCCAATGTATCTCTGGTTTCTTGACGCTAAGGCAGCATTTGATAGGGCGCACCACTTCTCTCTGTTTAAGTGTATGCTGGAGAAACAAATAACTCCTAACGTTGTAATGACCCCAATGTATTGGTTTCAAACTCAGAAATGCTACGTTAAATGGGGGATGCAAATGTCATCAGCGTTTGGCATGACTAATGGTATACGACAAGGAGGCTTACTGTCTCCCATTCTGTTGAATATATTCATTGACTGCATTCATAAAAAGTTGAATGCTGCTAGAGTAGGCTGCCATATTAACAATAAAGCAATTAATGCCCTTAGTTATGCTGACGACATGGTACTTATTTCTCCCCATGCTACAGGATTGCAAAAGTTGCTTGCAATCTGCGAGAGCCAAGCGAATAATCTTTGTATTGAGTATAATACGGTACAAACAGTGTGCATGTACTGCATACATATTAGGCCTAGGAGCAGAAACCTGCCTGGTCATAAACATTTTGTTTTGAATGGTGTGGAGTTTACGTACGTTAATTAACAGCTTCTCTCACCTGGGTCACAAAATCACTGATGATTTTCGTGATGACCAGGATATAGAGAAAAAAAGCGAAAGCTCCATGGAGTTGGTAACACGTTATTTAGGAATTTCACTCACTGCTCCGAAGACGTCAAATGCCAGCTGTTCCGAACCTATTGTTACCCCACCGCTGTAACTCACTTTGGTGTAACTTCAATAAGAAATCTATTGAGCGCTTGCGTGTTGCTTATGACATATTCCGCATATTAATAAAAAATGCCGAGGTCTAATAGTGAAAGTAAAATGTTTGTTCAAAAATACAGTACACCGATTGTCTCAAAGTCAGGACCAGAAAATGCGCTTTGAACCTGAAATGCAGGATTTGAAAACTCTAGCAACTCATTAATAAAAGTCATCCGCAATGGCCCATGGCTACAAACTGTCCAATATGTATCAACGATGGCAGCGCATACTGTTGCCTGACGGAGACCAAGCAATGGGGCGTAATGATGTCTAGAATGTAAGATCACTGCGACATGTTCCTTGTTTGTAACCTAGAAAAAAGATACATCTTGTGTACTCTGTAGCATTGTAGCATTTCAGTGTTGTAAGGTCTCCATGAATATTAAATAAAGTTTATTATTATTATTTTTGCGAGTTTCTTAACCTCCTACAAGTTGGTCGGGAAATCTTATAGTATGTTCGTATTACGAACCAAAAACCGATTAACTTTAGTAAACGAAACATTACATCGCTAGTTATAATAGCATTTTAATTCATTCAAATAGCGGTTTGATAGATAGGATCAAATTAATCTCAGTCATTCACTTAATCCGTTAAGGGACTAACCTGCTAGTGTTAGCAGGCTATAGTTCTAAGTACAAAAATACATGGAAAATCTCTGTAAAAGTATTTATTGGTAAACTAAGAAGCCCAGTTTTGTGGGTCCATGGAAAAACTTACTGAATTCATTTAAATTAGGGCCCATAGTTTCTTAGGTTACTACATTGCACAACTTACGTCTCGTTACTTGCAGCATCTCTTCATTCTGATGAAATACGAACTATGAACTCCACGCTTGTAATTGTAAGTGTGAAACGTTTCGAAGAAGCCCCTGCTCACCGAGCCAGGACAGCTCGATCGTTACATACTACTTAAGTTTTCAAACACCAAGAGGTGCTTAGCCTTTGTAAATGAACTTACAAGTAGTAACTGAAGGATACAGTGGAATGTACAAGCTTGTATTTACGTTTATGAATCTGGGTTACGTGGATTGCGCGTCAAGTGAAAATAAAATGCGCTCATGCAAGTTTGTGGTTAAAAAGCGGATGACCTCCAAGTAGCAAAAACAAGCCTCCAGCGAGTCTTAGGCTTTGTGTAGTCTAATCTCACCCTATTTATTAAACCATAGTTATTGTCACCGTTTGCAGTGCAGCGTTATTTTGTGCAACTCAAAGTGTCAGTTTCCTTTATTATGATGATGATGAGGTTGTTAGGCGAAACAAGTTTTCACCTCCTAACAGATCGACTAGCTTGGTTTGGTATGATGAAGTCTATTTGTCCTGAAGGTTGAGTCGGGAGAAGGATTTACTTGTCTTTGAATGTTCAGTGTTGATATCTGTATGAAGTTGATCTTCTAGCATCTCTATTTAACATATTAGAGCTTTTAGGCACATGCAGCTTCTAGGCTTTTAGCTTTTTTTGGCTTTTTTATAGCTTTTAGGCATACTGAGCTATACAGAATGTTGGCCCGCAAGTAGTCGTACCCGTTCACAATACTTACAGCTAACATAGAAGTAAATTCATTTCCTACAGATGATCTTGAAAAACGAAAGAATTCGTGTAAAAAAACGTAAGATTAGCGTATTATTGTTTCGCCTAATTAACTATCTTCTCCGGATACGACAATTTTGCTTTTCATGGTCAATGTTTTCATTTGTTTTATTATATTGGGGCATATAACGAGAAAATTTTCCCATAAATTCAAGAAGGCCTCGGGTAAAATTTTATGATCTCTTAAGAGCGAACAAAATTAACATTGGGGCTTTGGAACTATTTCTCGCTCGCGTAAAAAATACTTTTGTAAAAAAAACGTCCCTCGCTACTGCCGATTTGTTACAGTATGGCATCATACCATACAATTGTAGAGTTCAAAATTTGACGCTTCTTTTATTGCCGCGTTATATCAAGCACAATCGGATAGCAATCCACCGAAAACTTTGACTCTCAAATGCATCGTTAGCTTTCGAAAACTAAATATATATATATATATATATATATACCTATGCATATTCACTAGCCATTATAAGCAAGAATAAATGCATCCTTGTTCGATCACTTAATGAGTCAAGCTGGTCTAGGTGAACCAAGTTTCGCTTGAAATGGCATATATCTAGCTGCAGTAACACCGGCTCTGCCCTCCAGTCTCCTTTATTATCAACATACGAAACTTTGTATATTAATGGGTAAAAAATTGAGATACGTAAAAACCGTGGCAGCAGTGACCGCCCATGGCAGTGAGGTCAGAACTGGCGGGTGTCAATGCCAAGGTTCTTATAAAACAAGTCTTTGCTAAGGTCACCATGGGAGCTCGAGTTCCGCTGATGATCGTGGCGCATATCTTCTCCCAGTTTTTTTTTTAATTCTACTCATATCATTAAGCTCAATTTATTGAATCCTTCGCGATCTTGTATGGCAAGTAATACAACTCGTTGAAATTTCATTCCCTAGCCTCTTTGTGGAATTAAATATTCAGAATGCTGTGACTATCGTTAAGGTTTCAGAAAGTTCATATGTTGTACTATTAGATTAGATTAGATTAGATTAGATTAGATAGGCGGCAGAAGACGAACCAAAAGGCCCATTCCCAAAGAGACACCGGGACTTACACCCCGGCCCTCTATGAGCTATTGCCATTATGTTAGT
>LQNS02276620.1:9896791-9909132 GCA_001587735.2 Parhyale hawaiensis
AAAAAAAAAAAAACAGTCCTTGCCTCCCCTAACCTACCCGACATTAAACCCGAATATAGTCCAACTTACCCGAAATTACGGCCTAATACCTACAACATCCACCAAACGCGCACATCATCAATACGCAATAGGATCAGTTCCAGAGTTTGGCACACGTTAACTATTTCCAGTAACCAATTATAAGCATTGTTCGGCTTAGTGCTATTTGAAGATCAATGGAGATATCTCTTTATAGCTTTGAGCTATACGCTTAGTGGCATGTTGTCTTTTGAAAACCGAACTAGACAGTTTTTTTTTCACCTGTAAGTGCTGTCCTTAGGGGCATCTTGCGTTTAGAATACGAAAGAACACAGTTTTTGAACGTCTTAAGGCACTACTTAGTGGTGTATTGTCATTTCAATTTGAAGAAGGCAATTGTCTTTATTTTTCGCACTGTGCCCAGTGGTTTGTTACTTTCTGATTGCCACTGATGATATTTTTTTCAGAGCGTCGCCTATAGCGACGTATTGCCTTTTGTTGGTGGGCAGTATTTTTGCGGACTGGTACGTTGCATTTTGCATCGCTGATGAACACAATTTCGTAAGCGCAGTACCTAGTGTCTTATTGCTTCCTATTGGCTTGAGAAGAAAAATTATACATGCCTAGTTGCGTGTTGTCTTTTTTCTAATTGCTCGAGTACAGATTTTTCTTAACTGCAACATAGGGAGGTGCGTAGCTTTGTAAAGTCGGGGGATACAAATTCTCAATCGTTTTGTCCAGTACGCGTTTGTTACAATAGAATTAGTTGCGTTTTTATTGAACGCTGGCTTCTGACTACAATCATTCACTAGTCCTTTGGCTTAGATGTATTATCGATTAGAACAGTTCCATCTAGATGAGCTAATCACATTAACTTTAATGCGTTCGGTCATGAGCGTAGATTTCGTTGCCTTGATGGAGTTTCAGGTATTTTTCCCGGACAGATTCTAGTTACCAATAAGATGGTTTCAGACTTAATCCTAGTTCCGCTCCAGTTTCAACACGTAAACATAGCGAAAAATACTTCCCCCTTTCTCTTTGGTTAACTCTAGGCATAAACGTATGCACGAGCACTCAATTCAAAACAGGAAGTCGCACCTCAACGACGTCTCTCCATTATAATTCTTTAACATAATCTTCAACTGAGTACTCGCAACAGCCTTACAACGCGATATTTACGAAAATGCAGTACCTGAAAGTATGACTCGATAGCTAAACTCGTAAACCGAAACTGAAACACTAATTTAGGTAAAATAATTGACTGGAAGGAATAAATCATTTTTCATACTTCATAACTTTTCTGGCAACTCTTATATGTTATGACGGACATTTAACGTAAAATAGCAAAAAAAAATATTTTATATAATATCATTTTCAAAAATTGTTCTCCGAATAGTAGTTCGGCCATAATATTCTCTCTTTTTGACTCGGGTGGTCTGTTTTCGAAGGCGGACAGCTTAAACTTTTTGGTATGTAGAGCCTTAATTGGCGATGTTACCATCGAGGCCAGCAAACTTATGCATCGTGACAGTGACGGATTGGCTGGAATGCAGCTGAGGAAAACAGTTCTGTAAAATCTTGTAACTTTGCAATTTATTCATTATGGTCTAATGGCTATCGGGTGAAAATTTCAGTACGATTCAGTCGTTACTTTCTACGTAATAAACTGATTTATAACTGCATAGTTTTCGTTGCTTATATTACGTGACCGCTATATACTACTGTGTATGGAAACAGATCCTCAACGGCAGTTAACTCCGCATGTCAGCAACTAGGCTAAGACAAGCGCCAACTCCAAGGCCCTGAGCTTACATATAGTCAGGAATATTATTTGCTTACAAAAAAGAAAAGAAAACCGAAAATGGGGCTTAAAAGTTCACTGAAGTTGTGCTCGGAGAGAATTGAATATTGACATTAATATAGTGCTAAAGACATTCTCTGGAAAATCAAAACAAGCTGTAAGTTGAATGGCACGTAGACTGTGCAGTTTCGCAAACATGTATCGGGGTCACCAGTCGTTCTACCGTGGAACCCTAAAATGTAAGCAAAACTAGTGCCTCTGTTTCAAAATGAGTCTCCGTCATATGTTGACAAGTTGACAACACTCGCAGTACCAGATTAATAAGGGTTCATTGGGGACGATTGCACAGAGTCCTCCTCTCAGGGAGGCTCTCAAAAAAAAAAAAAAAAAACAGGAACCAGGAGTGAGTCGGACTCCTCTCAACGGAATTCGGGTGAAGCAAACGGTCAATTCTTTCTGAAGCTAAGGTAAGTAGGTCCTTAAATGTACAGTCAATGAGAGAGAAATATTAATCCAAATTTATTACACTAATTAGAAGTTTGGTAAGCGAGGACCTTATATAATCTAATATTGCCGAAATTTTTTATTAATTTGATATTTAGAATTTATGCAGAAATGAAGAAGAGGAAACATTCGTTGAGTATATTGCCTGCAGAAACTACCACTGTTCTTGTAATCTTTTTTTTTTCACCGGCCAAACAAAGGATTATGGAATTTTAGTAAGCCAGACCGATCAGGCCAATTGGCCTAACGAAAAATGAGTCCAGCAGACTAGACTAAGCCAAAACTTGAGACAAATGCTTCGGATCCGTTAAGGTGGGTAAGGTTTTACGCTTTAATCCTAAATTCCTTACCATTGAAACTTCTAGGAACTTGATCCTGTTTTATAAAGTGAAGTTTTCGGCCGTCTCCAGACTAAAAGGATTGCTTCTATAACGTCCTCTACGCAATCCAAAGCTGCTAAACCAACACAGGACTCTGAAGTTCCGGGTAAGTCAATCTGCTCAGCTTAGTTTAACACAGCTGCACTGTTCCAATCAATAGCTCTCTTTATGACAGTTTCTGGAGCTTATGGTCCTGGCTTACCGGAGGCCATCAAGAGGGACGAGATTAAATTTTTCCACTTCGGATCAAATCGTAGGAGGCAATTTTCAACTGTTAGCTCAACTGTATTTGTTCTGAACTGCAAAAATGTTACAATTACAACCTGAATTTCGATCCAAATAGATCGCTTGATAACCCGCTATTGAAATGCCGGCCACGGTAAATTAAGCTATGCTCAATAGATTTTCATTAAGGTAGTGATCGAGCGAAGTGTATATATGTTCCTGTATTACTAAAACAACGGCAGGTCCTCTCCCGGCCTTGGTATACTTTTTTGGACGCATCGTAAACACGTGCACGTTAAGCTAACACACATGCGAAATCGTGAAAGTAAAACAATGAATATAGGAAACGATGTATTAAAAACATCAACAAGAAATCCCCATATTACAATGATAAAAATAAAACGTTACGCAGTATATATATGTACAGTAATGGCAGTTCTATAATGCTAAGGAGATACAAAATAATATGAGCACCGATCATGGTGACTTGGTCAATCGAATTCATATCAGAGAACCTTCAAATAAATCAAAGTGAACTATCATTGAGCTTGAAAAATATTAGCGCTCAAAAAAGCGATCGAGTAACATTAGGTAAAAAAAGTTTCATACAGTACAATGATTGAAGATATAATAATTGAATATTAAATTTAAAAAAATGAGAACATCACTTTTATTAAAATATAACAAGGTTGTTAGATCTCGAATAACTAAAAAATTAATTTGACAGTTTCAATTTTATTGACCTTAGCTGACATAGCTTTTCACGAGGTAGGTACTATATACTCGTCGTCACATGAAACACTGAATGAAGATAAGTTTACTTTACCACGCTTTTATGCACTAATCTATGTAGGGAGTTTTTGTCTAACGACTAGGTCTTCAGACTATAACATGTAGAAGCTATATAATTTTCTACACTAATCGTAATTAACTGCATTTATCTTAGTTGATATCACCAGGGAAACTGACTAAAGTGAAGAAAATTAGGTTTAATGTTTTTTACTACGCCAGTCTCAATGTTTCAGAATAAAATTTTACGATTTATTTGATATTATTATCCAGTAAAAGATGTTTCATAACTAAAAGACAAGTTATAGTCAGATGGGGTTAAACACGACCCGCGGCCATCGTGGGGTAACGACCGAACCCTTAAGCCCCGTCCAAACTACCGCCAAAATCTGTCCACACTATTGCGATTTTGCCGATCACTGCGAATTTGGGTCCTCAGAACGCAGCTTTAAGCGTTTTCGCGAGCGTCCAACTTGCTAGATATTTTCGCGCGATTTAGGCTGAGGCCAAAACAGGTTTACCTTGCAATATTTTGTTTCTCTCACACAAAACGAATAAATTAGGCGTTTCATAAGGTTTTCTTGCTTCTTTATAGACATATTAGAAGCCTTAAGCTTCTCTGAGATTTATTTCACTGCAAATTTGACGAAAAATATGGAATTCTTCACTTCAGTAGTGACACTTGCGTTGAAAACTGAGTTGACGGTAATAATTTTATTGACGTTTTTTGAATACCCAGTCGAGTTTAAGAGACAAAATAAAATGTCTGAGCTCTTTGCACTAGGTAGGGAGGAACATAAATTTTCGAGGAGCCCATCTAAAAATTTATTTAATTGACAACCTCGAAAACAATACCGTACCAAGTGGAAGAAGTGGTAAAGAAAAGTGTGAAAATGTCAACTCCAGCTGAGTTTGCAGTCTGCGTTTTGCTGAAGACCGTATAAAAGAAGTATCTGCACTTAAAAATCATTCCTGATTGCATATTCATAGTTGTGTTGATGCTAGAAGTAGAATATTTTTTAAGTGTCAAAAACTGCTGTTTTCTTGAATGAAAGAGCGTGGGTGACAGAGTTCTTCTAAACATCTACGCTTAATAAATTGTCAAGCGTCGCTGACCGCTACAACGCACCGAGCGCCAATGTGGTGGACACGGCTGTGATATTTTCGCTGCGTTCGACGAAATCGCCGAAGCGTTTTTCGCACTTAATGAGCGGTAGAGTGGACGGGGCTTTAACAGGCATTCAAAAAGCGCTGGATAAAATTTAAAGGCACAGTCTGTTAGAGCATTCATATCCAGTAATTTCAGTGCTTGTTTCAACCCTGTACTGCAAATAATGAATTTTTTTTCACCCGGTCGTTTGTTACCTTACGATGGCTGCGGTCGTGTCCTTTGTTCGCGTTGATGCTCGTTTGTTGAGGGTAAGCTATGGTGGAAATTCATTTGTACAGATGTCTATAATCTACACTGTTCAAGTTGACAATCATCCTTCATAGACTAGAATTTAAGTGCATTTTGTTGTTATGTAAAATTTCTCAAAGTATAGGAGCAAAGAAAGACCATAGTGAACTGCAACGCATGCTGTCTCCAGAAATGTAAATACCCATATGTTAAAAACTTATTCCCCTATGGTAATTACCGTTGTGTATATAAATATATTATTATTTGACAAACCACGCGCGCTGTATAAGGATAAGCTAGGGAATTAGAATCTTGAAAAAGTTAGTGCCAATTAATTTTTTTTTTTTTAGACACTTGAACGAGGCTGAAGTATGTCTTAGTGGTAGCGTGGATGCCAAATTCCTCGATTTTCCCCTATCGAAGCTGTATATGTTCTGAGCTTGCGATGCTTAAAGTAAGTTTGCGACCAACTCTGCAAATAGGCATAATATATTTTTTGTAATAGAGCAAGAAGATAAGCAAGGAACAGAAGGGAAACGTTTCGTTGGAAAACTCTTTCTAGATATCATTCCAAGATGGCGCTAGCCCCTGCTAATAATAATAATAACAACAACATACAATCACAATCTCTGTCTTCGCCTTAAGCTCATTAAGTAAGCATCTAGTGTAGAGGATCTAAGTCGTGTGATCATGAACATTAAAGCTGCAAAGAAAAGTCATTGTCTTTCAATTTAAATTTAAATTTGTGTTGCGAATATTCTAAAATTAAAATATATGTGGTGACAGGCGTATGACTGTACACAATGTGAATGTTTTTCTGTGGTTAAGGTGTTTGTATAACATCCCACTAATCAATGCACTTTTGTATCTGCCGTATAGAGGTAATGTATCCTTAAATTCTACGAATTGCAAAAAAGACTTTACTTCTTCATTCATGACTTTTGTTATAAACTTTATCAGTAATAGTTTGACGATGCTTTCACGACTGAAAAGTTAGACTCTGATTCAAAACATAAATTAGTGAAATATCTTTGTCTACGAGGAGTTTAAGGGTAAAAATATGTAAAATGGCAACAGAAGTTGCCACTTCTGTTTCGGTGACTCGAGAAATCTGTAAAGCTTCATTACTGTTTCAATGCACGCTATTGTGGCTGTCAAATATTCAGTGAAATCTTTGGCGATGATACGAGGATGATAAATTCCATAATTTGTACTTATTCCGCTAAGGTTACTTTTATCTATTTACTAATCTCTAACTTTCATGCGTGATTGAATAATTCTGCAATTAAAACCAAGTTCCCTGCAACTGCTTTCTCAGCTCCTTTGAGATCTTTGACCTCCGTGTGAGAATCGGGCGATGCCGTAGAACACCACCGCACAGCTGCGGATCACCAGGGAGAGGTAGAGGAGAATCCTGCAAATACAGAAAATACTGTTGTTGGACGATTGTTCCAAATCATAGAAGTTGATTTCACGAAACACTTTGTTTTCTTCTCCAATAGAAGTTGATTGTGAAAGATACATCCGTACGAGAATTTATTTCCAATACTGGTCGAGTTACAGTGACATGATCAAGGGGAAAATCAGCAGAAAATGTAGGTCTGTCAAGGCATGATCAGTATCCATAGTGCATCACCCTTGTAGCTACCCTATGAAGTTTTATCAATAATTTAACAAGCATGACCTATTCAAAACAGACAGAAATAATAGCTACCTAGCATTACAGCTATGTTAGTCTCTGCATCATACGAAGAAGATGTATATCTGCCAATTTTTTGAAGTTACGTAAGCCTTAATAAATATATTGTGCTTAAAAAGCGCTTGCCTACCGACAGTAGAATAGTGGAGGGCTGACAGTAGATCAGTCGGAGGGCTGTTGTGACATGTACTGTGAGAGCATAAATTCTGCTGCAAATATCAACCCTCATCTTAAAACTAGAGTATGGATAACGCTGTAAGGTTTACGTTAAGTATATGACACACAAAGCTTTGAAGAGTTCAAATAATTTTTATAGGATTATTGCATTTTCCGGAGATATCGCGGATCAGCCTACAAACAAAACCAAGTTGTTCAAAATTGTAGGGAGGAATTGAAGAAATAACTCGCATAGGAGTCATAAAATGTTCGTACTGGACACGCTGCCACCAACAACTTTCTCCTAATTATGTGAGAAACCAGGTAATATCACTCGCCTGTCGACCGTAAAATGCTCGTACTGCACACAGGACTTGCTGCCACCTTCTACCGTCTCCCACTGCAGGCACGTCTTATCTATAAAGAATCCGAAAATGATCGGCCCGGACACTCCTCCGATGGAGCTGCAAAGCTGAGCCCTGATGGCAAGTGCAAGGCTCTTCTCGTTGTCCTCCACGCATCTGAAAGGTGACAAATTAAGCCATAGTCAATGAAGCAAAAGCTACAAAACTAGAACTTGCGTTTATTGAGCTTGCCCAACTGCTACTATTTACAATAATATGATGTGAAAGGGCTCCATGTAATCTATGATGAAGGAAAATAGTTTGGAGAGAAAGTAAGTAGCACGTTGTTTAATTGAAATTCATACAGAAAAGAAAGAACAGGTACGCTGTGAAAAAAATACCTTTGAATTTTTTTCAATTCCTTGTTATTCACGAAGTAACATAGTGAGAGAGCAGTATATAAGTTTCAAATCAACCTGGCTTCATCCGCGACGAGGAGAGGAAATCTAGAGCCAAGAGAAAAAAAAATGGACTTGAAATCGTTCAAGCGCCTTGTAATTGCCAATGAGACCGTAGCCAGGTACACAAGGCTTCTCATATAGAGGCGGCATACCATACTTCACCATTGACCTGCCTTGGCGAGGGCACATCGCACACCCGTGATCATTCCTTGGTTATTATCCTCGGAAGCTAAAGTTTTGAAAAAATTCTGTTGTAGAAGGCTAGATGCGAAGTTTTGGTCATCAGTATTAACGCGCTTTGTATTTTCGTGGCTAGTTGAACACCCTTATTCTCACCGAAGCAACTAAGAGGCAATGAAACAAGAAATAAGAAAGAGCCAGGATTTGCTTCAAAACACACCCAGACGAGAAGATTTTTGCATACTCGACATCTTTCTTGCATCCCAGCACATCTCTACACTCGCTGATGCGGTACTTATGACGAGCGCACTCGTTAAATTCACGATATTGAAAAGAACCAAAAAAAATGTGATTTATCATGAACAGGCACAGAACAGGATAGTTTCTTAGTTCTTACCTTAGCCCAGCGCTCTGAGATGCAGTACTAATGGCGTACGCAGTAAAAATTACAATAAAGAAGAGTATCAGGAAGAGAATAAGCGCAAGAGGACAGGGAGCGGGGCACTTGTCCACAGTGGCAGTACCGCCCTGAGAGGGGTCGTCCATGCCAGCAAAAATTTGAGGGTGCAGCTTTTCTTGATGATTGCTGAGCTTCTTCACAAGTTGTGCCGTTGGTATGATATCATTAGTGGGGAACTGGGACTGGTGCGACTTGAAGGGCTTGTCGTAAGGGAGATGAGTTTCTTCTCGAACCTGGTGAATTAGTCTCTCGTGGTCATACGGAACAGCCACACAGCTGCAATCACTGAAAATCTGGAAGACCATGTTTCATATTAAATCTTTTACGTCATGTGAAACTCTTATTGAAAGGAAGCCTAGATATTACCTGAGGCGAGTAAGTAAAGTTTTCGTAGTCATATGACACAGCTACATAACTGCACTCATTTGTACAGTGAGGAATCATGTAACACAGCAGAGAGTGAGCTATCAAAGGTAACATTACTTTTACGACCAGGGTTGAATAGACTACTAGAGAACTAACAAAACGCAGCATTAATATTTGGGACCACGGCTTAATAGAACACTAGAGAACAGATGGAATAGTCTTCAATATATGTATATGGTCATAACTGTCAGTATCTAGCTAGAAAACAAATGGGAACCATCGACGAAAATATAGCCATTAGCGTGGAATAAAATCGAGAATAATGCGCAGAAGCCACTTAGCGTAGTGCATTCAAAAAAAAAAAAATGTTTTAAGAATACTAGTTAGAATTAGCGAAATCACACTTTTTTCAAAAATTTGCTAAAAATTTAGTCTCCACGATCCTCGGTGGCAAGGCAGATATAACACTGTACAACTTGTAACTAGGCTCTTGACCTGCTAATCTTTGTTTGTTGTAAAGCTTTTAACGCGTTCTTGCTCCAAGACTTTTCCTTAAAGCAAAAAGTAAAGTGAAAGCCACTAAACGTAAGGTTATATATGAAGATTCAAGATGGTGTCATTGAATAGAGATGAACGTTTCGGACCAACTGTTCATATCAGCAAAAATGCTGGACAAAACAAAAAAAAAAAGGAAAATTAGACTGTTAAATATCAAATATGCACTAACATAAACCACACCATACATTGACTGGACACTGGCCCCTAAGGCAGATTTCGGTCCCGCAATTGGGCCTGACTGCACGTATTTTAATATGTTCTCCCATTACTGTTTCATACTTTGTTTAGGTTATATGACTTAATTCTTTTACATTCAGTAATGACTGGCAAACCTGTATGTATTTTTAAGACTTCTATACTTTAAAATTTCACAAAAATACTGAGGCTTGGAGTGTAAGTACGTAAAACAACTTTCTATAACATCCTTTGATATTTGCAGTAACGTAATATGATTCCCCAATATTTAGTAAAATAAAGTCTCATGTTGTAGAACAGAAGCTTCTAAAATTCGTGGTATGCTCAATTTGTAATGAAATATCAAGTAAACGTCTAATGGAGTTGTTGACTAAAATTATTTAGTAGCCTATACGCGCTTAGCGACCAAATTCTTGCCGACGGTAGAACTAGAAGTCGTGCATTGGCAGCAGCATTCACTCGACAGCTGCAGTTGGTCGACTGCTGCAGTTATTTTTTATGAAATTCGTATGACTGTATGGTACTTACCGATACATCACGAAGAGTAAATGATCAAATATTTGTGATCTATTTGTTTGCTTATCACCCGCGGGCAAAGCGAAGAGCGGTGATAATGTTATCGTTGAAGATTTAAGTATATATATTTGTGTATGTATATTTGTGTCTTTGTCTGTCAACCCAAAACGTAGTAGAAGGAGTTGAGCAATGTTAATAATTTTTTGCAGGGAGTCTGGTGGGTTGACCTAGATGTGATCAAAGCCAAAACTAAAATTAGCTGGACATAAAAATGAACGTGATGAATTTTGCTGTTTCTTCACCAAATAAGAGGCCGAGAGTTGAGTCATAATATTTTTTTGGGTAGTCAGGTAGGTTGACTGAGATGTGATTTAACTTAGGCAACCATGAAGTTATAAAACATAGTCATCCATTAAATGATATAATGTTGGCAATCATAAAGTGATGTAACGTAGGCACACTTGAAGTGATGTAACATTGGCACTCATGAAGTGATTTAACTCAGGCGATCAAAAAGTGATGCAACATAGGAAACCACGAAGTGAGAAACGTAGGCAACCACGAACTGGTTTAATATACATAGGCAGTTATGTGAAATGATATTGACACTCACGATGTGTAGCTTTAGAAGGTTCCAGTAATGAAGGACTGCATCAGCCCTAAATTATGTTTTAATATCATTTACTAGCTGTCTTGGTATCTTTATCTCATAGCTCAATATGCAATTTTAGTTCATTGCTACCAATGTAGTACTACTTTTGTTTAATTCATTTTTTCAACATTACGGGGTTTTCTTAACCTCCCTTTGTAGCGGCTCTTGGGATGAGGTCTACCGTAAGCTATACATACATAAATCTGAGGTTACTGTTTCAAATCCGTCATTGGAAAAAACTCAATTGAATGTGATATTAAAGTACATTATGTGTAGTCTCGATGAGCGAATTTGTTGTATAAAATTTTAATGTTCCTAGAAATTATGATGAATTTTCAATTCTTCTTGGTGTCTGAATATGATATACATCGCCAACTGATTGTGAATGTAGATTCCCTGCTCTGCAACGCATTCCTTATGTTACGACGAAGAAATTAATCTTTGCTTGAGGTCTCTGTGATTATTAGAACTTATTTTATTAACACTTACGTAATTTGGCCTCAAGGCCCAATAGCGAGAGATCCAATTTCAGTGTTCAGTCAATAGATGGTGTGGTCTATGGTCCTATTAATAAAAACAATCCCTAAAAAAGTAGCTATTCTAAGAGCGAATGAAATTGCAAAAAGAAGAGAGTAAAAAAGAAAACAATAGATGCAAATACAAACGAAAGCAACAACAACAACAACAACAAAAAACTGTTAAAACGAAAAAAATTTCGAGAAAAAAGGCTGGGCTACTGAACTATGTACGTGTTAGCAACGAGGAGGAGAATGCGTATTGAGTATCATTTAGGGCAGGTTTGAGTGTAAAAACATATAGACTTGAGGATGCGTAGATCTATTTTGCTTGAAGTATTTGTTAGTGTTTTAAAACGATTTATTGCGTTGGGATGCCACAGATATCAGCAGGTGATCTTAACAGAGAAACGTGAAAGGGAGCCGAGAAGAAGACCGGTCCTACAGCTGCATCCAGCGAGTTATAAAATTAATCTAGTAACGAAATTCAAATTAAATAAGAGGTGTGCAAACAAAATATTGATCCTGGTAGCAGTGCAACACAGCCAGTGAGAGTTTGCAGTCGATTGAATTCATCAAACATTTTTCTGCTACGTCTTGTAGAGGAGTGAAACTAATTTTGAGCACAGGAGTGTTATCCAGTTCTGTTTTATACTCTGATGCAAGGTTCGTTCTCGGTAATGATTCGTTCTAAGAAACGAGGGTCAGTTTAATCTGTCCCAAAAAGGTCAGTACTCGCTTCTGTCCTGTTGTCCTCTTGATCGTGCGAAAGTATCTTCAGATTCATTTTTGTGCTCACGTACCTCATGCACGATTCGTTAATCAAAATCTGATAAGCGGTTGTGTATATTAAATTCAAATCGTCCACGATAAGTTACTCTCTCAATCACCTATCAGAATACAAAGGAACCCGGATTATTATTATTAAAACTTCACGCTTGAGCTTCCACGGACTGGTAATACAACACAAGTGAAGCATCTTGCAACACCGGGAAGCCCAAAACGCTGTCAAAGGAAATCCAGCAAAAAACCATTAACAGCTGACTTAAACGCCTGCAGGCCAACACGACCAAAAGCCAATGCAGGCAACAAAATTCCAAACCTTAGCCGACCAGGGCACGAA
>LQNS02276620.1:9913513-9927161 GCA_001587735.2 Parhyale hawaiensis
ACCTCGTTTGGTATGTGATGGCACTGAGCCATGTAGATTAGGTTGTGAATATATAACTGTAATATTTCCAACAAATTAATGTACACACAATTTTTAATGTAAGCTGTAATGTAATAATCCAAGAATACCTCCCGCCTGTGGAGAGATACATGTTATTATTATTATTATTGTCCTCAATTGATGAAATAATTAACCTATTTCCTTCCACTGCAAGCAATAGTTACAATAATTACATAATTTACATTAAAACGCCTCGTGGCATAAGACCATCATCCGCGGTAGGAGCAAATTTCATCGCTATCATTTTTGATGGCCGGCTAATCGTAGTTCTTTAGTGTGGTCACATCGAAGACAACCCACCAGACTCCGTGCAAAAAATCATGAACATACCTCAACTCCTTCTACCTTTCTTGGGAGGAGAGCAAATTTCATCTCCATCATTTTTATGGACAGCTAATCCTAGTTTCTTGGCATGGGTCACATTGAGGGCAACTCACAAGACTCCCTGCAAAAAATCATGAACATACCTCAACTCCTACCTGTTTTGGGGAGTTTGAGTGGAGAGCAAATTTCACCGCCATCAATTTTACGGCCAGGTAGGCCCAGTTTTTTGGCATGGGTCACATCTAGGTCAACCCACCAAACTCCCCACAAAAATTATGAAAATTGCTCAACTCTTTCGACCACTTTTTGGGCGGACAGACATACAAATATATATATATATGTTCTTCTTTTTTTCCAGTCTTTCAAGAGTTGTGAACTTCAGTTATTTTAATCAAATGGCTGTCATTTACTGCTCTCAGAACATCTTCTCCTGACATAAAAGTAAGGTTCAGAGCTCTTGAAAGACTGGAAAAAAAGAAGATCATATTACTATGTCATCTTTCGTTCAGCGATACATGTTTGCGTAACGATTTGCTGCCCACTCACACACACACATATATATACATATATTTACTTAAATCTTCAACGAAAACATTATCACCTCTCACTTCGCCCGCGTGTGATATATAGGCTATGAGTTAGTGGTCCTCTTCCGAGACAGATGTTAACAGCTTCATTGAGAAGAGACTACGGGTAATTAAATTCAATATAGCGAACAATCGCGGGTTATGCCACTCACCGACCATAAGTGCTGCAGTGCTTGCCGAGACGCCAAACTGGCTCTCCACAACCTTCGGCATAAACGTAGCTAGTCCTGCCCCCAGCGTGCTGGGGAACACCTCGGCGAAGGCCAGTGACATAAACGGTACGTTAGTTAATATGTTTTTGAGGTGAGGTGACTGCTGGTCCTTCACGGTCACGGCTGAAGAGCATTTTTGGTTTCTTGAACTACGAGTGTTTCCATCTTCGGAAATTTCTAACAAAACAAGAGAGATATTGTTATGGAGCTGCATATACAGCATATAGATCGCTGTGAATTTTCGTCATCAAATCGCAGCTTTGAGCGTTTTCGCGAGCGTCCAACTTGCTGGGTATTTTCACGTGCTTTCGGCGGCAAACAGAACAGGTTTCTCCTGAAGCATTGTGTTTCTCTCACGTAAATCTAATAAATTAGACATTCCTTGATTTTTTTTTTTTTGCTTCTTATAGACATGTTAAGAGCCTTAAGCTTCTCTGAGGTTTAATTCACTGCAAATCTGACGAGAAATATGATACTTCACCGCACTAGTGACACTTGTGTCCAAAACAAAGTTGACAGTAAACATTTTATTGACGTTTTGTGGTTGTGTGTAAGACCAAAAGTTAAATGTCCGAGCACTTTGCACTACGAATGGGGAACATAAATTGTCGAGGAACCCCACCTAAAAAATCAGTTACTTGACAACCTCGAAAGCAATCCCGAGTGGTAAAGAAAAATGCGAAAGTATCAACCCCAGCTCAGTAGGCAGTTTGCATTAGGCTGAAGAATATATAAAAGTAGTATCTGCATGTAGAATCATTGCTTATTCATAGTTGTGTTGATACAAGAAGTAAAATAAGTTATTAACAGTGACAAAAATTACGGTCGTTTTGGATCAAGGTGCGTGGGCAACTGAGCTCTGCTGAACATTTACGCTTAATAAATTGTTCAGTGTCGCTGACCGCTGCAATGCACCGTGCGACAGTGTGGACACTGCTGCGAGATTTTCACTGCGTTCTGCGAAGTCGCACAAGCGTTTTTCGCACTTATGAGCGGTAGTCTAGACCTGGCTTAGGGAACGCCTATACAGCAACTGAAAAGTAGTTTCTGTACTGGTAGTGTGGCATGTTGATACTTTCGGATGAAGTAGTTAAATATTTGTTTTTGTTAATTTCATTTTGAATTAATCAGAACATCTCGTATCTAGTTCCGAAATACACGTAGCTAGAAGTAGCGTTTTGTACAAAATAGAACTGAGAAATTATTTTGAAAGTGTATATTTCCTTCGAGCCCTATCCATTTAGCTATATTAAGACTCAAGAGACCAAGAATGTAACGAACTACAGAGTATGGCGTAAAATGTTAGCCTAAGAAATTGCACAGCAGCGTAGCTACTGTCGCGATGGCTATTTTGAATTCTTGGATAATAATCATTTTATCGTATACAAGTTCATATTTAGAATTTCAGTTAGTGCATTATACGACAAGAAATTGTTTCAACACTTAATATTATATCTGCAGTAGGAAACATTTTTAAGTGCCATCTCATCGGATCGCGGGCAACGGATTTTAATTACGAAGCTGTGTTAGCTAGAAGGATCATTTGCGACGATCTAAGAAAAACAACTGACAAAACGTGTGAAAGACCCAGCAGTTGCACTTCCCGTTACGCATATGCACAAAAGTTCCAAATAATTTGAATACCATAGTGGTGACTTGTTCGATTGTTTCAACCACGACTTACGCTTACATAATTGGAAGCAAGCGTGATAATATAGAAATCTATGAGTTTTCACAGGAGGAAGGCTATACTAAGCCACTACAAAAGCAAGATCTGAGACCTTCTCTGAATTGAAAGGTTCAAGTTATGCAGAAGTCTATGTAAAGTAGGTAAGGTTTTTCCTACAATAGAAATAAGTCAACCGAAGCTGTTATTAAACAAACAGATTCGAACGCGGGGAGGGAGGGTAGGAGGGGTGAGAGAAACTCAAATATCGTTCGTTTCTCATACGTGTATCCTCCACGGACAGCCGTAATTCAGCGTATATAGCCTAATGCCAGCCTCATGCGGATAATAAGAGTCATATTATGGCTATTCAGTGTACATACTAACATATGTGACGCTTGCGATATTTGTCTACGTATAAGAATTTCAAAAAATATTCACTCTGAGAAAGAACTGAACTGCCGTCCCTATCAAAGCAGAGAAGTATTTTTTGGATCTTTATTAGATGAATATTATACTTGTTAGCGGTACTCTACAGACACACACAGTTGAAGAGTTCAATGAAATTTTCTCAACTTATCAAGAATTCATTATATGGCGCAATTTTCTGAAAATCATGTGCCACAGAGAAAATTGTATTATCAATGACATTGACTTCAAAATCATGTGCCATAGAGAAAATTGTATTATCAATGACATTGACTTCAAGGAGGATGTGCTATATTTTTCAACAGAGTGTGATACTTCGATAAAACTGGATACATACAGCAACTGAAATTAGTTTCTGTGCTGGTACTGTGGAAAGTAGGTACCTATTTGCTTATTCTAGTCGTTAAATACTTACACCTTTACACCTTTATTGTTCTCACACACAAAAGTTACAGTTCAAGGAAAAGTTTACATGTTTGCACAGGTACACAATCTTGATAGAGAATAAGCCCTTTAAAAGTTGTACTCAACTTATTGGGCACATGACATACTAGGAACGATATTTGTCCAAACAATATTCTTCAAATCTCTGTTTAAAAACATCATCTGACATCGGTAAAATTAAGTGTTCTGGCAATTGATTAAAAACAGACACTGCATTTAAGACTGTGGAACGCTTTTCGACTTCTAATCTAACTACTGGCAAATCTTATCGTACTGTTGATAATTATCGACTCGGCCAGAAGCATGTTTTTACTTTATTTTTGGCGTCTCTGTTCGAAGATTGTAAGGCAAACCACAAGGAAAGAGCCCGGTTGCAATAGCTGGCAATGCATTGTTGTCGCCGCTTCGTTTTCATACCGATCAAATGCACAGAAAAGTATGTAGCTTGTTACGGAGAGAGTCTTTTACGCATAACTTCTTTCTGGATTCGTATGAGGTGAACACATTTATTTTATATACATACAAAGAATAGATGTACCGTAAATTTCTTCTGGTTAAGTCAACCCCGAATCGACAGCTGCCACATTTTCTATGATGTATCCTGAGTTCTCTGCTGCAAAAGAAATGCTAATTGAAACCAGAGGGGAAAATAAAAAAAAAACATATTCTGCAAGCTATTCTCCATGTTTGTAATCACTTTTTCTCGTCAAAATGGTCAGGTTTGTTAAATAAATTGTCTGTAAGGTCTGGCAACAGTTCCTAATAGAGCTTTCAGGAAAATATAGTCTTTCTGAAGAACCTCCGAATTACTTAAGAGCGGTTCTCTGAATTAGTTGCGCGTTAGGACCAAACTTTGAGTCCGAATTATCAGCGGACTCCGAATTATTAGCTACTACTGTAGTCAATTACACTGATGGCTCTTCAGCTCAAACTATCGGACTCATAGGTACTTTATGGTGGATGTGACGGTGGTGCAACAGATGATTCGTTAATCGAATTACATTATCTTGGTGGAAGTAGACTACTCGAACACGCCCCATCCGTTATATAATAAAACACAGTTGTTAGTCGCTTGCTTGTGTGCTCGCTCGCTCGCTTGCTTGCTCCAATGCTGGTCCGTCTCTCCGTCACGCTCTATGGAAATAATACAGGAAGAAATTCGAGAGCTGAAGACGATATCAATGGAGGGGTGGGCCACTCTATGGAAATAATACAGGAAGAAATTCGAGAGCTGAAGACGATATCAATGGAGGGGTGGGCCACTCTATGGAAATAAGATAGGAAGTATTCGAGTGTTGAAGACTGTATATAATGGGAGGGCGTTGCACTCGGGAACTCCAGCTGAAAAATCTGAGCTCGCCTACATCACTCTGTTCGGACGTGTTCAAAGATGCGATGGAAGATGTCAACCAAGCAGGATACTGAAATTCCATTTATGAAGCCCTCTTAGAAGTAAAAGGCACAGGAGACAACGGGGTTTTTCGTAAAGTACTAAGTCTCTCCCGTCGTTTATGACGGCTGGGCCCTTTAGTAACTAAATAACTGACACCACTTACTTGGTAGAATGTCAGGGAAGCCGGAGAGAGGGATGGCAACCACCAGCATCACTGCTGCTGAGACCACGAAACCAAGCCACCAGCAGCCCAGCCAGAGGTCGTTGGACGGAGTCAGTCCCACGCTGCTCGTGCAAGAATAATACTTAGCTTATAAATCAATAGACTGTATTGGGCGCGCATGGGCATCATCATCATCATCTGTTTGTCTGTCTGTCACCAAGATAACTCAAAAAGTTATGAAACGATTTAGATGAAATTTACAGGGATTGTTAGGTATGTTAAGAGGAACAGATGATTAACTTTTGGTGAAGATATGTCCATCCGTTTGTTTGTTTGTTTGTCTGCCTCATTTTTCTCAATGTCATAACTCAAAAATTTATGATTGGATTTTGATGAAATTGACATGAATTGTTGGGTATATAACAAAGAGTAAATGACCAAATTTTGGTAATGATCTATTTGTTAGTTCGTTCGTTTGTCACTGTTTTTAATTTTACGCTGGTTAGCACAATAACTCAAAAAATAATGAATGGGTCTTTATGAAATTTATAAGATTTGTTAGTAATGTTGAAAGATATAAATGATCAAATTTTGGTGCAGATCGGTTCGTTCGTTTGTATGTTTGACTCATGTTTGTCATTGCGTTTGTTAACAGTATAACTCAAAAAGTTATGAACAGATCTTCGAGAAAATTGCACAAGCTATTATTACCATCAAAAGGCACGAATGATTAGATTTTGGAGTTTATAAAAAGAAAATTATGGTTTCAGAGTCAACTTGAATTTTTTGCTACCGTTGCCTCACTTGGCGGAGGTATGCGCTCTCAGAGTGCTCTAGTTATAGTCCTTTCTTTAGTTAGTGCAAACTCGGTATCTATTCTGCCGATTTAAGTTCAGGTAAGAAATCAGAAGCATTTATTCACTTTAATTTCTGAAAACTTAGCCGTAAAAGTTTTTCACATAATGAACGACCCGTGCGATTTTGCGAAAATTACAACTCTTTCCGACTCATGTGCTGTTACTTATAACTATACTGTTTTTGATAGTACAAATTCAGCATCTAGCCGATTCTTGCTCTGTCAAGAGGTTGGAAGAAATTTTATTTACTTCAGTGTCTCGAAATTTGGCTGAAAAAGTAACTCTGGTAGTGACCTGTGCAACTTCACAAAAATAGTAACTCATTTCGATTTTTGTGATATTTTTTTTTAATTACAGACCACCCATTATATTGACTTTCTGTCGTAGGAACTAGATATCTCAAAAGGGGTTTATGGTGGGATAAAAGTTTGACGCCTGGCGAAATAGTTAGTCTTGAATGGTATCTACGACTGGTTGAAGAATCAATGACATTTTAAACTGTTCTTTCTTGAAATGTTTAAAAAACTTGCGTTACATGAAGCCTAAAGAAGCTTGTTGGATTTTGAATTGATGAAACATTGAAAACAAAACCCGTTTATAGCATGCAGTGCTTAACACCAACTCTAAAAAAAAATTGAAACCACGAGTACAGAGACAGACTCTCCCGAGCTTTCAAGCAAGCTGCGATCTTGAAAAATGTTCGGTATTTAATTCCCCGTTTGTTTTTTCTAGATTTTGTGGTTTTGCGCTTACACAAAGTCAGTGGTTTATGATTTTCAATACGAAAACATTTTTTTTTTCAGTGCAGCTCCATACAAAAGAGGTCGGCGGCTGAAATCAGTTCCTCCAGTCAAGGCGTATCATCAACACTCCCGGCCTAGAACCACTGCAGCAACTTTTCATCTCCGCTCAAGACCAAACTAATAGTCGACTAAACTAATTTACATTAAAATTATGTATTTTTTATCATGCTTGTTAAAATGATGCAAAAATAAGGGTTTCCATTGTTATTCGCCATAATACAATAGTTTCACTCACGATGCAGGGTCGACACCGGGCCAGTCGATGTAGAGGGTGAGGAAGTAGCTGCCCATCGCGCAACCCAGGGCCGCCCCCGTCACCGTTGCGGCGCCCATGATTCCTGTAAACAACCAACACATCAATTACCCTCATTGTTGTTGACATCATCAAATAACAATAGTCTTTATGGAGTCCCCTCCCTCAAAAAAAGAGTTTTTCCATTAGGGCATTGCACACGGGAGACAAAATCTGACGCTGTCGCTGCAATCACAATACATGCACAACGCCAATGGCAAAATGAAAAGAAGACCAGAAGTCTAGTTTTACTAATGTTGTGTTGGTGATGCTGCATTCAGCTTCGCCAGATATGAACAATAATTTTCTTTCTCAATTTTTGCTTTGAATACGATTTTTGTTTGATAATGCGTGTTGTATGGCAAATATGGGCCACAGCCTACTTTGAGTAGAGAAGAACCGGAATCTGTCGTCGAGTTCGCTCATTGCCGCGGCATTGCAGTCTTCTGGAAACGCTAAATACTGGCTTCCAGATGAAGTTAATTATGTGAGTACTACAGTCAAACAAATATTGTAGCTGATTGTCTGTCTCCTCTAAAAACAGAGCCTACAGTTGACTAAAATTCTGCAGCTGTCAACGGCGTTAGAGGCCGTGTAGGCCTCATTCTTGCAATAAAAAAAATAGTATCCATCTCAATGAGAGAAATAATTCTGGCGTGAAAGGGTCAACGACTCCCATAACCCTTCATTGTGCCGCACACTTACCAATGTACAGAGCGGATTGCCGCTCCGACACCGCTGAGTCCAGGTACGCAATGCTGAGGGCCGCTCCAGGTGCCAAGGCGACGCCGAACAGTAAGCGGCCCAACAAGAAGATATAAAAGGCGTTGAACTTCCAGCCCGTTGGGGCACGAAGAATCTCATCCTCAAGCTGGCAAAGTTAGTGAACGGTTTAATATACACTTTGTGCGTCTACAATCAATAATGTGTTTAGTATCGTCTATCTTTAAGTTTATTAGCATTTCATTATAAATTTACACCTTAACGAACATTCACTTACCTTATTTGTTTTCATGGTGGAAACTAAGTATTCTCGAATTCAGTGAGGAAGCATCACGCCTTTATATTCTAGTGTCAAGCTCTAGAAGTAGGTTAGAAATTCTATATTGGATTACGATACTTCAAGTCATAAGATGGTAGTCCAACATTTCAATGGACGCTTGGCAAACCTTTAAAAATGTAATCTTCCATTTCGTGTGCCGCAGCTGAAACGTTATTAAAAATAGCACTATAATGACGTAAGATGATGTGCAACCGCAGCATTTATCGAAGGTGGGTGCTTGAAAACCATGGCCATAGGAGTAAAAAAGGGTTGACTTCTGCTGCTGTTGTCTGAGGGTTTCCCTCTGTTTCGATTTGGGGAACCCGCTCGCTGCTGCAGCGCATGCGGGGCTGGGAGGGAGTAGGGAATCTGGTGGACCGCGTAGGTAAGGTTACCCCGCCAAGGTAAGAATTTCCTTGTGTTTGTGTTGTTATAGTGTGCCTGTGAATCTTGTGTGCTTCGCGTTTTCTGCGTGTGCTCTGGGAGACCGTTTACATTCGTGTGCCGGTAGTTTGCAGTGCGTGGGGTTTGTCGCAACCCTTTTACTATCAGCTGTCTTCGGCCTTTTTTTTGGCTATTTTGACAAGCCCGCATGTTTCTGCAAATGGCAGCGAGTGCTTACCTTTGAATTTGATATCGATAAGATTTGTCCCATAACAGAGTTCCCATCTATGAAAAGCATAAATATAATGATTTTGAAACTTCAGGTCTATGAAGAGTAAATTAAGTACTTAAGATGCTTCACAGGTACTATGTAGAGCCTGCAAGTAATGAATCAATAAAACTTTACCAAATAAATGTCTATATAAACTGCATAGTACAGTACAAGAGGTTGCTGATTACAGATAATCAACGAAACCTTTAGTCAGATAGGCCTGTCTTAGAACATATAGATGGTGTGAAAAATTGATAAATTTAACTTCAGGAAGCTACCTTTTCGGTGCATAAAGAACTTGAATTATCAGTAGAGTTGTCGGAGATTCTGTAGGGCTCGCTTAGGAAATGTGGAGATGCGTAGACTAGCGAAGCTGTGGCATTGAGGAGCACACCAGCGGTGAGCCAACGTGACTTGGATGCCCCTGGTCTAGACGCCAAGTATGCGATCGGTAGAGTTATTAGGCAAAAAGCTATGCTGGATACTCCAGCGATGAAACCTGAAAATAGGAAAGAAACTTCAGGCTGTTATTTAAGTGACGTTTGTCGGCTTAGCAGTATATAGGAGCCGTAGTTATGCCATTGGTCAGCAACTAAAGTAGACAGGTACGTACTATATATCGGCCCAATATATAATCTGAAGAAGCATAGGAAATTAATGCCCTCTCGAAAACTTGAGGAGATTCAAGAGTAATTTCAGTTTTAAATACTGAATAGATTATGTTACACGCAATGCTCAATATTCCTGAGGTGAAATCTGAAACGGGAAAGAAAAGTATCAACCGTTTTTCAAAAGCTATCTAAGTTCAAGAGTTATATGTAGTAGTAATGATTATTATAAGCTTGAATAACCCGCTCGATATTCCTGTTGTTAAGCGAAGAAAATAATTAAATGCAGTGGTAAATTATGACTCGATTTTGTTCTTGGAGACGGCTCGACTATGAATAAGTTCAAATTAGAAATTAGGTTCTCTGTAAATTCATAGCTGGTGAATTCATGGACGTTTGGTTGATCATTGTAAGGTCCCTACCTGGTACATTCATCTCGGTTAAATTCTTCGTCTAGTAAATTCACTGCCTGGTAAATATATCGCTTGGTAAATCGTTATTCAAATGCATTTGTCAGGCGACGCATTTCAAGGTGATGTACATACCAAGTAACGAATTCACCAGGCGATGAATCTATGTATCTCGAATGTAGTAGTCCAGGCTCTAGGTGGGTGTCAGTGCACATATCTCTTTCACGGCTATGCCATATTTTTCTATTCCATACGATGAGGATCTTAAAAAAATTGGGTAGAACTTTCACAACTGGTACATTTATGAGGGGAGCATGGGCGACCTAAAATGATCAATTGTTGACTGATTGTTCTGAAACTTGCACTGCATATGTATTTAAAAAAAACACATATTTCGTTCCAACAACTTTTTTGACTTAGGCCTTAGTTTTTCAGATAATGTATATTTTGCAACGAATGGAACTCAATAAGTTTTTATGCTAGAATAAAAAAAAAAAACAATGGCAGTTTTTGAACTTGGAACATTCCTTACAAAAATAGAGATAGATTATCCATTTTTTCCCTAACCATATTTTTTATCTCAGCTCAAAATCAAATTCCTTAATTGTTTTTTCCCTTTTTGTTAGCAATCGCAACGAAATACAAAATGGAGAATCCAGCTGTGATAAAAAATATTACGAGGAAAAAAATTTAAAAACATAAGAATAAAAAAATTACAACTCTTACCTGTTTGCTCCGAAGTCATGTGATATTTCTTTTCTATCGTCGAGATCGTAATGCTAAGATAGCCAAAGTTGCCTATACCTGAAATAGAAATTAGACCTTAGACTACATTGTTGTTTAGAGGGCCCTTGGCTTAATAAGTGTTCTGTTGGCAGTTTCGTTTCTGTTGTTATCAGACTGAGTGCGCTTACCATATCTAGTGGTATTCAGCTGGCTAATAATTTCCTTTCAATTTTTGTTCACAGGAAGTTGCATGTAAATAATAAGGAAATACGTATCTTTTTTTTGTTTTCATGCACAATCATCGAGCACTTGAACCAAGCGAGGTCACGGCTAGATGATTTCATTTTCGAAATGCTTGATTTCTGATATTAGAACTGAACGAACTTAATAGAATCTAAAGAAATGAAAAAGCATTAAAAACAAATTCGGACTGAGCTCGTTATTATTCGACCATCAGTAAAACTTAAGTTTCTTAAATCATTATAACCATATTTATCAGAAACTTGGGCTCTTACAGACACACGATGTACTGGTGGCATTAGTATAATTACTGCACGTGTCAATAATGATGCAACACAGAATTGGGGGGGAGGGTGAAAAAGATCATAAATGAGTCATGTTGATGCGCCACTACTCAAAAAAAGGTACAGTAGAATCATTAATGCTCTACCTGTGAAAAATCGTAAAATGCATTTTGTATAACTTTCATCGTTTTCACTTTCTGTATATACAGGATAATTTTTTTTGCACCTACAAATTTCAACCCTAGGTAGAAAAGCTCAAAATAAATCGATATTCATCAATGATGAAATGCCCAAAACGCCTTAGTTTTCGAGTTATAATGACTTAAAGACTCTTGCAGCTTAAAGTAGGATACTACGTACGTGCGCGTCACTGTTAGCGCTAACTTTGATAGTTCAGTACGTTTTCCGACCACATTCCTGCCCAACGTTTACACTGTATCGATGTTGATGATTATTTGAGCGCATGACATGAGGATTATTAAGCTTGAGCCCAATGATGAATATTGTGAATGTTAAAAACCCCATCGTGAGTAAAATACGCTTCATCCGTGAAAAGGATAAAATTGGAGAAGTTGGGATTCCTTGTTCGCTGCTGCTTGAACCACTCTGAAAAATTCTACAAGATCTGGTGGCAACCCTTGCATTTATTGGAAACGACTTGGATGTAAACTCTGGCAACGTCTGCCATACAAAAGTGTGATTCCGGTAAATACTAAGTTAGAAGCTGCAGATATTTTTCCTAGCCATAAAGTAAACTGCGTCAGTGGTGTTGGAAACGTGCTGAACTAGCAAACTTAGTGTTAACATTGGCGTGCGCGTAGAATCCTACGTAAAGCTTAAAATTTTTTCAAGTTTATATAACTCAAAAACTAATAAGTCTTGGGTATTTTATCATTCGTGAAACTCGATTTATTTTGAGTTTTTTCTACCTATGGCTGAAAATTTTACGTGGAAAAAAGAAACACCGTGTATATCCATACAGATATATTACATCTCCTGTCAAGGTCATGTCTCATGTTTACTGCGCAAATCTTGCCTGTTATAAACTCTTCAACGCCCTCATGAACTGAATTTCTACATATAATAAAGGTCCAATATGCTTGATCGTAAAATATAAACAACTTACCAACCACAACGGCCATAACACTCAAAACTGCCAGAAGATATTTGGGTCTGTTTACCCACTGCAGGCAGTCTGGTCTCCACCCCAGCCAGCCGTACCTTCTTCTGCGCCTCATTGTTTCCAGATGTTGGGCCTGGAAGTTTCGTTAAGTTGATATACATTCCATGTTTTCATTAGGAACTAAAAACTAAAATCAAAATAAACAAAAAGCAACAAGCTATATTCTGAAATTCATTTAGACACAGTAATTATAATAACAATATACTGGAAGATACTGTGTCGTGTCTTGGAATCGTTTGTCTCTAACTCTTTGTTCGCATTAGCCAGACGAATGACAAAATTAAAGGTTTATCAATACTATTTCAATGCGTGCAGCTACCTATTTAACCTAATCTTGTGTAGAAGAGAATAAGAAGGACGAAGCCATGAATGTATGACTTACCTAGGGAACAATAATACAGGTACGCGGCATTAGTTTCCATTTGAGAGTAGAATTTAATTCAGTTTGTGAACAAACAAGTTCCACAAGTAGAGATGGATATAAACTGGATGATATGTTCGGTCAGAAACAACACTTTACTCGACTTTCGACTTCTTATTCGAAATCCTTCCATTACTGAATCTAAACTTCAAAAAATATAGTTTTAACTGCAATGGAATCTCATATAAGACACGGAATCTTCATAGACGTATTAGGAAATGCGTTAAGGTATATGAATATCGTGAATAACAATCAGCTGTCAGCAACAGTCATAATGAATCATTATAAAGATAAAGTGATTATTGACTACGATACACATGTGTACGAATTAGTGTTTCTTGCTAATAAATTCATTCCTTACATCAACAAAGTTTTTCAATTTCTTTTGAAATTGTTTGCTCATCAGGAAAAAATTGTAATGGAATTTAAAGAAAATAGCATCAGTAGTCAATATAGGGCATTAGTTGGTAGTCGAGTGTGCAAAGCGCAGTCTACATATAGATATTTTTTCGTTTCAATCAACCGAATTTGCTCTTCACAATAAACTCTGCTGAAGGCTGAAAAATCACCTATAAACCAGCAGTCATATTCCGTCAATGAGATCAGCGTCAAAGGAAATACTCTATGGAAAATTATTAGCAACAAGCCGACGTCTACAAGGATATAATGAGCGGTAGCGGATAATATCAGATACGCGCCTTAAACTTTCCGATTGGATACCGGTATTGTTGTTGTTGTTGAGTTGCCTCCAAGAGGGCGGAGTTTGAACACCACCCTCTCTGACCGCATGGAGGAAATTAGTGATGGCGTTTGATCCTGCAGACAAATACTGCAGGCCCAGGTCCACGT
>LQNS02276620.1:9927475-9954784 GCA_001587735.2 Parhyale hawaiensis
AAATTCTCAAGGAAATTGGCCATTAAGCAACAAGTAACGTTTGCTCTAGCCCTTGGGAGGTGAGGCTTGTAATATAAATTACAAGCCCATCAAGTTCCCAGGGCGGGGATACCGGTATTCGCTCAGCAGCGCGTCGGCAACACGAAAGTTAGGACGAGGCAGAGCAGCCGTCATTGGAACTGGCTCTTCAATTAGGAGCGACGGCTCGTGTATATTCAACGGAATATTTTCGGCTCAAGTAGCTGATTTGCGTGTATTTTTTTTTTTTGTTACTTGGGCCGCCAATAATTCTGCTAGGGTAGTAATTGCTAAACTACAGCACCCGCCATGAACGGTTCGCTGTAGTGTAGGCGGAAGCTCGCCCTAAAGAAAACAAACTGTGAGTCTGTGTGTCTACACCAGGCAGCAAAGAATGCAACGGGAGGACTCAATATAGGACTAAAATAAAACTTAGCTGTAACCGCACGTAGCAAATTTACGTCACATCGACGAGTCGAAGTATTTGAGTGTGAGACCTCAGGCCTTCGTATGTTGTTTTGTTGAACGTAACACCCTACTTTTTCGATTTATTTCATTTAATCTCCCGCTCATGACTGGCCAGCTACTTGAGCTGCAAAAATTCGTAAAATGTTGTCGCCAAGGGCAGAATTTTCGAGCAATAGGCTAGCTGTTCCTGTGGTTTCACTCGCGTACAGAATTGGCTATAATGGTGCTTCTATTGGTAAAGAATAAATATATTCGCTCAAAAGCACTGTGAACTGAATATGAAGTGTATATAAGGCCTCGGTCAAGTAAAAGAAGTTAAATCAGGCCGCCGAAAGGAAACAAATTCGGCGCTAGTGCTGTGAAAGTTTCCACCAGCATACACTGCAATTTTCTATAGATAATTGCTAAATTAGTATATGTTATCTTAATTTATTTACATGCTAGAGATGAATTTCACAATTTAAGACGATTTTTAAGGTTAAATTAGTTAACATACTCCTAGGCTGCTCAGCCATAGATTCATCGATGATGACGTCACTTTTTGGTGCTAATTTCTCGTGTATGAGTCCTCCCGTTACGCTCTTCGCTTCCTAGCTGGTCTACACCAGTTCTATCAGGGTTAGTTAGGAAATTGGGTCCTCGCCAAATGATGGCGAAGCCCTAGCAGGTTGTGCGTTTTCAAAGGGGCTCTATATCACTTGGTGCTTCCAATAACAATCGATAGGTTTAGTCTTTGTTTTAATTCATTAGGTAGAGTTAAGGTTCACTCATGGTACTATTTTATGGGGAGTCATGTTCAGGAAGCACTCTTCTTATTAGCCTAGTCTCATAGTTATCTTAGCTTTCATCGTATCAGCGACACAACTTCCATTCTTCTCTTACTGCGCTTCCGTCGGGTTTCCAAATTCTCATCAAAAGGAATTACTCTGCTCTTCTTCCTTCCCTTTGCGGTGATGCTCCGTACATAAGTTCCAAACTTTGCGTGGCTTGTTTCATGCTAGTTGTTGTTGACCCTCCTTGCGTCACCAAACTCTTTGAGATAAGCTTGAAGCTTTTGTATTTGACTAAGAAGTGGAAATATAATTTTCTAAGTTTCATATCTGGAGCCATCCCTGTTAAAAACAAATGCTTAGAATGGAACTATGTAGTATCGTTGGTAATTTTATTTAATCGCTAGTGCTCACTAGCGTCCCGTAGACACCCCACACTCTCGTCAATACATTATACAATCCACCCACAATAGAAAATTGCACGTGTAAATTAGCTAGTAATTTGTGTAATATAACGTACAATTTCGTAGTTTTTAAAGACTGTTTTGCAAAAAATGCTTATTACTTACGGAGCTGAGGCAGGGATCATTCTCATCCGGCGAGTCGTCGTCGTGTTGTTCCACTATCATTTTGTTGACACTACTTCAAGCGATCAAGGAATCGTCAGTACTTAGACGTTTCTCTCCCATTCCACGAAACGGGGTGAAAGACCTGCTGCAAAATAAACATATTCACTAACTACTGTTAAAACCAATGACAGTGCAAAAAACAATATAGAGTGCTTCAACGTACAGAAATACAGACTTGAAGGGCCTCTATTACTTATAATAATATGCTCTACGTGATTGATATTGTTGCTAACGCATATTTCTATACGTTGGTGCCACTGCTGATAAATGCTTCAAAAGTGGCAATTGGGCTGGCTGAAAGAGAAATCAATAATATCAGATCATTCTACATGTTTTGCTACTTACGGGCCTTGCTGCATTTATTCTAAAAGTGAGAAGTATCAGCACAAATAGTGAATCATTTATAAGCGCACAGTAGTGCAGAAATTTAATTTACATGTTTTCTGAAATATAAGCAATCACTCCTAAAGCAAATTGAAGTCTGTCACGCAATGAATTAAATTCGTAAATCAAGTTACGGCATTCTTCAGAACTGAACTACTGCTTCAAGAAAAACAACAGCAACATCAGTGCTAATATTTATAGTTCTATGATGTATACCACACAGTAATGGCCTTGCATGTATAAGTTTGGTGAATTTGCGTAACGGCTAACAAGGCCATTATCTAATGAACGAGAATAAATTTAGGTATTCCACGTACGTACTGTACTTGTTAACTTAATGCATGTGACAAATCCACTGACAACTCCCAATAATATACTCCAGGCCTAAATTCCCTGTGACAGCTCGACTATGAAGATGCTACAATTAGCAGACTACAAAATGTACATTTAACATCAATGCAATTATATAGCTTTTGTTACATGGCACTGTTTTATTTTGCATCTGTGTAGCTTCTCAATTGAACCTCTTATAGCGAACTGAACTAACTCGAGTATATCAATGCAACAGTTGTGTAATATTTAGAGATAATTGCTGCCAAACTGAAATGATAAAAAAAAGGATTTTGTGAAAGGGTTAACGCAATATAGCTGTGAGGGTTAATGAAAAGTTCCCACAAGTATACAAAAGAAATAAGAACAAAATTCACCAGCGAAACGTTGCATCATTGGAAAGCGAATGTCCTTCAGGCAGCAAAAGCCTGCCTGGGTGGAGGGTGCTACGGAGGAGTCTGCTCTTATTTTATGAAATTACGAACTCGTGCAACCAATTTCAGTGTCTTGCAAAGTAGCTTGTTTTGGTAAACTGAAGCTCGATTCAATTGTTAGAAAAAATCCCTTCTTTACATAAAAGAAATTGTAGATTAGTATGGAGAGGCCTGAACTGACGGGTACTTGAACAGATTTTTCCCTCTTTCCCTAGCAACTAGGTGGGTTTGATGAAGTCTCATCAAACTGACAAAAAAATTAAGTTTCTCCATATTTGCAAAGCAGAGTGGTTTGTCATAATAAATTCTGGCCGCACTTTCCTGAAAAAATTTTAAAAATACTTCCTGGTAAAACACGGTATGACGCAGCGGGAGCTGCTAGACTTGCAGAAAAAACTAATTTTCACCTCCATGCAACACAGCCTGTTTGCCATCACGGCTCTGTCAAGAGGATATGCTCCTTTTGGTGTGATAAGTGTAGATGTCAATATAAGCTTGATCTATTAGCTTCCCATTCACGGCTTGAAATCCATCATGAGTAGAAGAAACAGCCATATTCCTCTACAAGTTGCAACTAATTTATACACATATAAGGCTTGCCAACGAACAATAATGCTGGTTCAGATAAACAGTTTTCCTCGTATGCATAACATCAGTCATTGGTAAGCATTAGCTTACTATGTATCGGCGGAGATCAATGTAAACTGAGTAATACACATGAATACGAATGAACAGTAATTAACACTGGTCTCAGATATCAGCTTCCATCGAAGCCTTAATTATGTCCTAGCATATCAAAGCAGCTAGTTATGCATGTATACTATCAGCAGAGATTAATGTGAACTGAGGCGAACATTAGACGCAGCGCCCGTAGCAGCTAGTGAGGTCAACTCGAGCCAGGCCGCAGGTGTCAATGTCAAGGTTCTTGCTCACAAAAAAGTAAATTACAAAGAAACCTTAGCTAAGGTCGCTCAGGGTACACAAGTTCCGCTATCGATAGAAATTTCTGCTCTGCATTTTTTTCAGTCTCTCGATCCATCACTCCGTCGGGTGATGAATTTTTCCGTGTGAGTGAAATTTTGTAGACGAGCATCTCTGTGGCATCATAAATGCAAGATGATGCTAACATAGTCAATATTTCAAATAATAGTCTGCTACGGTGAACCTTGTAAGGTCTCATCTTATTACTGGAAAATAATAATTTCTTCCTCATTGTAGAGCAGCTGTTAATATTGGCTGCACCTTTTACGATGATTATCTCTAATTAAAAAAATTTGCTCTTCTCTAATTCATTACGCTATATTATTTATGCAGAAAAGATTGATCCAGCAAAGCAGCGTAATTAACAAAGCTTTGTAAAAGGTATATTAATATAAAAGAGTGGTTTGTCGTTTGGTCTTTCCATCTGCTACGCTACCAAGTGAGTGTTAACTACGTCGATCGACACGCGCCATTACAAGCAGCAGTAGTGCAGTGGTAGTTGGAGTTGTACTAGAATGTCAGGGACATCACTGTTTTCACCGTTCTGGATTGGTCATATAATTCAGTATTTATTCGTACGATGCACTGACGCTCAGTTTTCCTGGGAAATATACGGGTAGGAAGTTCGTATTACATAATAGTCAAACATTAGGAAACAACCGTTGTTATTTAAAAAAAAACTATGTCGTTTAGTTATGACCCTTAATTTGACAAACTGCTACGTCACCTTGTTGAGTAACACGTATGCGTTGGCTCGTATTTCTATGCGTACGTACCTTAGTGTGTTGATCACACACTTGTGTGTGACACCCACGTGTCGAAAATTTTCTACATTTTCTCTCACGGTGTCTATAAGATGAAACGATTTAGTTGTCTGTAGAGTTGTTATCCTTTGCACTGAAATTTACCCTACAATTCTACACTATCACGCAAAGTTTTAAACAGCACAAATCACGATTTATTTGAGAAACCTATTATTTTTCAAATTAATGTTCCAATCAACTCATACACCTGAAATTGATTTTCAGTTCAAGCTTTAATGTATTGCATAGTTTTGAAAAGTGGACGTTATCCCTGATGTACAGAATCAAAATACTGAATTTCCTTACTAAATTACCTTTTCGTTCGGTCAGTAGCCTCGATGCATTGATGGAATGTTAGTGGCAATCTACTACTTCACGAACGATACGTCATAAAATTAATTAGGTTTGGTAGCCAAATTGGAATTTCAAAGGATGCACTGTAATGGATGACGCAAAAATGTAACAATAGCATCATTGTATATTTATTTTGTTTCAATTTTCGATATGCTATTTAACTCAACACCTTTGCTACAATGTCAGTATCACAAAATGCATTAATAATTTTTCATAGTAAAGAACTGCGAATTGTATCTTTCTATGAAGTTTCTGACGTCCGAGCTGCGAATTTAGAACCTTGGATCAGCAGATATTATTATTTAAACATGAATTTTTATTTTCAAATTTTCAATTAGACGACATCTGTGGTAGCGCTACTTCGGATGTCGTCTACTTGAAAATATTAAAGTAGCACTACTTTAAAGTTGTAGCCACCGTTGTTTGCTTTCAGAAGCAGTAGAGTGACCTATAACAAGAAGTATTTTAGATAGATCTTACAAAAATGTTGCTAGATTTCGCCTCGCAAGGGATTAGATATCGGCTACAAAAAGTGATGAAACATTTTCTCTAATTCCTGACATGCTTGATTAGAATATAGACTTTGAGCATTTCAAGTTCGGACCAAGCAGCCGTTGGAATTATTATTATTATAACTTCACGTTCGGGCCCCCACGGACAGGCAGTACAACCCAAAATGAAGTATTTTGCAACTCCAGGAAGCACAAAATGCTGCTAAAGAAAACCCAACAAAAAACCATTTACAGCTGACTAAAAGAAACGCCTGCAGGCCAATACGACCGAAAGCCGATGCCGGCAATGAATTCCGAACCTCAACAGATCAGAGCACAAAGCACCGAATGAACTGACTAGTTCGCCACCTAACATTTCTCCTACGTGAAAGAGTGCGCGCCGACCCCAGCACCCGTAATTCTCCTATAGATCTTGAGGGCATGGACAGAAGAATACAACCAATGCTTTTCATTGTTGTACACCTTATACAACATAAAGTTCGGCCACCCCTCTGCTGTGGGATAGGTTCACCAGATCATTATCCGCGCACAGCCTGCTGGCTGAAATGACAAGTCGGTCCAACAGACGCAAGTGACTGTCAGCAACTGAAGCCCAGACCAGTGAGCAATACTCCAATACAGGCAGCATAAAGACATCAAAGCATCTGCGGACAACCTCACAGTCACCAAACACAAAATTCGCCTTGCACAGGAGCCCAATCGTATGGAAGCACGTCACACCAGTCGCCTAATACACGGCTGAAAAGTAAGCTTCTCATCAAAGACAACACCAAGAATCCAAGAATCTCCAAGGAGCTAGACTCTTGAAGCAAAGTGTCATCTATCTCCAGATGTGGATGCTGTGGTAAAAGTGCCCGAGGCCGACTGACAATTATAGGCCTGGTCTTACTGGCATTCAGCTTCATATTCCAGGCCGAGCACCATGCACTATAGTATACGTGACAGATCCCTATTCAGAGACTGGACGTCAGCATTACGCACGCGGGGAGCAGGTATCCCTGCTATCAAAGTGTAACCGTCGGCATAGTCGATCATCATGTTCTTCAGGAAAGAGAACATGTCACTAGTATACAGAACGAACAATAGCGGGCCAAGTACGCTACCCTGATGGACGCCAGACTCTACCACAACTGAGGCACTCAAAACACCGTCAACAGACACACTCTGCGTTCGCTCAGAAACAAAATCGAGCATGATTGACAGAACCCTACCACCCACTACAAACTGTGCCAGTGTGATCAATGAAAATATTGCGGCTAGGGTTATCATTATTTTTTTTTAATTTGAAATATCTTGAGTGCTGGAGCATGTTCTAACTAATTACCCATTAAGGTTACTTCAAAGTGTCTCGCTTTCAAGCAGTGTCAATTAGCTCAACAGGTTTCTGCGAGCTCTCAGATTCGAATAGATAGCTTGGGCCGCCAACGGATGCTTCACGTAGCTCATACTCAGTTAGCCTCTAATTGCTTAAACTTCAAAGCTCATTCCAGTTTCCTAAGCTCGGTCTAAGCTAGCTATCATCCTCCTCCTATTAAAAAGTTATTTTTACCTCTGACAAGGAGGTTACGTTTTCGTCGGATATGTCTGTCTGTTATTCGATTTGTCGGTCTGTCACCAAGATAACTCAAAAAGTTATGAACGGATTTTGACGAAATTTACATGGATTGTTAGGTATGTTAGGAGGAACAGATGATTAACTTTTAGTGAAGATCCATCTATCTGTTTGTTTGTTTGTTTGTCTGCCTCATTTTTCTCAATGCCATAACTGAAAAAGTTATGGACGGATTTGCATGAAATTTACATGATTTGTTACGTATATTACGAAGAGTAAGTGACCAAATTTTTGTAACGATCCGTTTGTTAGTTTGCTTGTTTGTGACTGTCTTTAATTTTATGCTTGTTAGTACAGTAACTCAAAAAAAAATTATGAATGGATCTTCATGAAATTTATAGGAGTTGTTACCGCGCTTGGCGGAGACATACACTCTCAGAGTGCTCTAGTTTGTTATTATTTTCAGTACGCGCAACATTCAGCGTAGAGCCGAGGCTGTTCCCTCCACGGCCTACTGCACTTATCAGGTTTGATAAAAAATTACCCATCAAATGTTTCTCATGCCCTTAGCGGATAAGGAAGGACAGTGAAAATTTTGCTCTACCTTAGAATGACAGAAACTTGAATGTCGCACCTGAAAGTACATTATGGGGACTCAAACAAAATAGTTATTATATCTAGGTGATGTTGACAAAGCTTTGTACCACCTTTTCCTTCCAGTTAACGTTCATAATTGCATTAGTTTTGGTAAATCATAAAAATCGCGAATCAATGATTCGTTAATTTTAGCATATCATGAAAATCTCGTATCAGTGCTTATTTTGGGCGTTTTTACGTACGCATGAAGCCCTAACCTCACATACTAGAATTTTTCTGATCGGTATGAGTAGGTTGTTTAAAATGTGCGGGCAGCAGGTATTTGTCAAATTGAATATCTTGTCCAGTGCAGGTCAAGAATAGCAGCGTTGCGGGAGTTGATTTCTCAAAAATTCCTTAAGTCTTTTGTGTTCCGAGAAGTGCCGCATTTTAAAGGCAACGGATCTGCAACAGCGAATTAGTTATGACAAATGCAAGTTGAGTTTGGGTAGCAACTAAGACTTACTTAACCTTAAAGCGTACAGCATAAAAGGCTTCAGCGATTGAGGCAGCGAAGTCTAGCTGCTAGGATTGACTTGCTCGGGAGTGCAGAACCTCAGAAAAGAAAGTTGATTTCGGGTAGGATCGTGTTGCCGGTGTTAAAACAGCCGAAACGCAACCTAAAAACGGCAGAAATTCCCGTTTTGTTTATCAGAATTGATTTTTCGGCTTTCTCCAGGTACTACACTTGGGTTTAGGACCTGAATTTCGCTTCAGCAGAGCGGAGTGAAAGTATCTAAAGCTTCGGACAAGTTAAGCCTCACAAGCTGTACTTCGGCGCTCAATCGAGACGAGCTTAAAGTATGTCTCAGACAATGCTATTCGGTCAAAAACCAAGGTTAGATTTTTTCCTTACATGGAATTAATTAAACTATTGAACTCTAAGACGGATTGTTTATAACCCTATTCATACCAGGTTGTGCTACATTGTTGCAACTACAAAGGATATTTAGCATATTATATTCTTACGGGGAGAAAACCATTGCAGGTAGGTAGCAAGGCCTGGTACAGATAAAGATAATAAAAGTTATAATATTAAACTGCAGCATGGTTAACTGAAATAACAGCACAGTGGCTCCCAGCATTATTGTCCCTTACATCCGTTTCCTCATACACCAGATGCCGTTTCCCTTCCATGAATGTCTGCCTGACTGAGAGTGCTTTCTATAAAATTTGCATATTGTACGAGGCGTGAATAAAAGTTAGGCTACTGAGCCCCAGGGAGTATCTGTGAGATAAACGAATAACAAAAAGTGTCCTCGTTGTCTGCTACTATTTATATGCTTAAACAACGAACACCATCTTTTTATTTTGGCAGGTTACTGAAGTTAAACAACGGATTAAATAATTTCGAGCAAATGCATTCCACTGTCTGCAGGCTCAATACTTTCATTCATCTACCGTATTGAACATAATGCCTTCCCGTGGTCCGAAATAACCCATGTGGAATCCTGAAATCACATCGCTGAATTTCCTAAATGAGAACCAAATACATCATTCCTATTATCATGTGATATTGGAGAGCAGAAAGCCTTAACATGTTTGTGTGACGCAGACACGTTAGAAACGGCATTAATTCCTACGAAAACCCGTTTAAATAAAAGTCTCAAGCATCGCTTGCTTAAAGAATGCATGATAATTTCCATAAAAAAGATGAAACAAGAATGCATAAATGTGTTTCCAGAGGTTATGGAGCTTACATTGATGCACTGGAAAATTATACAAAAATATGGTCATGATCTATAACCTGGTCAACAGTTTTAAATAGTTGATTGTTTCGCAACAAGATGTAGCTGACGGCTCCTCACTTCAAGATCTTTGTTCACTTCAATGTCTTTCACAACTGTAGGATACCTGCCACGTTTACAACAGGGAAACTACGTACAACCCAGCCATTCAAAAACACTAGCCCACTGGTACGGGCCTTGGAATTCTAAAATGTTTCCTGGGTAACGCTGCTCAGTAAAAAGTGTAAATAAATCATGCACTTCACGATTTCTGATACTTGTCGCGACTTTAACATAAAGTTTCAGAGACAAAGCTAACTGCGTATGGATACTGCGATAGCAAACAAATGCAGTGCCTTTGTGTAGGATGTGTTGTGCTAGTCGGAGGTGTTCTCGAGAGAGGTTCGGTTCACAAGTTTAGTCGCTATGGGTTCGAGACTTCGGACGGACGATCCTCCCAAGGTTAACAACACTCTGCCCACTCCATCCACCAGGTATTTACAATGGCGTCCAGCTGATCAAAAAAGTTGCCTGCAGTTGTCGAGGGCTTGCCGCGCAGAATCCAAGCCGCCGTGCTTCTCCCGTCGTTTTCTGTGAACATCCATCGAAGAAAACGTGAAGTGGAAATCCCGCGGCGGCTGGACAAAGAACTGGCGAGGGTGATAACCGCGGCTGGCAGGTACCCACCGAACCGTGATAGAATCAGTGCAGAGTCTGGTACGCTTCACGAGTTTCCAGTGACCGCTGGGTATGTCGAGCCTTGCTTGTTGACGTCGGATGGCCTGAGAATTCATCTGTAAGAACTATGTTATGGTACTGTATGGTCTTTTGAAGATCGCATGCGATCAATTTTCTATCGTTGTCTCTCGTAGAGTGCAGCAATCGAAGATAAGAGAAAATCAACTTACTGTATTACAAACGCTGAGGCTTCGGGCTAGTGAGATTGACTTGATGGTCTTTGAGGAGCCATTCGAACGAGCTGATAACAAAAGCTGGTAGAAGTTGTCTCGCTGCTGGCATCACAATGAAAGTGGCAAGTACTGGCCTCAAGGAATTGAACAGTTCCATAATAAGCTTGATGCATGCCTTCATTACTGATTTTGTAGTGATACACGCATATAGCAATGACAAGAAGAAACTTCATTAGGTACTCACTAAAACATTCCACGGTATTCAAAGAAAAATAGCTTACATCTTGGCTACAAACAACAGAATATGGCAGTAGTCTTATTTTCTACACCATATTACACCCTGTTGCTTGGCCTCCGTCTGGCAAAAGTATGCGCTGTCATCACACATAGATGCAAATTGGAATAGCATGGCTGAAATACGGAGCTATTGGAGGCCCGGCAATATTACTGTTTTCGCTCGCTGAGCCTAGTAGTGTGTAGTGTTTGAAGACTGGAAAATACAATTTTTTATTCGGTGAGTGTAGTAAAAAATAGCCTTTTGAAGATAGCAGAAGATACATTATTTTTAACCCTGGGCCCCGTAGTGCGTTGTTGATGTGAGGGTCATACCAAGCAATTCGCCCAGCCTGCTGTGCTGGACAGTGCGCTGAGTTCTCAAAGCTGGAAGCCGGGGAGCTCTTTCTTTTGCTTACTCTTCTGAACGTCTTTTCTACGAACCTCAGGGATACAAAGATGTAAATCCCTTCATAACTGTCAGAGAGCACAGTATTATTTTTTTCTGAGAAAAATCGCATCAACGATCGTTGTTTGATTAATTACGTGCGCGCTCGTCCATAACCACGATACTCACTCCTCCGAAGTCCGTATACTGTGCTGCACAGGGCAGCCTCAACGCTCAGAATGTCCAGCGCGCTTCAATGCAGTGAATACAGCAGCTCCATAAAATACACAACGAACGTTATCATAAGCATTCTTGTAATTTTGCCCCACATGGTGCAGTGCGTATTTTTACCTCCGCCAACGAGGTTAAGTTTCTGTCGTGTTTGTCAGTCTGTTTGGCTGTTTGTTTGTTACCAAGATAACACAAAAAGTTATGAACGGATCTGTGCGAATTTGCAGGGATTGTTAGGTATGTTAACAGTAACAGATGCTTAACTTCTGGTGGAAATCCGTCCATGCGTTTGTTTGTTTGTTTGTCTGCCTATTGTTTCTCAGCGCCATAACTCAAAAAGTTTTGTATGGATTTTCACGAAATTTACATGAGTTCGATGGTTTGTTACGAAGAGTAAATAGCCAAATTTTTGCGATGATCTGTTGGTTTGTTTGTTCGTTTGCTGCGGTGTTTAATTTTGTGCTTGTCAGTACAATTAATCAAAAAGTTCTCAATGAATATTTATGAAATTTACAATAGTTGTTAGTAATGTTGAAAGACATACATAATTAAATTTCGGTGCACATCGGCTGATCCGTTTGTATGTTTGACTTATGTTTCTCACAATGTTTGTTACCAGCATAACTCAAAAAGTTATGAAGGGATCTCCAAAAAAATTGCAGAAACTGTTAATACTATCAAAAGGTTCAAATGATTGGATTTTGGAGTTGATACAAAGAAAATCATGGTGTGAGAGCCAATTTAAATTTTTCGGTACCGTTGCCATGCTTAGCGGAGGTATGCGCTCTCAGAGTGCTCTAGTTTTGCTATTTAGTTCGTCATAAATAAATTCAAAACAACCTCTAGATAAAAACTCTGCTGAGCATGCAGGTATCTACCGTCATTGCGGAAAATCTTATTACTTGAAATAATTTATCTTAAATCACATGAAGCCCCGACTACAATTGTAGCAATAGTTACCAACTGTCAATTATCTCCTCATACTTTTTTCTATAATCCTCCTGCTTACGTCTTTTGTTTCCTCCTTCCTTTTGCTTTTTTGTTAACTCATTTGCTTAGCTCACGCTGAACCTGGTCAACTTGAGCTATGATTGCAACCATTCACCACCTTAGTTGCTTTCATTAGTCAACATGCAGAGAAGCTCATTTCGCTGTTCATGTGTGCACACACTGTGTGTTTGAGTCGTGGTTGCAACAATTCGCCCTTCCTCTTGCTACGATGCTTGTTTTGAATGCAAACACGCATTCCGTGACCCTCGATTACCCGGAAAAGGAAGAGATCATAATCCGCTTAGTACTGTTTGCAAGTACGGATGCATATCCTCAAGTTAAATTCCACACTATGACCTAGGGCTCTGTCGGTGTTCTCGACTGCGCCAGCTCTTAACTACAATACACGCAAGAGAAATTTTCAAATAGTTCCTTTTAAACTCAATTTTTTCCTAAATTTTGTCTTGTGGAAGATACATAGAACTGACGTACCTGCATCAAGGAAAAAAGTATGTTCGACTCGCTAATATATATACATGAACAAGTCAATCCCTGTTCTAAATACTGAACATATGCAGCCCTAAAAACAATATAATTTTCAGAAGTCGTGTAAATGTTTGAAGGCTGACAGCAATCTAGCTTTTTTCTTGTTCTAGAAAAATTTTGACTCGCACTGCTGTTCACGTTTTCATATGTAGAGTGCAAATGAAGTCTCTGGCCTGTTGCTGCTACGAATTTGTGCTCACAGTTCAAATTTGAAGTCAAATCAAAATAAACAACTTTCTGCTCTCAAATATATGTCCGAATGACAGCTAGACACGTAGTTGTAGCAAATGAAGCTCATTCGGAGAGTGGTGACAATCTACTACCAGAGCACTCTGAGAGCGCATACCTCCGCCAAGCAAAGCAATGGTTACGAAAAATTAAAATTGGTGCTGAGACTATAATTTTCTCTGTATTAACAACAAAATCTAACCATTTGTGCCCTTCAATAGTGCTAACAGCATCTGTAAATTTTTTTGAAGATCCGTTCATAACTTTTTGAGCTATGACAGCTATGAGTCAAACATACAAACTACGAAACCGATCTGTACAAAAATTTAATCATTTATGCCTTTTAACATTACTAACGACTCCTATAAATTTCATAAATTCCATTGATTATTTTTTGAGTTATTGTGCTAACAAGTATAAATTTAAAAACAGTGACAAACGAACAAAAAAAAAAAACAAACGGATCGTTACAAAAATTTATTCACAAATGATTAGACTTTGGTGTTGATATAGAGAAAATCATAGTCTCCGCACCAATTTTAATTTTTCGTAACCGTTGCCTTGCTTGGCGGAGGTATGCGCTCTCAGAGTGCTCTAGTTTTGAATGATATATGTAACCTCAAACTTGGGTTTTATTCAAAACTATCTATGATATTGAAACACGCCTTTGGTGATACTGTTTATAGTTGCATGCCAGACTATCTTATAAGGGCTAGAGTGAATCCCTTTATATGAGAGCAATAATTAAGGCTGGCTCTCAGCCCCTTAGATATGATATAGTAGCATTTTTTCGTTAGAGGTTGACACTATTTGTGTTCTCGGAGTTCTCAGATGGCTTAGAAGCCCTAAATGAACATTGCAGCAGCTTGTTATCTTGAGAGAAAGCAATTTTATTCCTCTGTTTTGGTACCACAGACAATGAACGAGTTGGTTAGAAAATGAACTTGCGTCGTATGTATATTGATCATTTCCACCGATCCGTTCTCTGTATGCAAGATGCTCATGAGCGAAAAATTAATAAGATGAATTTGTAGCAATGGGTGTGGATGATTTATAATTTATAGAAAAATTAACATTTAAATGCATTTGCTGGCAGTATGTGGTTAGACAGAAAGGGAATATTCCCTTAGTCAGTTCATGGGAAGTGGAAGGTAAAATAACGAATTTAGCCAGCAATTACGCGGAGTACGCACAGTTTTGGATGTAGAGAATGGGTCTCGAAAACTCGTATCATGTAATTATTAGGGTACGTTAAATGCACGGCTGAGGGGGACAAATGCTTGGACATTACGGCAGACGTTAAAAACTAATATCGTTTTTCATTTAGCAACTAAGCCTCATTCATATACCTGATTGTGCATTGCTGACATGATAAAATGGTTTGCGAATCACAGTTAAGTCAAGATAAACATAGAGCAGTCGCAAAATCAGAGTAATGATAACGATACAAAGCCGGGAAACTGTATTTTCAACGTCTCTTAACTTTGACACTTTCTGAGATTCGGTCTCCGGAATTGTGGGAAGACGAAAAAATTTTCAAAAAACCGAGTTGATGGGAAGTAAAAGTAAAAAAAATCTCTCAATCTGAGCATACCCCCGGAGTGCATAGACAGCTTTTGCACGTTAGAGACACGTGCAGGAAACATAATTTCTACAGTTAATGTTTTCACGGACAGTTAATGTGACTGATTTCTCAAAAAAAAAAAAATGGAAAGCCGAAGCTTCGTCATGATGACCTCCTCACAGTCACGGAAGTATCATTACGAGCAGAAATCTTTGGAATATAACAGACCAACGGCAGGAGCTGGCGGCAATGCTAAGTCATTCTGGAGGATCGTCATTGCTGAGGAAGAGAAGTATCAGCTTATCCAAATAGATCCCGTAAAGCCCGCTCCACACTAGAGTCGAAACATGAAAATGTTTCATTTCTTGGAATAAAAGTTTCTGTGGCTGTGACCACAACTTAACCTGTTGGTGTGTCGCTTTAAAATACATGACGTTGCGAATGGAAACTCGCTTCTAATTAAGAGAGATATTTGAAACTGTGCAAAGGCACCTGCCGAAGTGAAATGACTACGGAAGCTTCTCAGATTTTTAGCAATTTTTCCCCGTTGCATGTATAGTAGTGGGCAAGCCGAAGCCGTCCCCGCGGTAACTTAATCGGACGAGTAAGGAGAAACGTTCCCGCGTTTCGACTCTCGTGTGCAGCGCTCTTTAGAGTTTATTTCTTTATGTATGTATATCTATTTCGTCGATTTTTCTTCCACGATAGTTTCTGAGTTGCTAACCTTCTAGTGGAAATTTGTTAACAGAAGATGCTCTCGCAAATGAAGACAAAATACCTTAACTACAAGCAGTTCAGAATTACAGAGCGAGCTCGAGCCAGTTTTCTATAAAAGTTAGTACATTTAAGTGAAGGTTCATTCTAACGTGCGATACACCCAATTATGCAGTAGTCTATTTAAACTGTGCAGTTGTAAATTCAGATTTGTGTAGTTTGTACATTTGAACTTTATTTGAAGTTACAAGGCCAGAGTATCATAGAGATCAACTATGAAGGAACCACAATAGGAGTCGCCAATAACTGACCAGAACATATTTTTTTTAACCTTACAATATTACCTTACAATTCGGACCACACAGCAGAGTATTTACATTTGTAGATTTTTAACATTCTTTAGAAAGTCTCTCGTTTATCAAATACTAAATATAAAGTCGATTGATTATATAATTGACGTTTCGGGAAACGGTATCCCATCTTAAAAGCAAAAAGTTGAATCTGTGCTTCGTACAACGGTAGTACTGGACAACACTTCAAAGCCCCTATTAACCAACATTTAGGCCTCTCCAGTAAAACAGGTTTACCACTTGCAAAACCCTCACGTTCAGCTCCCCGGCTACATGCTGAGCAAAGCAACCATCCCATCAGCAAGAACGACTTCTCTATCATAGACACTTCTAATCCAATAGAGCTCACAACATTAGAATCCCTCTATATCCACAGAACAAGACCCAGCCTTAACATTATGACCTCGGCTGTACCGCTTCACACGGTCCCCAATTAACCCCACGCCCGCTGACTGTACGGTGTACAGGAGCTGACATCAGGCCCCTCTACCCACCTTGGGTTATTCGCCTTTTAGATCTCATCCCGATAACACATATGCCCCCCCCACCCCATTAGCAATAAAGGAAGGAAAAATTTTTATTCCTAGGATTAGATTCAACATTTTTGGAAGATGGGATACCGTTTCCTGGAACGTCAATTTTATGATTAGTTGACTTTATATATAGTATTTGATAATAGTCTTAGTTTAATTTCTTTCTAAAAGTCCCTCATTTAATTTGGGAATTAGATTCAATAACGCCACGTATTCTCTGTGTGTACCATGCCGCACTTGATACTACTTTGCCAGCCGTGTAGTATTTAAGGCTGTTGTATAAAAGTGAGAGCTGGTACAATAATTGGTATTGGTACGTGTAAACGAGTCGGGATCGTTGTAATCCTGGAAGTAAAACTTGATAAACGGAATTTGTTTGGTCTGACGAACATACTTCCTTCAGCCAAACGATATATTGCACCTTGCGTTGTGGTCCAGTGCGACTTGACCGATGTCCGTACTTGAGTTTCCAAAGCGGAAAACCCCGAAGAGGCCTCGGTCGGACACCAAGCTTCGTCCGGGTTTGTCGGACTCGACGTGGCTCCGCAGTCCAGGCCCGCTTACCTGTCTGCACTCTTCCGTCCAGCTGGCAATCAGTGTGTCTGGAACAGTCGTTGTGTGAGGTAGGGGAAGGCAGCTGCTACCTCTCTGTGATTCGTTATTTGTTCATGGTGTCCATTTTAGGGGCTTTCATTGACCAGTGATGATGAATATGTGAGCCTGGCCTTATATGCTTAAGTCGTGACTAGTGCATTTGTGGAATACTTGCAGGAGATGCTGTGGGTTTTCACCTGAGGTAAGAAACTCGACAGGTCTTCTACCGGACTGATTGTTGCCGCCAGTACCTGCGTAACTGTATTGCCGGTTGCGCCGTTGTACAGGTAACAGAGTACATGTGCACCTGTTACTCTTAGAGTAACGTAGCGTGGAATATGTGAACCGTTACTGGAATTTCAAACTACTAGTAATTGTTTAAACCAGAGTCTAAATTCTACTCTTGTACGGAACGCTAGCAGCCGCGCGGTGAAGTCGCCACTAGGACAATATCCTTTTAACTGAACCCAAAATTTCATACTGGAGTTCAATTCAAATCAGCAAACCTTGCATTCAAATTTTGAAATAGGATGCTACAATCAAAGCAATATCGTAAATTTGCGCTGCGTATTCCACCACGTGGTGAAATCTATGATTTCCTTTGGCACAGATTTCGGAAAGAATAGAACTAAGCCTATTGGTTAAAACCACCTGCAACTGAATCAGGTTTTTAATCACTAAGAAATCTTGAAACTCTACCCTAATTTTGAAAAAAATATTTGGGACAATATTGTGAACCAGACATTTTTTTTTAATATTCCCCGATTTCAATTTTAAAATTTCTGATATCTCATGGATCTCACATCTTTGTTACCATGGTCATACATAGATTATTATTTGCAAGCCTCACGCCCTGACCTAACTGAAGTTTTGTGTGTTCCAGAAGTTTTCTTGCAAAATTAGCTTCTGGGACGGCCAAAAACTGTTTGGGTTCTATGCATCCGGTCGGAAATTACGAGGTTACAGGAATACCCTTTACCAATTTATCTTGTGCAAACCCTTGAAATTAGTAGGTAGGGTAATGTCTCAATTACCGAATGCCCATCTGTTACCGAATATAGGTAGGAATCTTATTGCGTTCGGTAATAGAAAGGCATTCGGTAATTGAGACATTACCCTAGCTTATAATCTCACTTCGTGATGATGGTAGTAATAATTTTTACAATTAATAAATGAGATTCGTGCAGCTATTGTTTTAGTGTCGACGTTCAATGTTAGGCCTAAACGATGCTTCTTTCGTTGCATCGTAAATGTTAAAAAGAAAAAAAAAAATGCGCGTGATGAACTTGCCACAGCGGCAAATTGACGTTGTTGCATAAATGTTGTATGACCTACGCAATGGTGTAAATATGCCAACACTTGATGCATAAACCTAGGGTCTTATGATGAACTTGGGTCGAATGATAAACTTATGTGGTTCGGTTTTGTGACAAAGCCGATGTTGAACCAAGATGCATCATAGACAGGTAAAAAAAGTAAAACCAACGTCGTTACTAAAAACATGTTCTGCAAACGTTTCGGATTACAGCGAAAACAAAAAACATGTTTTTATCTTAGTGACCGACAGACAAACAAACCCGACGAAAACCTAACCTCCTTGGCGGAGGTAATAGTGGCGATCTGCGTGTTAGTACGTAACTGCGTCTCGCTTCGTACGTGTAACAAAACGACAAAGGTTTTGTTTAGTTTGTGTTTGCGGAAATATGCTTTTCTGTCAGCTGCGATGAAAAACCAAACTACTCCATGAAACACCTATGTACGTGCATCTTGATGCTTCTTTGTGACACACCTACGTGCATCGAAATTTTTCTCAGTGTTGTGTAGCCCTGCATTAGGAAACCACTGAAGTGAGGGCCCTGCACTGCACCGTTCCAAGATAGGCCCTAGTTGTAATTCTTTCATCAAGTAGCGGAGCATTACTGATTCTACTACACTGACATGTCAAACTCTCTCTTCTACTTCATGAAAGAGTTACTAATATCCTGGTATGGGACTGCAGCACCTCCACTTCCACGGGCCGCTAGTGGCTTGCGCCGAGAAGCCATGCGCAGTATTGACGGCCTGATGGGTTTATTGTCACCCCGAGGCAAGTTGTTAACTTTCTATCTAAGCTTTCTGCCTTACCCAGCAACTGTGCCTACATTCCTAGACTTGCAGATTTGGGATGGGCAATTGCGTAGAAAGTGCGTACCTGTTAATAGTCGCTGCCCCTCCTTCTGCTATGATGACGATACCTCCAGATCCTGCTATCAATTGGCGCTGCCAAAGCTTACGTTTTGTTTATCTTGAAACTCCTGAAGTAACTTCTGGGACAACGCTCCTGTGGTCGGTCGTGAAGTTCTGCGGGCGTTCGAGACAGCAGTTTTAGCAGTACCTACGGACTTGTAGGAACGTTTGGAGCCATCTTGGGGTTCTCGATGCATCTTTTCAGATTTCCTGTCCCTCGACGTCCGGGATTGTTATTTTTAATATCATATTGATAGGTAACAATCCAAAGGTTTTGATAATTTTATTTTGAGTTTGTAGTTGTTTGGTATATGAGTTATCATGAACACAATATGAAATGTGCGGTATCTAGTTGCACTCTAAAGCCTAAATTATGAGTCTCCAGGAAACCTCATAATGACCAGCGAACGGCTTAAAAATCACATTGCGAGGCCCTGCTAATTTTTTTATTTCTTGTGCCATGATGAAACTTGCGAGATTTACTTCAAATAACTATCACATTGACATAATAAATTTTTTATCTCTCTTGGAGGCTACGTGGTTGAGGATCTTATTTTTTATTTCATGTACATCTAGCGATAGAAACTTTGCGCTTTTTAGTACTACGTTGAGATGCAATTTTTTTCTTCCCCTGCACCATGTTCTCACAATTTTTTTTTTCCTGCACCCAGAAAAGTATTTTTTACGATAGAAAAACACCTGGTTTCTTATCACTAACGAAGTACTGTTTTAGCTACTAAGCAATAATAATTTATCGTAAACCACACTGTTGTTCATCACAAACGACAATGTGCATTGACACAAGTTCAAACGACAAGGTAGTTTACAGTTAACTAATTTTGCTTAATGGCAAATAACCATTTTTTTCTCCTGCATTGTATGTTTTCCCTTTCTCTGTATGTACAATTTTTTCTCGCAAGTGCCTTTGTTTAGGCTTGCACATTTTTACTTTACTTACCGTGCTCTGACTCGTATTTTTCCATCCTATATATGGCATGTTTATCCTCGTCGGTACTTCTCCCATCAGTTGTCATGTTCTTACTTGCATTTTCCCCGTCAGTCATCTTGCCATTATCATTCGTTTTCTATTCGTATCTTGCGATAACGCACACAATCGCTCATGTCATTTACCAAGTTTTTACTCGTAATTTTGCCACCATACAGCTTTCATGTTATCATAATTTGTATTCTTCACCTTTCATGCAACAAGATAACGCGCACATTTTCCCTTCATGTGCCAGTTCTCGACACTCGTGAGCTCAGCAAGCGAAACTGTCAGTCCTGCGTAGATGACCTACTCTCCTAACCCGTTGCTGAACAGGTGACAACTGCTTCCCTCTCATCCTCAACTTTGAAAAGTTTTATCTGTGCCATTTGCGTTATTTACTTCCTATCTATAGTTACGGTTGACTGTCGACAGTTATCCTTGCTGTTAAAATGTAATTTTAGTACAATTAATTACCTACGTCCTATTAGTACCATTAACCGACGCTCGTGCGCTTCATTTCTTTGTTAGAATTTACGCGTATTTTTATTGTTCTACTTTATTACGATTTGCCTTTGCTAATATCAATAAGCTTTACTGTTATTATTTGACTTCAGTGTCGCTTCATACCTTTGTTGTTACCATGCTTTATTTGTTACAGTTTTTTTTTATACCACCAAATCTTTGCTCCTTCCATTATTTTCCCGGTTAACTATTTCCTTGTGCAGTGCTCAAAATTTATCTTCAAGTTAAACGTGCCGGGAAAAGCTTGCCTATCTTTTTGCGCCCAAGATACTCTTAACATAAGATTAAGTGCTGCAGTTAAAACTTTTTATCTTCATAAATGGGCTCCTCGCCTCCCTGTGATATACGGTACTACATATTTCTTTCTCTACCGAGACAAAGGTGTAAGAATTACGGTATATAAGGCAGCGTAGAGTAATCTACGCACTTATTTACTGCAATTAGTGAAATCAATTACCTACATATCCAATACCGATATGTACGGTACCTACCATAGTTGTACAAACTGATGCCATTGATCGCGGTGCATTTCACAAGATATTTCCAAAATTATCCGGTTCGTCCAGGTTCCGCTCCGTCCATTGCATTCCTCCGTAACCACGACAGGCCTATACCTACTGCTTACCTGAAGCTTAAAAAATAATGCCCGAGGGCTCATTACCCAGGTTGGTAGGTAAGTAGGTACTGTTCAGAAGTTTTTCTACTTGTTCGGTATCATAATTATTTATGATTGACGTATCACTTACAAGACTTCCCAAACAGTGCTATTCAGAGAGTGACAAGACCGTAGGTACTTATTACCTACTTAACGTACAAACAAGTAATATGTTCATAGCGTTTTAAAATGTAACTAACGTTTTATGAGTCTTTCCTGCGTACCTAACTCTGCTTGTGTTACCATACCACCATGACCAGGCACTGGTTGTTCTGTAGTAGGTACGGTTGGTCAAGCTATATCGTAGGTACTCTCCATTTCTTCTACCAATTTTGTATTCATAGCAAAACCACCTACCTAGTTTTAGCAACTGTTATTTTGTGTAAAGCTATAGCTACGGTGTATGTATCCAAATTCAAGTCATATTTATGGGCAAGCTTGGTACCAGGATCTTGTTGCTGTTCTTGGGGCATATATCTGATGAGACTATCTATATGTACTTGTAGCGTTTTACGATCTCTTTTAAGTAGTTGTGGTTTTTCGTACATTGGTTAATGTACTGTTGTGCTTTTATTTCTTTTTTTTACCCAAGCATTATGGCCCCACAACAGTTGTTTTGGTGTCTCGCTCTCAAGTCATCCGTGTACCTTTATAGCCTACAGTTTCTCTATAGTCTTGTATTCTTAACTGAGCCGTCAGGACACTACGACTGTTCACACCTGATTAGTATGGGGCTCAGTTCCAGTTCGTTCCTTGCATGACTTGTTACCATTTATAGATATGAATGATATAATATCGCGGTGAAGGTTTCAATAGAGGTGGTCTCGGTGTCTCCTGCTATTTTTAGTGCTAAAATAAGGACAGTCAATGCCACCCTCTTGTTCTACTTTGATACGTTAGCTTGGGAGCACACTGTTAGTTTATTTATTACCTCCACCAAAGAGATTATGTTTTTGTCGTGTTTGTCTGTCTGTTATTCTGTTTGTTTGTCTGTAACCAAAATTGCTAAAAAATTATGAACGGATCTTAACGAAATTTACAGGGATTAACAGGCATGTTAACAGTAACAGATGATTAACTTTTGGTGAAAATCCGTTCATCGGTTTGTTTCCTTCTCTAACTATTTTTTCTTAGTACTATAACTCAAAAAGTCATGGACGAATTTTCATGAAATCAACATGAGTTGTTAGGTAAATTACGAAGCATAAATTATAAAATTTTGGCAATGATTTGTATGTTCGTTTGTTTGTCTCTGTGTTGCATTCTATGCTTGTTAGCACAATAACTCAAAAAGTTATGGATTAATCTTACTGAAATTTATAGGAATTGTTAATAATCTTAAAATACATAAATGAGAAAATTTTGGTGATTATCGGTTGGTCCGTTTGTGTGTTTGGCTTATGTTTGTCATAATGTTTAACAGCGAGATTCAAAAAGTTATGTACGGATTTTTAGAAAATTACAGAAATTGCAAATACTATCAAGAGGCACATATGAACAAATTTTGGTGTTGATACTAAAGAAATTATGGCTTCAAAACTAATTCGAATTTTTTGTTTCCATTACCTTCTTGGCGGAGGTATGCGCTCTCGAAGTGCTCTCTAGTTTATTTATTTTTTGTCGTCACACATAGCTTTACTAGAAAAGAGTAACGGTAGAATATTTTGTTGACGCTCTCATATAACAACTACAAAGCATATTTCTCCTACAAGTACCGCATGGACTTTGGATGATACATACGAGATAACTGCAACACTTTGGTTTACTTTTATTTTTTTTACAGAACAACTACAGCGTAATGAAGCTAGATTGCCAACGTTGAGCGAAATTTTTTAAACTCTGTGTAGCAGCACGCAAGTAAGCTAAAAGGCGTCCTGATATATTTACGCTTAATGACTTTTTCATCGGCATGCCGATGAAAAATATCGCTTCAGAAGTACCTACCCTCGTTTATTGAAGTTGCAGGAGGTTCAGTGTAGTTTTTGAAGGCTATCGGTTACCGATACTGTTTTATCTCGATGCATAGTACATTTTTTGCGGAAACACATGCGGTTCGTGAAAAATTCCTATGTATATAATTATATGTTTCCCATTTGTATGGGAATTTGTCACTGTCGATTGCGAAAACGCTACTTTCTAGCTACGGCTGCGACGAAAGTGAAATGCCATCACGTTCGTGTCTGTGGGAGCCAAGTCTAACTAAGAAACCTGGTTTCGGTAGCTCAAGGAATTGTCTCATTTTATTTGGGTGATATTCTCTGTAAGTGGAATTTATGTACTGCCATGTGACTGACATGTCCACAGGTTAGAGTAAAAATTGAGTTGTTGAACCCCTGGAGTATCTTCAATTCTTTGGTCATTTTTCATAATGCTGCTTTTGTGATGGGGCGAATATCCTCATTCGAGGAACATCCGCATGGTGTTTGACACCCGCATCTGCGGATGTCCAAAAAATGACATCCGACCCATCACTATACTGCTTATGACCCACCTTTTCTCTCTCGATTTGTTATTTTCACGTTCCTTGGTCCTTTATATTCTACATCAGTTNTGGGGCGAATATCCTCATTCGAGAAACATCCGCATGGTGTTTGACACCCGCATCTGCGGATGTCCAAAAAATGACATCCGACCCATCACTATACTGCTTATGACCCACCTTTTCTCTCTCGATTTGTTATTTTCACGTTCCTTGGTCATTTATATTCTACATCAGTTTTCAGTTATTGACTTAGCGTACGGGTCTCTCGTTCCATTCACTTCTTTCTATCGTTGTTAGTGTGGATAGAAATATTTCCACTTTAAATGACCCTAACTTTCCACGATTTTCTCTATGTGCATATGGACGCTGACGGAAACTGTTGCGGCCGTTATGAGCTGCTCGACTCACATAGCGCTAGTACAGTTTGTTGTTCGTCACGGAGTTGATTTGACATTGGTCAGTCATTATACGAGCGACACGTGGCCGAGGCCACCTAGACGTAAGGCCTGTGCGAGAGGCAGGACCTTAGAAGTTATGCTGCAACACATCTACTTCCCTACTTTTGATGACGTCAGAAGAGACGCAATAAGGCATAATGATTGGTATAGTGACACTTCAAGGGATATCCATAACGTTCTGTAGGAATTCTTTAGGTCGCGCCATCTGAACGCGCCTGACTTCTCGGTGGTAGCATCATCAAGGCTCGGTAGTTATCCTGCGTTGAGGTCTCCGTACCGCCTCACTTCACCCGTGGACTCGCGAGTCAGGTTAGACACTATATATATAGAGGATATTCGGTACCGGGAAAATCACTATAGAGAGAGTATTCGGTACCGAGAAAGTGTATGGCTTACCTTAAAGTTTGTATCAGGATAGTAATGAATAGGTTAGGTAAGGCTTTGTTCAACTAGAATAGGTGCCTAACTTAAGTTATAGAGGTACATATGCCTGAAGGCTGAATCTAAGGTACCTATTCTCCCCCTTCTGTCTCCGATCGACGTTGAAGCTTTTTTATACGACAAGTTTCGCTTCCCTTCATCAAACTCTTGAAAATTTTCACTTCTACTTTTCCTGTTTATGATAGTAACACTTCTCACTCCTCTTCTCTTTCGTTCCAGGTTTGGTATAATATGTATTAAAACGCTCGCTTTCGTAGTTTACTTTCATGTTAATGCAATAATACCTAAAGTAATTATGTCTAAAAATTGAACACTGAGCATTAATGGGATGACGAATTTTTCTTTCTCGGCTTGCTGTTCTCATGCTCGGTTTTCTTTCGTGCATAGGCTAACAGTTTTTGCAAACATGCTACATGCCATTTATTACGCATAATTTAAGACAAACGTGAGTGAAGATTAGGTACTTGCGTCTTATAGGCGCGGTGAGACTCACGCGCGTATTTTTTCCATCTTCTCCTTCCAGAAATAACTTCGCAGAGCTCCAGGGTATCCAAATATGGCAGTAGAAGGTGAGCGTCTTTTTAACATAACACACAGCAGCGCAGAGAGGCTGCTCTAAACTGTTCTCCCATTCGTAATTCCTTGATATCATTGTTTTAAAATACTTATCAAGAGTCTAACCATTGTAGCTCCTTCAAGACTCGTACAGTTTGAAGTTGAAGCTTGTCGTTACACTGACGTGAATGTTACATTCGGCAGTGGATCATTAGAAACGATTTTCTAGGTGAAGTTTAGACGGTTAGAGATAAGAGTTGTTGAGAAACAAGTCTTCAGTTTAAAGCTATGCAGCAAATATTTCACTTGGCGGCTTTAATTCATTCTGAGAACTATTATAGCTTCAGTGCACAACATCATAATGTTCAGCTCATTTTCTCAAACTGTAAAAAGCCACCGACAGTGCCTGGTATTTATTATTCCAGCAGTACCATATATGAAACGCACTATTTCTATGCTAACTCGAGCATCTGTTCATTTCATATAAAATGGAAAAAGTTCCTGGAAAAAGTCACCCCACGCGGACAAAGTAACCCCGCTTTACCGTACTCAGGCTCGGTAACATTCAGTCCATACCCAGTACAATTATATAGTCTCCTTGGCTGCACCAGGAGGGGCCCATAGGTTTAAATTGTACCAAGTAGCGGGAACCATAAAAAATAACACGTTTTGGCTTGCCATTGTTGTAGAATAGATGCTTGCAGATCTTGTAGCAGAAATATTAACCTCGAGTCAAGCAGCCTAAATGACCTCTGCAGTAGTTTAAAACCGTCCGCTTTGTACTTATGCCCATATCATCGATACGCTTTACTATGTAATAAGTTTAAACAGTGCGGTTCAACGCCGGTAGCTAGTAAGTAGGTACCTATTAGCATGTTTATGTATCTCGTCGAATGCAATTTGTGCAGACCAGAGGACCAGCGACCCCAGGGGAATTTTAAAGATTACCTTAGCCATTAGCTAGGCCTTTGGGACGTCAGCCTTTAGTGCCCACTTTGCTTCCTTCCTTTTTCATGCACTATATGATGCTTTTTCTTCTTCTTTCCTGACTTGCTGTTCTCATGCGCGTTGTTTAGCCTTTGTGTATGGATTTCACGTTTCTATCGACATACTACATGTTTCTTCCTTTTCCTCTCTTGAATCACCATAGTTGTGTCTAGGGAGGCTTAGAGTCTAAACAACTAATATTATCATTATAATGTGCAGACCAGATAATAAGAACGTAAATATGGTATGATACCTTAGCTGAAGCAGCCAAAGACAGGGCGAGTTGTTTCAGCCAAAGTTTCGAAAACATATGAAAATGTAGATGATTATATTGTATACGTTTTTAGGTATGCAGTATATATTAGTTGACTAAAATGAGCGGAGTTCTCTATAGTTTGCATTTCATCTCGCAAGTTTGGATAGGTACCTCAACTGCAGCAAGTCCGACGCAAGATGCCATTTTCAATCTTAAATATTTGCATGCTCAAGTACCTATCCTATATACGTTCATCGAACACGAGTGGCATGCTTGACTAAGTGTGTCATACACTTGTATCAGACATACATATAGCTGCTTGCATATTCAAGTAGGTATCCACTATCTGTGTGTAGTGAGATACACAAAACCTGTCTTTATGAATAATCTCTGGGTGGATGTATAGGACATGCATGGTGGATGTAGACATGCATGGTGGAAGTAGGATATGCATGGTGGATGTAGGACATGCGTGGTGGATGTAGGACATGCATGGTGGATGTAGGATATGCATGGTGGATGTAGGACATGCGTGGTGGATGTAGGACATGCATGGTGGATGTAGGACATGCATGGTGGATGTAGGATATGCATGGTGGATGTACGATATGCATGGTGGATGTACGATATGCATGGTGGATGTACGATATGCATGGTGGATGTACGATATGCATGGTGGATGTAGGATATTCATGGTGGATGTAGGACATGCATGGTGGATGTAGGATATGCATGGTGGATGTAGGATATGCATGGTGGATGTAGGATATGCATGGTGGATGTAGGACATGCATGGTGGATGTAGGACATGCATGGTGG
>LQNS02276620.1:9969297-9986584 GCA_001587735.2 Parhyale hawaiensis
TCCACAAATGCAAGTTGCATCTCACGTAATGGGTGTCGCGTGAACAACAAGCAGGTCACCTCTTCATTGTTGCTCTCACCAGCACATTGCACTCAATCGACAATTTGCTTGTTATCTCCACGGTATAATTTGCTTGTTATCTCCAATACTGAACGGTGGCAGCCACTGTACTCCACGCAGTGCTCTAGTTTGTAACTGCTACAACTGTATTTTGCTCTTTGACTTATTACGCATGTCATAGCTTTAATGCAGGCAAGTGTGATTTTACTTCTGTCTATACAAACATAAAATTATTATGAAAGTTAGGTGAGGATGCCCTCCTTATGAATTCTAAAAGTAAATGTATGTAGTTTCACAGACATGCGAGAGCTACTGTATTTAATTATTTGCTGCGTCTACTTGGCAGCGTGAAAGTTTACGTTGGCGTTCATTCAGTGTGGCGTGGCACATGCGAGGTCGCCACATGTTACAGCGATAACTAATTGAATGAAAAAAAGCGAGAGCGAGACGCGTTCATGCAGACACCCTGAGGCAATGCTTTGCAGTATAGCGCAGACTGTACAATGATTCATTCTTCTTGCCGGGAGTGGTTAAACGTGAATGATACTAGTAACTGAAACGATGCGTTCCGAACGCCCGAGGACCTGATGATTACTCTGCGAGGTCCAATTAAGTCGTTGGTAACTCATATCATTAGAATTGTCTGACAGGTTTTTTGTGAAATCTACCGATCACTATAGGGTTAAGTTAGGCTTGATTGTACGGTAAAACTGTTGAGAAATTCATTGCAAACGTGTACCGTCATTGGCATAATTCATTCCGAAAGTGGGCCGTCGTGCGATAATTCATTGCAAAAGTGTGGTGTCGTGCTGATGATTCGTTGCCCAAGTCTGGCATCGTTGTGATCATTAGTTGCCAAAGTGTGGCGTCACTGTGATCATTCGTTCTGGATGTGGGACAGGTACCGTACCTCCAACTAAAGTCTACCTCAATCTTTGGATACCTACAGTACCTACAACAAACCTCTCACCTACAGTTCTACACAATACTAATTCATATCGCATGCTTTACACGGTATTTATCTCCAAAGCGCCTATTCACACGGTACTATATTTTGATTTACTAGCACGAGATTGCAGCATAAACACAGAGACGTAAGCTAATAAGACGCGGAAAACCATCAAGTCTCCATGTAAATGGATATCTGACTGCACTGTTTGTGAAGCTAGGCATTATTTTGGACCATTTCAACAGCCAAACTATTTCAATTTTGGCCTTGGGATTCTCAGTATTTAGGCTCATGGAAAAGACCTCGTCAAGGTCCGATTGCGCCACCGCTCTCTGGTGCTGCTGGCGCGGTCGCTGTGGCGGCGGCGGCCTTCCATGGCTGATGGTTGCCGGCGTAGCATTGAACACAGGGAAATTTCTGCGCGCAGTGGCAACATTTACTGCTAAGCTCATCATTTTTACCCATTGTTTCAGAAAATCCTGGACAAATTATGTTAAAGGTAGGAACTGTAAAGTCGCCTTGACCGTACTCTCTAAATGAGAAACCCACGTGCACTTGTTTGTGTTGCTGAAGAATATTTTTTGTGGCCCAGAGGAGTGTACGGCTGCAGTTGATCACAATTGCCTGAGCTATGGCATCATACACGGATGACTCATGCGACAAGTGCGCCCCCTACTGTCAGGTCATTAAACCCCGCCCCTTCTCTCCCCAGTAGATTCTCATTGAAATAAATGCTAATGCTGTATTGCTTGCCGAGCACCAAAACATTCCTCTCTGGCTTGAGAATAGCACGTCCGATTTCATAAGAACGATTCTGTTGCGTATCGTGTTTTTTTTCTTGCACTATCATTCTGAAATCTATAGGGATTTTGCTACCACTTTTTGCATTGAAAACAGGGATTAGGGTTAAAATGCTTCCATTGCAGTTTCTTTGTGTTACTGTAATTCCTACTGACTCACGAAGCTGCCTTCATAATCATATATAGCCATTTGTTCCGTTGGACGGTTACCAAGTATTATCATCGCAGCGAAGTGTATCTAAGCTATCCCTTGAACTGTCAGAGGAATACGTACAGAGAATGAAAAGTGACTAACTTTAGCTTGAAAATTATAAAGGACTGAGGCTATAGTAAGGAAAGGTGTTGCCTAATCCAAGTTCCTGATGTGAGAATATATATCTCTGATAACAGTTATGAATATAATCATAGCTATCGGCACTAAAGGAATGAACCTAGCAAAAGTTCGTAAAATAAGACTAGTTATAATGTCACTATGACAATTACGATGATAAAGTAATAACGATCGCGATATCAACTGAATAACCTGCAAATGGAGCAATAGCCAAGTTAACTATTCCATGTTGTTCTAAGTGCTATTACTTCGAAAAAATATGGTTTGCATTGTCCATTGATGGCCTATGGTCGTGAGAGCTCCGGACTAAAAAGAAGTTCTAAAAGCCTCCTGCGCAGTTCAACTTTGTGAGGTTTGCAACTATAATAGCATCATTGGGATTAAGAGATGAGAGATATTAGCCCCAGGAGTATGTGCACAAGTCTACGCTATTTTTAGTATACATATATGTTTACATAAAACCCCTCAAGGTTCCTGTGTGCTTCATCCGCATGAGATGTTGCAGCTCGCCGCAGTTCCTGCTGACGAGGTTAGTTTTCTAAAATTAGGTAGGTTCTCTACTTTCCTCTTTCTGTTCCGTGAGGTGGGCTGTCGATCGAGATAGCCGACCTGGTACGCGGGACAGCTCTTGTCTCTCTCTCGTGTGGAAGGCCACAAAAGGAGCCGTCCACTCGAGTGTCTTTTACTATTCTTTGCGCCTTTTTCCCGCCAGTAGTAGCGCACTGAGCCAAATTGAATTCTACGGTGGTAAAACTGAAATCTTACTAATTTACATAAAAACACCCGTAATTGTACGAGAGGCTCATGAATATTTAGGGAGTCTTAACGGCCTCTAATCCCCTAAAATGCGCCGAACGACGTCTAGGTTTGCCCTACGATCATAGTGTCACGTGACTGTGGTGATGGCACCAGAGAGTCTCGTGACCCCTGCGCTGCCCCACCGGAGGTACTGTGGGATCTTTTGAATTGTTTTGCTGTCGTGACTTTCGTAATTGTGTTGCGTGTGTTGCTTGCACGAGCGTCGTGTCGATGCGTTTTGTGGGTGAAATCGAAGCTGTAAACTCGATTTCTTGCCTTACAAAACAGAAAATTTACCAGTACGAACACATTTTTTTCATCCCTGCCTACAAAACTAATCAATTTTCTCTATAAGTAGTTGCAAACATATTAATTTACTTACCAAGGAAAGTAACCCCTGTCAGCCCAAGAGGACTGTTCAGTCACGTTTCAGAGAGTAGGTACCGTATTCTTCCCACTAAAAGTGACGTTTAATGTGGACGGTAGAGGGATAATCTATTTCTAGATAAGCTCACAGAATGACTGCTATATAGTCGTGCAGAAGCATGAGATAGCTAATCTTTTTTGAAAAGAAACTGTGAGATCTCTCGGTTAAAAGTATCTTCGAATGGGATAGCTATATTAATTAAGATCGGCTAAGCTCATTTGCTCTAACTTCTCCGGAACTACAGCCATTTTGCGACTGTAAATCGAATTTAAAGAGTTAGTAGTAAAGTAATGAACTTCGAGACGGCCTCAAGCTAACACTCGTGACTGCAGGTATTTTCTGGTAACTTAAAGCTAATAAGATTTCGAGGCTAAGGAGTAGCCGTACTATCAGGCTAAGGCAATTTATGTATCGCCCAAATGTTTTATGAGAAATAGGTGGATTCTTATGGGATGGTGCGTTGGCCTAAGACGGTCTCTATTCAATTATGTTAAATGGGGAATTCGTCGAAACAAACTGTTCATTTTTACCGAACATGAGTGTGATATTACATCAGCTACTTTACAACTTACCGTATCTCTACGTGTGAAGAATGCAGTCAAAGGAGATAGTAATGAAATGCAAACAAAACAAAATTACACTGCTATGAGTCTTTACTGAATTTATTTTATTTACACGGCAGCGATGAAGCAGATATTGCTCGCATTACATTTTAATTACGCGTAGTTGATCATTAAGAATAGTAAATTCTTGTCGTTAGCCCTCACTTCTGGACAACTTAAAGAACTCTATGTACATCAAGACTGTTTTAGTCAGGATCATGACCATTTCTGAAGAGTATAAGTGTGTGTGGAGGACTCTGTACTGAATAGATCTTTGAAGCTAATTCCTAATTAACCCATTAACGCAAATAGTCCAGTTTTCTGACCGGCATTAATAGTAAACTTAACAAACCCATTGCTAAAATAATACTTTACTTTATTCCTCGTAAGAATAATACTATTTATACTCCAGATATATAGGTACCTAGATAAACGGCAAGCGGTAATGGGTTAAACACCCCTTTTCGTAGGAGTAGCGATCTTTATAACGTCTACATATTTGTGTAGGAGGCCTAAAAGGGTCAAGGCACGACTTCGTGTGTATAACTGATGACAACTGTATTGTTATCGTATACAATACCTACAAATTGCACGTGGTTGATTACACCACAAGAACTTTTCTTTCCAGCCTTCTGAATTATTAATGTACTATACCATACTTGCATTTTCACAATGAGCCTTTTTCTATTGATTCTTAAATTGATAATACGATAATCTCAAGTGTTTAGTTTTCCATTTGTTTGGTGAAGTAACCTTGGGGGCGCTCCGCTTCAGTAAATTTTTATTATTCCACAACAAAGCTCAGAAATTCACTGGATGGCATTGTGTTTTGTTCTTAGCCACACGAACCGTGATGCTCGCTCTCTGAGGCACAATGGTGCTGCAAAGCCGCCTTTGTTCTCCGCGTATTTTCTTCATGAGGCCATAACGCTGCAGTTAGGCTCATCCATTGGATCGTTGCTATTGAGAGGAGCCTGTCTTTGTCAAACCCTGCTTCATTAGAGCAGCCTTGTGTCGAATTCAATGGCTTCCGGATCAGCAACAAGTACTCATCATCTGCACTTTACACGGTAATTTTTTCTTTCTTTTATTTCTTCTTCTTTTTTCATCTTAAAAAGACCTAAAATTTTGAAAGGACTTACGTAGTTTCGTTGCAGCAATAGTGAAGTGACTTCACTAGATTGTAGCTGATGCGCGATTAAGAGCCTTGCTAAAGAGAGACGACCGTGTCTTACAGCTGAAATCTGCTGCATATCAGACCAGCCTTGTGTTAAATTCAGTAGGTAGCTTCCAGCTAAGTTTAATAAATTCACAACCAGCAACATATTTTCCTGTGATGTATTTCAATATTCTAAATACTGTATGTAAATTTGGTTAATGAAAAATTAAGCAACTTAGTCTTGGAGGCAGACATATCAAAGCTGACGACCTTTCTTTGAGAGTCTTTGATGATCATGAACGAAGTATAGGTATATTTAGTGTCCTACACCCTGGATCGTAAAAATCTAAGCTGTTTTTCATAAATGAAATCATTGTACATATAACAAGCCTGTGCTTGGGTATCACTAATTGGTGTGTAATTTAACAAGTGCGATAGTCCCATAATTGCAGTTCAGGAATCTATAAGATTCTTCTGAGGGTCCGTCCCGTTATTCCGTGTCAGTGTCGTAAAAAGTCTTGCGCTTTACTAGCATTTATAAGTGCCATTAAGGGTGTGGCTCTTTACGAAGTGCCTTGATTAACGTTTGCTAGTCCATGGAAGTGGAATATGCAAGCGCTTGCGGTTTTAACATGTCTGCCGTAATTTCGAACATTTGTCGCTGCGTGCGCGTTCATGAGATCCACTATTGCAGAGGTGTCGCTGCACCAGCTTGTTGCTTCAATGTCAGAGAAAGAAAAGAGAGAGGCGCTCCAGCGCGGCCTCGGGTCGTTGCATTTCCTTAGTCGTTATACAGTAGAACTGAGCACCGTGGAGGCCTTGCCTGGATGGAAGCTTTCCATAGCATGCTGCACGTATTCTTTGCCACACGATCTGCCATGGGACGACGCGAAGCCTGTAATATGGTGAACATGGGTACATAGACGGTACAGTAACGGCCAGATGAACCGATGTGGTGAGATTATTGGCCGTGAAAGCTGAAGAGAATTACAAGACCGTATATTTTTACTGGGGCATTGCTGCGTCTGGCTGCGTTTCAAGATGGTATATAAAGTTAAGTAATTTTTGCTTGCACTTCAATCCGTGATGTATTTTCTGATAGTGCTATTAAGAGATCCTTTTTTATCTAGTGTGTAACTGCTACAGTTGGCTATGCAATGCAGTTCATGCGCTGTTGCAAAGTACGACGAAATGCAGAGTCGTGTGAGGCTCAAACTAACGTATAATCTTATCTAATCTGTTGTACTCTGAGACAATGAACTTTGCTCGTGTAAGACAACGGACGCCAAACTTTCCCAGGCTGAGATGCCCTTGGCTTCCAAGTGGGTTCCTCGCATCTCTTTCTTCGCTCGTGGGCTCATGCGAACACTCAGGTTTTCATTTTTGAATTAATGAACTGTTCTTTCCTCATTAATGCCCAAAGTAAACTTTAATTAACATAGGGGTACCATAATTAATATTGATAATGTTGAAGAAATTGAACGGCGTGCGTTAGTGGGTTGATGCCACATGGTTTCTCCTCCCATCGCCCCTTAGTCTTCACCGATTCCCAGGTCTTTCCATTATCTGAGGGGATTGCACCACCCAATCTGGCAATCAGGTATCTATATCTGAGGGGTCCCTTAGAGCCGCAAACTACCCATAGTATAACATTACTTTTTGTGTTTGCTAACTTCGAATAACTGTTATTCTGTGCTCGCATCTTTTACAAACGGAGCGCCTTGTTATGCACTAGGCGAGTGTCGACGGAATGCGTGAACAGCTTCGGCCCGCCAAGTCCGTGTTTGGCATACTTGAACGTGCGCGCATGACTAACGGCTTTCCGCGTGTATGCGGAGAGCCTATGTTGTAGCACGTGGACTATGCATAGGCAAACACTGCGTGCCGTCTTGGAGGCCCGTTACTATATTTTTATCCAGCACCCGGTCGGAGAATACACAAATGTGAAGTAAAAATGGTAGTTGTGTTCGTTTATACTTACGTCCAGAGTCTGTGATATTTGTATTGTACGATGGCTATTGTTTTCTTTCTTTCTACGGAGCCTTTTTGTGAAATTAATAAAGAAGAGTCTGTTCAGGTATTTTTCACATAAATCTGCTCATAGATAAGCGCACATGGGTGTTCATCATAGGGTTACTGCATGATATGGTGTCAAGTTCTAGATGGAACTACGTTGATCGCTAAATTATATAAGGTAATGATACCCCCATTTTATTACCGTACCCTTCCCCTGAGCAACATTGGGACCTAGAGATTTTTTCGGGGTCTCTGAAATCTGAATAATAGCATGGGCTGTTAATAAAGTCTTGCTACCTATATCCCTACGAGCCTAGGGTGGACCGTTGGGTTAGAGAATTTTAGACTTGCCGATCCTATATGTGTTATGTGGAGTCGTGCCACCACGGCACTATATGCTAGGTACTTTATGGCCTTCGAGACGTCTTTCTTTCGTACCCAAGGTTGGGCTATTTCGTCACCCCGAGGGGCAATTTCGCCACGTGGCCAAGTTGTCAGTTTTTTAGTCATTGCGGCAAAAAGTTTTAACAACAGAAAAATGGTTCAAGGTCCAATTCAAAGGTGACAGAATTGTTTTCAATTTGAGACAAAAAAACAAGCCCGTCGGACAAATATTAAAAGAGCCAGTTGGACGTTGAAGTTGAGTATACAACTTTGACTTCCAACTGACTCTTTAATATTTGTCTGAGGGGCTTGTTTTTTGTCTCAAATTCAAGACAATTCTTTCACCTTTGAAATGGACTTTGTGCCATTTTTCTGTTAAAACTTTTGCCGCAATGACTAAAAAACTGACAACTTTGCCACGTGGCGAAATTACCCCTCGGGGTGACGAAATAGCCCAACCTTACGGTTCCCACTTTGCTTCCTTCCTTTTTCAGTCTCCGTTTAGTGATATTTTCTTTTGTTCTTCCTATTCGTTTTCGCCCTTGCTGTGTCCATAGGAACGCGTTGATCCGATGTGGAAACACCCTCTTGTATGGGCCCACGTGACTCTCAACATGCTACATACCGTACTCCTTGGTTTTCCTCTCTCAAAGTCTGTTGTTTTTTTTTTGCAGTGACGGAGGATAAAGAAACTCACAAGTTTCTTTCACAGTAATACAAATTATAAAATCATACTAACCCTAGTTCTCGTGGACCCACAGCACGCAACATAGCACAATCTCTGTAACACCGAATTGGAAAGGCTCTTAACCCAGTACAGACATTGCTTGTGAGATTCGGACACACGAGTAGAGCCCCACACTGTCGCCTGTACATCATCACATTCACTTCGCTGCATAGACTGGAATAATACTGGTGGTACGTGGCACTCCCTAGGTTCGTACTCCTGCTTCACAACCCCTGAAGGTGCAACCACCTATGGCTTGGACCACATCACTTATATCGATGGTGTTTTGGACGCTGGGTTATACATTAGGGTTGGACGAGATAGTTTAGTGTTAGACTAGGTATGTTAGGTTTGGGCTGGAAATATTAGATTAGATTACGATTAGGCGGGGTACTTGTGAGAACTAGGGTATGTTCGGAAGGCGAAGGCAACTTTTTAGTCACGAGCACCGCAAAAATAACCGTGAAATTTCCAGTTTACGTAAGTCTATAGTGCTGGGACTTTGCTATGTAAGTTAGGTATCTCTCGAAGCGTCTTGCTGCAACGGCACGGCTTCCTTTTGTATTGCCTACCGTCCCAGCCGCCGCGGCGAAGACGTGGTGTCGTTCGATCATACGGGCGCTCGACCTTCAAAAGTTGCAATGATGAGACGGGCGCTCGTGGCAGCCGTGGCCCTCAGGGGCCACTCAAGGCTCTCACCGCACGTACTGTGAGCTCAACTGCTCTTGCTCGAGCTTGCAGTTCTGAAGACTTGCGTGAGCGAGCACTTTGGTTTAGCAAGTTCTTTTGTAAGCCTATGCTGCAGAGCGCGGTCATGTGCTCAAGTTTATGTTGAAATTCCTGGAGTTCGGTGAATTAACTAATCGCTACAGGTGCCTGTAATAATTTATGGGGTCTTCAACGAAATTTCAGGACGCTTTTTTAGTAAAATCTGTTATTAATGTTTTGAAATCCAAGCGGGTATTTCGAGGAGAATGTCAATGACGAGTTTCTACAAAGCCTAGCGTGCTAGTCAAGTCTCAGTTGCAGGCCTAAAATGAGGGTCCGTTAGTGCCTCACTAGCAATTCTCAAGTCCGCAGCCGCATGACTATGTAGACCAGTGTAAACTTCTGAGATATTGGAAAAATGTACCATCTCTCCAGCCCTACTAGCGATTAGATTCTACACCATTAACTCTCACTTACTCAGGCTATACGGTTTTGCTGCAAGGGTTAATTATTTCTCTTATTATATTCCTATGGTAGCAAGACCCTTTGTAGCGAGAAAACTCAAGGCAGGTTCATGCGCAAATAATTATTGTCCAAATGTTTTGTTAAGTCCTTAGCACAACAGTGTGTCTAAGAAACGATTTTGTAAAATGTTCGCCGGCAAGTCAGTTGGCCAGCTTCAACAGTAAGATTTCTGAAATTTTTTTTTTCAAATTTACAGCGAAGTAGAACTGTGAAAGCTGTTCACATGCCTGCTGTTTCAGCAATACAACCAGGCTTCGGACAGTCTGGTGAAAGTACCTGCACGTTGAAATGACTCACGTGTTAGCCGGCCTCAAGGTATTGTTCACAGTTATCCCTCCTTAATATATTATCTGTATCATGGCTGTCACCTCAGGCGCTTTGTTTTCTGTCCATGTTGACCAAAGCGCAGCGAGTCCAAGCCACCTACACCTCCCTCCGTGTTGACCCCGAACCTGGCAAGCCTAGCTGCTGGTGCCGCTATAGCGGGCACTGACGTAATCCTCGTCCGAGCTGCGGCGTCCCCGTCGCTGCGCCGGAAGTCTTGGGCTTTCTCTCTCCGGTGGAGTATGCAGCTCCAGAGGAACGGTTTCTACCTCAGCTTCCACCCGTTGTAGCTCCCTGCCAACTTTCACAATCACTGACATACACCCACACCCTGGCGAATATCTACAACACTGGCAGTTCTTCATGAGCCTGCTCTCCATGATACTCATTTGAGTCATTTCGACGTTATTTCTCTGCTTTTCTTCCTGGAGATTACTTGAATTAGATAAGCGGCAGTAGACGGATCAACAGACCCACTCCCAGAGAGCCGCCGGGACTTACGCCCCGGCACTCTATGAGCTATTGCCATTATGTGAACATCATTTAGATGACAGAGGAAAAAGAAAAAAAAGGGGAAAACCACAGCTAAGGAGACGATCATGCAAGCATCATTTATAGCTGCAGATCTGCGGAGCTTAGAGACGTCAAGTTGGTTAGGGCGGAAGAGAAAATATTATGGATTAAAGTGGCCTCCGAGGCTTTGGCCATTAAGAGTTTAGGACTCTTGGAGGAGGTGTTCTTAGCTGTAGAGGGTGTTTCTCTAAATGTTTGTTAAGACGATTTTTAAACGCGTTGACTCCCCGAACCGACACTGTCGGAGCAGAGTTTATTCCAGATGTTCACTTTAAAATACGGAATTAACTGCTGGCTTTAGGTTTTTCTTCGAGCTTCATACTTGCGATTTTGACTGTTGTTTCGCAGGCGATTATTAACATCTCTCTCAAAAAAGACCCGTTGTAGGTGCGTCGCTGAAACCATTCATATACTTGAATGTTTTCATTAGTAACCTTCCTGTAGGAAACACTCGTATGGCTTGTTTTGCAGCTGAGGTGTCAATTTCGTTGCTCTGCACTGGATTCTTTCCATGTTATTGATATCCTTGCAGAGATCTGGCGACCAGAACTGAACAGAAAATTCTAAATGTGGGCGCACCGGCCCTTTGTACAAGGGAATGATGATGTCCTTAACTATGTACTTGAAATTCCTGGTAATGATTCCCAATATTCTGCTGGTCATTTTTACTCTCTTGCCAACTTGCTGACAGTGTTGTAGTATGTTTCTAGTTATTCCTAAGTCACGATATGTTGGGTGACAGCTGTCAATTCGGTTCCGTTCATTATCATTCGGGTTGAGGGGTTCTCCGGCCTTACGGTCATTACTGAACATTTATCGTCATTAAAGCTCATCTGCCACATTGCGTTCCATTCCATGAGGTGGTCAAGGTCTTGTTGGAGCTCAGCTCTCTTCCTGACCGGGTGGCGTATTGTAATTTATTATCATCCTCAAATTTACTGATCTTACTGCGGATATTAAGATCAAGATCATTGATGTAAATGATGAACAGAAGTGGGCCAAGCATGCTACCTTGTGTAATCCTAGATAATACCGGCGTTTAATCATTCGTCTCTCCTTCAAGCTTCACTCCCTGCTGCCGGCCCGTGAGCCACGCCCGGATCCACTCTGAAAAATCACCCAGGATGCCATGGGTTTCCAATTGTTTCATTTGCCGTTGATGGTGGACTTTATCAAAAGCCTTTTGGAAGTCTAGATAAACTAGGTCCACGCCCTTTTCTTCACCTCTAATTTCTGTAACTTTCCAAAATAAGTCCAGTAAGTTAGTTAAGCAGCTTCTAATATTTCGGAAGCTGTGTTGGGTGCCGGAACTGAGCTGGTGCATCCTCAGGGGAGTTTTGTTCGTATGCTCTTCGTCTCGTTTTGCCTGATGTCCTGCCTGTGTTTATCTCTTTCATATTATAATTTGATTTTCTTCAAGGACAGGGAGACTTGAAGTAAGAAGCCGTAAATTTCCATGCCATACGTGGTCGTACTTGTGAAATATGACTCCCAATCAGAGAGGACGGCGATGCAGTTGCACAAAATATTCTAATAGCTTCACCGGTCAGGGAGCAAGGCTACATGTTCGACAAAATACCCCGTCATATGCGAAACGCGACTAGCACTGCAAGCTGTGAAGTTCAAAAACTTACTGCATTCGTAATTACTGCCTACTCGTATATGTGCCAGATAAAGACTACCATAGTTAGTAGTAGTCCTTGGTGCCAGAGAAACCATCTGTAAGCCTCTTCGTGCATTGTCGATGTACTACTTCACTGCTGTTGTTTCTGATGGTTACAGAATGCAGCATCATCTTTGCAGAAGACGGGTAGCGTGCATAACGTCACCTGGACCTCGTCTGACAAGCCTCTAAAGTATCAAAGCTACTATCTCCAAGATGTTTTATTGATTTTCATACTTTCCTACTTTTATATCAACATGCGGGATGAATATATAGTAGCGTAACATCCCGTACCACAATGATTTCGTAGGGTAGGTACTTACGATCGCACGAGATCGTCTTATATGGTTTATTTTTTTTCATTTCCAATCAGAAGCTTTGAGGCGATTATCCCATGGTACCTCTAGATCCAATTATCGGATAAGTATTTATGCTTGTCCGATACGGCCCTATAACATTATGTTTGTTTGAGTTGTGCCATAAACTTCGTAATATATAGACCGCTTTCACTGTACCTACTCGTGTGCATGCGTAGTAAATCAAGCATTAGGATATAATGACATAATGAAGGAAGCTATTGTCAGTGCCCGTATCATATCATCAAACTATCTCAACGAGAACCAAGTTTTAATATATGCGAAGTGACTTCTGTATATATATATGTGATAATACTGTGTGTGATTGATGTTCTTTCATGTCGAAATGTTACAGGTTCAGTGGACAGGCATGTTTTTGCAACTTGTGGTTCATCAAATGAGAATAATTCTTCTACTTGTTCTGAGATGAACCTGGTGGAACTTTTGTCTTATTCTATTCTTGAGTTCTGCTGTACGTGTAGCATACCTTATATGTACATCAGCTTGTATCTTGATCTCTCTACATTCTTTAATTAACCCCTTAACGATCTAACCAGAGTATGTTCGTCTTTTAGTTCCTAGTGTTTGCATGTTATTCCTACCAAACTGTAAAGACTTCATAGAAAAATAATGCGCTAAGGGTCAATTAATGTATACTGCTGTCGTATGCACTTAATTTCCGTTCAATGATAAGATCCTTTCTCTCTATTCCATCCCATTGTGTATTAGCTACGGGCTCCTGGCGTCTGGGTCAATGTACGTTGGTTCATTCGCTCGAGCGTTAATACTTGACGTTGTAGAGCATTTAGACAGAAGCTTTATAACGGTTATCTTTGTTGCCTTTTCATGGCAATTAGTTCACCCCAATATAGGTTATTGTTTCAAAGAAGTAAAATAGTCCAGCTATGCTTCACAATAAGTAATATATTACTCGAATTTGTGAAATATGTATGGTTTGGGCTTCTACTGCATTAGTTAGGTTGGTTCTTGATCATTTGAAATTAATATTTCATGCGATAGGATTGACTCAGTTGATTCACATTCTTGAGCTGCACTACTCCAGAGCTAACTGAAGTATAGCTAGTTACAAGTGCTGTGTAACTATTTACTAAAAATCCAAAGATTTTACGCAAAAGTGCTGTCTCGGAAAATCATAGATATTTATCATATATCTGTAGGGATGGTATCGGTTAATCGCCTAAGACTTCCGACTGGGGTGAAACTATAGCCCCTAGACAGCTGCATATATCAATTGTGGCGTAGCTCACCTGAGAATTGATAAGCTATTATTGAGCCTTTGTGATACCAAACAATATTCTTTAGCGAAATTTTTCTACGTCACGTAAAGACGTGACGGGTGGTGGCACCACGAATTTTGGAGCTGTCAAACGTCGAAGTTTACATGGCGGGGGGGACTTCGCGGTCTTGGACTACTTGGCCTTGAAATACAGCGACATCACCAAGCAGCTGAGGCACTCCTTCGAACATCATGCTGCCTGGTGATGTCACGGACATGTTGGTATTCCTGCAAGCTACATCATATTACGCTTTGTCAATGTGATTAGTGGGTGAGCCTCTAGTTTGGTGCGCTATATTTGTGGCTTTGTTTTATTTATTTCTGTGCTCATTGGCTGGCGTTTCTTTGTTATATGTATATAAAGAAGCCCTTCACGAAACACATTGAGGTAGTGTAGGATGAATTCAGGCCCGCATGGGCTTTAACGAAGAAAGTAAACCCTTGATGCGTATAAGAGTGGCACTGCAAATACTGTCCGGAATACCATGGTCAGTTTACATCAAGTAAGTTATTTACATTACAGTTACATTTCAGTTATTTACAGTTTACATTAAGTTAAGTTATTTAATATCATCCGTGTAAATTATGGGGAGTTGCTCTGAAAAAATGCTCTTTTGGTAACTTTAGTCCGAGTTGAGTCTTTTCGCCGATCCAACCGCTGCTTTTTTCACTTCAACCTAATTTTGTCTGCATTCGTTCTTTTCCTTACTTTTCCGTTTTCAAAATGATCACTTTGGACATGCTGCATGCTTCTTTTTCTTCCTGTTTGTCTGTTGCCGAAGATATTGAGAGAGGCTTCAGTTTTAACTATAATTACTCTGTAATAAATGTATTGACAGCCCTGCGTGTGCGTGTGGGTGTGTGTGTGTGTATGTGTGTGTGTGTGGTAGGTCAGGGCATAATAGCTACAGTGGCCTTTCTGCATATTAAGCTGGTAAACAGCCCGTTATGGTTAAGATTACTTTTCACTGCTTTCATTAACTCTAGGAAAAAACGTTGCTTAGTCAAGTGATATACATTAATGTGTACGAGTTCATAACAGAAACGTGTTCGGACGAGGTCCAAGTGGTAATGTGCACGCCCTTCACCCGATGTGAATACCTACGTATGGATGTGCCGGTTTCGCATTCGAGTCTGTAGCTTGAGTGAAACCAACGGGGGAACCCACAGCGAATTACCGTGTATCTTCAAAGTGCACTGTGAGGTATATGCCATCAATGTCAACAAAAAGGCGGCAGTTGATCAAGTTCTTTCTTCACTTCACAAAGAAGTAGAGCCTTCTATAATATTCTTTTTGCTTGCCCACACTGTATCGGTAAAATTTTGCCTTTGTTTTACATGTACTATGATCTTATATTTTTCACAGTGTTTATCGGCAGGTACTGCTCGCATGGAAATAAGTCCTGGATGGCATATCAGTAACTCTGAAGTTGCACTTGATCTGCTGATCAAGTTATATTTGGTCTCAATTTCTACTTGTCAATGCATGGCATTGCCTTAATTGATCCTATCTAGCTCTTCGGGTCATCAGCCTCTCTAGTTGCTGATGTGGGTATCGCTTTCTTCTCCTTTTATGCGTTTGCTTGCTCATTCACTAATTTTTTTGCTGGTGCTGCTTGTCAAATAGAATTCTGTTATTTTTTCGTTCAATTAATTCAGCGCATAGTATAATTAACACAAAAGATTCTTACAAAGTAACAGTGAGATCACTCGATCGTCGAGACCAGATTAACACCATACGGCGAGCGATCTCTACTTAGTTGAGCAAGGTTGTAAAGAGTCGGAGTTAGGCACTCATTTGTCCCAAGAGCCGTAGTTGGTAAATTAGATCTATATAATTAAGAAACAGATTCGGAGTCGGTGGAAGTCCGGCAGATTTTAGAGTCTAGGGAATCTAAGTCGGACACTGGCTGGTCCCATTGGATTGTATCCATTCGACTCCGCAATCCTGGAACAAATTTATACTCCTTTTAAGTAGACCACGGAGTATCTCAAGCTAGAACGTTAAGGGGTTGAAAATCCCTTTCGTAGCGAATCTGTCCTTGCAGAACCGCAAAGACGGAAATTTGTTGTCGGACGTCAGGTGCAGCTGCACTGGCGCTCCATGTCGACCTACTCAGAGTCAGGAACCTCTTGCTGGACAGGTTCTTGTGGCCATCGCACATCCTGCAGTGACCTGCTCTGTAATGGCGCTCCACCCTGCATCTTCTCCTCCTAGAGGCCTTATTAACTTCTAATTTCTTTTTTCCTCAGGCCTTTGCATGCGAAAGTAATCATTTCTTGTGCTTCAAGGACCTTACAGAACTTTTTTTTAGTATAACTGAGAGCTCTATTTTTTCTCTCTACGTTGTTAAGATGGCACTGTTTTCTTTTGGACTCAATTATTACTTGCAAAAATGTTTCCTGGTAACACCGCTAGGTCTGCATTATCTAGAACAGAGGAGAATATATCCTTTTCTTGTGTACGGAGTCCTCTAGTCGATACCTTGCCAACTAAGCCCAGCATTTTCCCGTCTTAAAGGTCTCATTGGTTCTATTTTCTTCATAATACCTACTGCATGACATGCAAGAATATTTGCAATTTCTTGTGTTCAGATCCTTCTGGTGTTTACTTCCCTGCTTCAAGCTCACTCACTAAGGCCTGAAATTTCTCTTCCTATCGTCCTGATGCGGCACACTTTTCCTGCAAGGCCATGGTGTGCGCAGAGAAACGGTCCTAATTTATTGTTTCAAATCTGAACAGACTTACTTATAGTCCGGCAGCCAGTGCCCTGCCTCCAACCATTGAGGCATTCCTGGAGAATGTGAAGCGTTCATACATACAAATATGAGTATGAAAACATACTCTGGACTCATATCCTCCTCCCCTTGATTCTTTGCAACACGGATACATTTATGACAACAGTTCGGAGTGTCTGCTTCCCACAACAGTCCCAGATGAAGTTCCTTTTGCCCCAGAGAGTGTGCTTAAGATGATACGTTGCTCCTGCCATAGTGCGAAGCCATGAAATACAGCAAGTTATGGCTGCTCAAGGGGAAGGTTTCCGTGCACTATATTCTGTACATGTCAACCAACAGACTGCTACCATGCACTGTCAGACCATGATGTACATAATGACAATGCACAACATTAAAGGTGACATTCCCTAATGCAATTCGAAATGCTTAATCATATTTTTATATCTGATTTGTTTATTATTGTACTCTGCAGATGATCTTGAGGAGTTTGAAGGGTTTTACATTAGAATATCAGCTGATTTATTTTATGTACTCTGTAGTACTATTTAGAAACTTGAACAAAGATTTTATGCTGTAGTTTGTGAAGTGAATAGTTAATAAAAACTTGCAATGACTGCATCTTCAAGCTAATGTATCATAAAGGGTTTGCCTCTTGAATATCAGTGTTTGTTTATGTATGCTGTAGATAACCTATTTCTTATAAGCCTCTACAAAGACACTATACTGCAGTTTGTGAAGTGTATAGTTGATAAAATTTGCCTTTAGAACATAATTGCATTGTTTCTGTTATTTTGCAGTGACATTATTTTCACGCACGAAAACTCATACATTGCGATATTGTGATATTTT
>LQNS02276620.1:10048947-10059763 GCA_001587735.2 Parhyale hawaiensis
ACAAATGATCAGATTTTGGAGTTTATGCAAAGAAAATTATGGTTTCAGAGCCAATTTGAATTTTTGCTACCGTTGGCTCACTTGGCGGAGGTATGCGCTCTCAGAGTGCTCTAGTTTGTTAAGTAAATATTGTCTTTCTTTTTTATTTTCTGTTTTCTGAATGTGAGCCACTTTTGCAGTTTTTTCTAGGGTATTCATTAATATTCTTGTTTGCTTTTTATTGTGCATCATCTTTTCGTTATATTTTATTTCGTTTTATTGTAGTTTAAGAATATTTCCGTTATCTCCAAACCCGTTAAAATTTTGTTTGGTTACACCTTTGAGCATGGAATCCACATATGTTCTCGGCACCGCTGGTATGACAATTGGCGTGAAGGTAATCCAGTTCGCCCCATTTTGGTAGCGTGAGTTTTTCTTTACATTTTTTATGCCCGTGAATTGAGAAGGTCGCAGACCTTCAGATTCTTCAGGCGTATGTGTTTCTGCTCTCGCAGCTGCAAAAGTGTGTTGTTAGGTTAATTCTGAGCACGAAATACCATTGAGTTTTGCATCCCAGTTCTACAAAAACAAGCGGGAACCGTAAAATCTTTGTATTTTAACTGGCAAATGAGCGATATGCTTCATATCCATTCAAAAGTGACATAAACGTTTTATATTTGATTTTTCATGAGCGTCTCCCATAGTCAGTGGTAAATAGCATATTGCTCGGCATGGTGCTCATATGTATCTTTGGTTCTCAGTCTTGATAGGATTTATTTTTATCTTTTTATTCAGTGCAACTCACCATACTATATGATACCTTCCTCTCTTATGCAGTGGTGGAATACATAAATAGAGATGCTATAAATGCTGAGACAAAATCAACTCCATACATCGAGCCAAATTCAATTAGTTGACAAGAAGGGCGTGGTTTGAAGGATAAAGAGAATTAAGCACTTGGTCACTTATATAGAGTTATGTTTTCGATTTTATTTTCTTCCAGTTGCTTGCATCAGCTGCATATTTTGGGTTGTTTTAACTGGTTTTCTGGTTATCCAAGCTTACAGCCATCCCGGATACACCAGTTGTCCGTGGACCCAGCCACTAGTATTATCTCGCCCATACTGGTTCCCTGCGGCGAACATGCACGTGTCTATACAGTGCAGTTTACTTGGAGACAGTAACTGGAGGCAGCTCCAGTTCCTCCCTGTATATAGGGACGACTCATTGCTACTTGATTAGTGGGTGCTGTACACTTCCATACCAATGAATTAATTACATCGAGTCGTAGATAAGTGGAAGTTCTTCAGCTAAGTGACACTCGATTTTAGACGCAGACCATGGAAGTCAAAAATATCAGTGAAGCTTCTTAGTACCAGAGTATATTGTAAATCATTCATAATCCTGGGATAGCTGCTGATCAGTATTCATCCTTTAGAGTAATTAATATCCTGGTTTCATGCTATAGGAAATGGTACCTGATATATGCTGAATCGCCTTGTGGCTGCGAATAATAATAATAATAATCTTTATTAAGTACTCATAGACATTACAAAATTGGAATGAAATATGGTACACACGAGAATGTTAATAAGTAGTCATCATATAGTGTAATAAGTGTATGAATGAATAAGAAAAACACTGCTTGAAATTGCACAGCACCCTGTATTGTACCGCAAACTGGGGTTACTTTGCCTCAGTGGGGTAACTACCCAGCAGGTTTTCTGAAACTGAAATTAGAAAATTCTGAGAGTTAATGTTTCAGTAATATGTAAAATTAATTACTCCCGTGCTAACTCATAGGTCTTTATATTTTAGGCAATTTTAGAAAAAATTTAATTGAGCAAAGTTACACCGGGAGACGAAGTAACTCAACTTTACAGCATACTCGTACGTAGCTTACGGAACTCGTAGTATTAGCTATTAAGTTTCGTTGCCCCTGTTCCTGCTCGAACTTGGACATCCGATTGCTCACCCTAGCTCATCCATATACAACCTTTGAAATATCTACTATATTGACCTTGACTAAGTGTATGGACTTGCTACTGGAAATGTCGTCAGTGATGTAAAGCAAACATGAAAGAAAAACAACAGTGATTATTTAATCTGGATGCCCTATCACTCAGGAGGCGTAAGATGGCTGTATAGAACAAAGGGTTGGGATAGTTAAGTATAGTTAAGTATATTATGGGGAGCAGCGACCTCAGGGAGACCCTGTAGCATAACTAAGCCTGAGGTAGGCTTCGGGACGTCTTTCCTTCGTGCCATCTTTGCTTTCATCCTCTTTCATTCTCATACTGCTGCTCTTTCTTCCTCTTTTTTTTTACCAATTTGCTGTTCCCATGCGCAGTGATCCTGTGTAGGAACACCCCCATGCACGGGTTCTACTTTTCTATTAATATACCGTATGTCTCTTCTTCCTTCATCTGTGAAATTGCCTTTGTTGAGTAATGGCGGCTTAAACTACTCAATATAGCTAATTCATCTGGTTTCTGTAGGTACCCAACACATTAAGGCTCAGCACCGAGAGGCAGTCAATCTTCAGGCTAAATGCGAGTTCACACTGGCAAATTTCGCTCTGCTTGAGCTTTAGTCGTTCCGTGAAAATTTTGACAGGCTGGTAGTTGGGTTTCACGCTTGATTGTGCGTGTGAACTATATAGAAAGTTCTCCACTATATAGTAACAGAATAACCGTCGGCTAGCAAAGTAAATTAATAATTACAATAATAATAATTTTATTGAAATCAAAAAACCATCACGTTACAACTAATTAAATGAATGTTTACTAATATAATCTACAAGCACCAAATAGCGTTTGCCATTCAACTATTTCGACTTCAAGCCCGTTCGCAGTTCGAAACTATTCGGGTTTCACATTGGTTTCACATTCCATAATTACTAGTGTACTTGTGTCAACAACCAACATTTGGCATTACAAAACTCTCTGTCAAACTTCATAAAAACAGTTTAGCTGCAACTATGTCGTCGATAGCCGTGCGTGATAAATTGTTACGATAGTGCAAAAGTTTGTCTGTTTTGCTTCTGTGTGAGCTCCAAAACTCTACAGAAGAAAAATGATCAACTTTCAATCGTTAGTAAATCTCTCACTGCCAGGAAAGTTTTTATATTGGTGCTTTCGTTTGCAAAATGAAGAAATTTTAGGATAGGTTGATTTTATAAAATGCCTAGACTAAGTGGTTTTGAACTAATGTATTCGATTAAAAACAATGAGAATTTGCTTATTTAAGCACTTTTCCGTCTGTAGAAATGTAGCTAAGCCACTTTGTCTTATTCTAATTTTTTATATTATAGTATACTATATATATATAATAGACATACTTGCGCACTGTTTGTAAAATATTTACCTAAGCTGAATACCTGTGGCGTCGTGGTTGCGGCCTGATACCTGTTTTCGCGGAATTGCTAGATATTTAGCACATTTTCGCTGCTCTCACGTTATTCGAGACCAACAAAGTATTAATTTATCCAAACAACACTGTTTTATGCCCGAAGTACATTTCAAAAGCAACTGATTCACGCACTTCCTAGCTGAAGGAAGCATTCGAAGTTCGCGTCGACGGCGTCAAGAATACAACCTGCAGCACTCGATCGCAGTGACATCCAAGGAGGTTCTATTAGAGGCTGATGTTCTGTGGGAGTTCCACTTCACTATCTACATAGTACATGTGCCTTGCTTTTCCTCTTGTGAAACACCATCGTTGTGTTTGGGAATGTCTAAGCTATATTTTATTTAACCAAATCATTGCGGCATAACATGCATAGAGAATTCTGTACGGTGTGCACAGTAAACAGATTTTAAAAGTATAGTGGTAATATGTTTCCCTAATGTAACAGTTCGTTATTTCTATTAAATTAGCACCCGGATAGTAGTTGCCAAAACTAACTATATAATAAATAAAAAGTTATGAATTATGTTTAATATAAATCGCCAGAAACTGTTACAAATTCGTTGCCAACATAATTAAATCTTTTCCCATACGCTTACGGCTCTCTGCAGTGCATTCTCAAGTGAGTGTAAAGTTCTAATTGCAACAAATTTAAAATTTGAATAATACAGGCGTTGAGAATTTAATTTTATTAAAGATCGACGGCACCGGCACATCTCCACCTATACTGAGGAGGGTATATCTTTCTTTCTTCTCGGCTAAATTTACCAATACGTATCGTCTGGGTGAGCTCCGAAACACCTGCAAAAATGAAGTAGTATGTCCTTGAAATACTGTTTTCTCTGCTTCTGCTGCAAAAGAAAATAATTTAACTTCTCTCGTGTGTTTCCCAAACACGGCTCGTGTTGTTCATGATAATTGTAAAAACGTGAACATGTTGATTTGTGGGGCACGTCCCGTTGATGGGACAGGGAATCGTAAGCACGACAGAGTATTTATTGAACCATGACTGCAAACGTTTCTACGAAACTGGCTTATGCGTTATTCCCTGCTATGATGGTATTGACATTGTGACTACCGACTATTACGATATATATTAAAAATGATTTTCGAAAAGATGATATTAATTACCGTAGGTAATCTTTGTATTATCTCTTTATTATCATGTGAACCTTCTCAAGAAGATGCCGTTATTATCTCACATCCAGACATACATCAGCAACATCTTCGATACCTCCTCAATTCTAGAACTTAGTTGATCTGTATGTGGTATGAAGAAACTTGGTTCCCACAGTGCCAGTACAGAAGGCTAATTCGAGAATCCCTCGTCCATCCTTTGATCTCTGATCTAACAGTAACGGTCAGCTTTTCATAAGAAAACGTGCCTTTGTGTACTTGAATAACATTGTCGTTTTTATCAGTTGTTGTGACTCATATGAATTACCATTTTGTATAGATTTCAGTTGTTTCTAAACTGTAGCAAATCAACTTTTCCGCTACTGTCCTAAAGTTGTTTTATCTTTTTCAGATTTTCTGACCCACAAATTTACATTTTGCTTACCTTTTAGTAGGACTGGATTTCAAATGTATTGTTCTAATAACAGTGTCTTGTGTCTGTCATGAATTGTTATAGCTTAATTAATGGGACCGGACCCCAGCGTCGCAGTTGTGTGCAGTGATACGAATATTATGTGCTTTTATGATCTGATAACTATTTCAGTTGAACACGGAACATATCTTTATTCTTTCAGCACTTATACTCAAGAAAATATAAGTGTTGCATTACCTGCTTACTGATCGATGCAGCATACAACAGTAATACGTAGCTACCTATTTAGTGGTTTGTTTCATGTTCACTGTTAATTGTATGAGCTGCACGAAGAGCTCGCATATTGAAGAAAAAAGATTTTGTGACATTCATTTGACACAACGCATACGCATAAACTACGTCCATATTAAATATAGGTAGTCTCTTTCGGAATTTGCAAAATAGTTTCATTTCGAATTTCGTGTGAAAGGACAACTCCAGTATAGCTCTGTTCTAAAGTTTGAATTAGGAGCCTTAAAAGTGCATTAAAAATCTGACGTGGAAACTATCTAAACTGCCTTATGCATGAGAGTTTTTTTTTAATATTTCTGTGGTTGCATAATTTCAGATTTCATATAAATTTGTGCCAAGACTTTTTCAGGCACCAACGTCCTTCTGAAAAACAATAAATATATATATATATATATAATTTCTATATGTAGGCAACTTGGTGGTACGTGTCTCATTGAAAAGTTTTTACCGGAGGAAAAAAGTGTTTTCACCATTTGTATGCTGGGACTGTAGTTTATTATCAGTGCCTTTTCAATGAACTTTTACATGAAAGCAAAAGAAGTGCATTTTCAAAAACCTGTGTTACGAAGATAACTCAGTTCTGTATAACTGACTCAGTAAAGTGGATGCCAGTGCAACGGAAATAATAGTGTCGCGTACCTACGGTACTTGTGCGTGCTAAAGAAGTGCACCATGGCAGAAGTGGTACTGTCTCCGGAGAAATTGGGACCCATATTTGCTGAAGATCACCAGCAGTTGCCACATCTGCATCAACAGCAATTGCCACATCCCCATCAACAGCAGCTGGACGATTCAAGTTCTAGTCAGGTAAGTCAGATTGTGTGTTTCTTTTACGTGATTATATGGTCACATGGAAATGTCATTCTTGGTCTTTATTGCTACTTCGAAAATGGGTAATATATTTTGGTCTATCTTTTGATTGAAATTGTGTTCATTTGCAACTTCGGTTTGATTCGCTTATCATTTTCAATATCGCCCTCAAGGAGTATAGCATGGTCCGTATATAGGTAGTCTGTAAGGTTAGGTAAGTTTTGCCCATCCTATATAATGAGGAGCAGCGACCACAGGCCGATTGCGTAGGTTACCTTAGCCATTAGCTATGTCTTCGAGACGTCTGCCTTTCGTGCCCACTTTGCCTCCTTCTTCTTACGGAAAATACTCCTTCTGATGATACTTTATTCTGTTGTTCTTCTTCTCTTTTTCCCCCGACTTGCTGTTCCCATGAGCGTTGATCCTGTGAGGGAACGCCGTCGTGTTTGGATTCAATGTTTTTCTTTGCATACTTTGCGTCTCTTCTTTTTCTTCTCTTAGAATAGCTTAATACTGATTTAGGGAGGATAAAAGTACCATGCTTAACCTTGACCATTTCGTCAAAGATGCATTTGATCAAAAAAGGAAAAGAAAAAAAAAATACCGGAAATAAAATTTCAATCTTTACCCAGTAATCCATTATATCAAATTCGTTCAATGATTTTTAAAAAAGTTCTGAATATTTTGGTAGGTGGCACCCTTCAGTACTGAAAATTCTAACTATTAAGTGACACTTTAACTCTGCAAAATTAAAGGTAGTGGATTTTGCGGTATTTTGCAATTAAGATATTCAATCAAACCGGGCACTTCGAAATTCGACCGCTCTGACTCGAAGGATTATAAAGACAGATCTTAAAACAAATATGTACTGTTGAATAGAACAGCAATTAATGCGGTCAGCTTTTCTGCGGGCAACTGATATTATTAAGAAAATAATATAAAAAAGAACCATCTGCACTTCATCAAAAACGTTTGGACATTATGTCCAAACGGTACGTACGGTATGACAATTGTTTGGGGAAATTTTTATTATTTCAGCAGTACTATTGAGAATAACTATTTGGAGCGAAACATCTTTATATATGCCATTACACATATGCGTAAAATGTTGATAAGGCAAATCACAGACGTCTAGTGTATGCAGAATCATGCATTTTTATGTACTGCAAATTTCCATAGAATTCCTCGCAGTGCAGGCCTATATGCATCATAGTCGACACATTTTAATCGTTGATTGAGGTTCGCTGCTGCCTATGATGTACTATAAATAGAAACCAGTTCTAGTAATCCCGTCATGGTATCGGATTATTTTTCTTGCAACTACTAAGGCGATAGCCTTATACCGGCAATGCAAGTTTTTTATTATGTGGAACTCGTCTCTGGATGATCTTGTACGTCATTGAGGGTATACTGCGCACTTTTGATCTATGGATCGAACTCGAAATAATAGTGAGCTATTTGAATACGATATTTTAGTTTAATTAAAGAAAACAGCTGTTTGTTTCTGGATGACATCAAATGCTAGTCACTTTAGGGATGAAGTATTGGGCGAGTTCAGGAAATTGTTGCCTGCACCATAGTTTTATATTTACTATATTTACATGCAATATAAATACACGCCGGTATTTACTCCACCTGCTAAAAAACTTTATCTTCCATCATAAATTCAAATGTTATTACTGAGAGGCTAATACTGACGCACCCACCCATCTTAAACCGCAAGTCGTCAAAGTTTATATTTGAAAATGGAGATGTCTGAGCTTTAGCAACAAAAAAGAACAGAAACACGGAAACCTTCCAGATCTCTCTTGCTGTTTAGGTAGTTGCAAAAAAAAAAATTAATTAATTAACCTGTGTTCCGTGCCGTCGTGAAATGACGGCAAAAAATAACTATTCCAACGACCAATTCCTCCCCTCCCCTCCGCACTTTTTCACGGTTCTGCTTGAAGGAATTTTTTTTCCATTTTCACCGTTGCTCCAGTCAATTCACGCATTATAAACTCAAACGAGCAAGCATAGCGATGGCCTTTTAGCTTTTCAGCAGATTGATTTTTCTTCTATCTAGTTCTTTACTTCGTGAAGGAGAGACTTGGAAACAATAAACAGAACGAGAGAAGTACTGAGAGCGCATACCTCCACCAAGCAAGGCAATGTTAAGAAAAGTTTAAATTGGTGCTGAAACAAGATTTCCTTGCATCACCACCGAATTTCGTCCTTTTGTGCCTTTTGACATTTCGAACAATTCCTGTAATTTTCTTGAAAATCCGTCGGAAACTTTTTGAGTTATGTTCTGACAAACATATAGTCAAACACCCAATCGGACAAACGCTCATCAAAATATGTTCATTTCTGCCTTTCACCATATCCACCAAATATTCAATTCTTGCAAATTTGATGAATAATGTTTCATAAATTTTTGGGTTATTTTACTGGCAAACATGAAAACGAGCATAGAGACAAAGAGACGAACGGACTAACAGGTTACGGTATCACTAAACATTTTATCAGTTTTTCTTCGTTACATCCTTAACAATACCTGTAAATTTTATGAAGATCCGTTCATAACTGAGTCAACTTTCCAAGGAAAAACCAGGCAGGCAAACAAACAAATGGTTGAACGTATCTTCACCAAAAGTTAATCATATTTTCCTCTTAACATAAGTACCAAACAATCCCTGTAAATTTCATCAAGATCTGTCCATAATGTTGTGAGCAGTATTTGTGGCAGACAAGTAGATAAACAGACAGACGAACAAACGCCGACAAAACGTAACTTTCTGTGCAGAGGTAACTTTATGTAATCATATAGCAGGAGTAGAATCAAAATATTTGAAGTAAACACCCATTGAAGCTTGATTCCTGCTTGAGCTTAGTTGCTGCTACAAAAAAAAAAATATGTCTTACTGGTTAAAATAAAAGTTGCTGAGAATAGCGCCGTCATTAAGGTTGGGATTTTCCGTCTTTACACGGCAATGTGCGCAGTCTTTGGGACAATACTTTTGCAGTAAACTTAATCTGAAAATTAGAAATACTTTTCATCTGACTTGAGTATAGGGTGTGGATCGTAGGTCGGAGTAATAGGGTAAAACAATTTACGAGAAGTTAGTGCGCGAGTTTGGAGATTATTTTGTACAAAAATATCAGTGTTCTTTTATCCGAAAAGTGAAGAAACGCCCGTTAGTTGGCCACGGTATGTTTTTGTTAATCATTTTATTTTTGCAAATATATTAAATACCAAAAAGTTATTGAAGTTTAGCTTGATACTTAGAGTGATTGGGATATTAATGAGTCTAGACTTAATGAGTTGAAGATATATGTAGAAAATACGTGTTAGGTGCCCTAATTAAGCTGAGATTCTGTGAGCCGTAGATTATAGCATATAGCTAACTGACGGCCGACTCCTTGCATACATATATCGTGTATGCTAATCGGTCACGTTTGAATAGAATCGTATTCTAGTTCACTCGGGGACCTCATACTAAAACGCTATTCATTATGGCGCTAAAAGTGCAGTTACTAGAAAAAACCAGCAAATTTAAAAGCACAGGCTGTCGGTGAGAGTAAAAATGTATTTTGATTTTTTAAAGTTATTGTTTACCTTAAAATACTATGATTATTGCCAACGAATAACCTGTATTGATGAAATTGTGTTTCCTGGTGATAAATAATTTATTGCATCACTACGACCAGTTTGCTTTTTATCTGAGCTTTCTACCATAATTGAAAAATATTTTTTTGAAGTTTCATTTACGTTGCCGTTTAGGAAACTCTTCAACATTTCTAGGAGGCCGGAAAGTATAAGTGTAGTTCACCAAAAGAAAAAGGTCTCTGATCGATATCTGTATCAATGTATTTATTACCGGAATTGTATGAAATACCAAAACATCAAGTAGGCTTCAAAATAATAATAATCGAAAACACCGCTACAAAATATCATCACTGAGATAAATATTGATTTCTAGAATGTTAATATCAGATATTTTGCGCACCCATAACTCCTACCCGTAGGAATATGGGATAAGTGTTGCAGGGTTGAGCTAGAAACACGTGAACCATTTAGAACAGGATTTAACTGCCTTGAGTAGGCCGGAGCGTTCGTAGGTCGATTGAGTACATCGACGAGGTCACCACAGGGTGACCCGTGAGTTGTTGCTGACCATCGATCTGGTGACCCGTGCTGTGAGCGTGTGTTACGCGGGGGTATTGTGGATACGCCGGCCGGTGTCTTGTGTTGAAAGTGCTGGAGCAGGAATGTTTGGATACACCGGCGTGTTGTGGCAGGAATGCATACCGGTAGATACGCCGGGATGTTGAGCCGAAGCAGGAATATTTAGATACGCCGCGGTGATGTGCAGGCGCAGGATTGGTTCAATAGACCGGAGTGTTGGGTACGAGCAGGAATTATGTTGGATACGCCTGAAGGTTCAGCTTTAGGTGAGCGTCTATTTGAGAGGGTGTGTCGGTCGCGCATATCCGGGAGTGTTTTGCTTGAACTGGAGCATTAATGCTGCCATTTTAAATTATGTTTCATGTTTCCTTTGTTATGGTCTTATAAATTGCTGACCTTTTTCTTGCAGTTTGCACTGGAGTAAAAATGCGCAAGTGTTCTTTTTCAAGTGATGATTTATGAATGGCCGCTTAAATTCAATATATATATATATATTCATATATAAGGAAGATTTTATTGAAAGTCTTCTGGGCTTTTTATTTATTTAACCCCAAGCTTTCGAGCTATTAAGCATAGCCCGTCTTCAGGGGAACCAAGGAGTTTTAATATTA
>LQNS02276620.1:10060413-10080110 GCA_001587735.2 Parhyale hawaiensis
GTTCTGCTGATAGAATTTGAAGTTCTGTTCCCCTCAAGGAGATTTAATATTAAAACTCCTTGGTTCCCCTGAAAACGGGCTATGCTTAATAGCTCGAAAGCTTGGGGTTAAATAAATAAAAAGCCCAGAAGACTTTCAATAAAATCTTCCTTATGAATACACCTGGGTGTCTACGTATATTTCAAGATATTCATATATATAATACTCTGGTTGGTCGGATTGTAGGTACTCAAATTCAATGGTTTTCTACGTATGCTTGGAACTAACCCCACAGCACACTCCAGAGCATTGTGGATAATCCAAATTGTTGTGAACACGTCAAAGTCGCAGGGGTCAACCACTATGCCTTGAAGGCTCGTCGTGTTTAGATGATCGAGGATTTTTGGGTATAACCTTAGACATTTTTAAAGTAAACCGTAGTGCTAATTTTAAACCAGCAGTGAGGCGGTGTCCATGAAGGTTCCGGAGTGTCAGAGATTTCATGTCGGTTGGATTCGGTGTCAAACACCTATGCACTTATCCTAGAAGTTAGAATCGCAATCTTGATGACATAATCATTAGTTTCTAGTTATAGTTAGGAAAGGGAGTGAAGCATCCTCTACTTCCTGGAGTCGAAAGGAAATTGATACCCATCGACTTCGCAGCTCTGCTTTTCCAACCCCACGTTTGATGAAAAAGAAATAGGTTGGTGCAATGCGGCTCCTTGAAAATATCTATAGATTAATACAGTATGTACACCTAGGAAAGAACAGCTTTTGCTTAGTTTCTGCACATTTGGAAGATGAAATGCCTCCCTGTTAACTTATATACATCCAATAAAGCTGCTTTTCAGATTGCGTGATCCAGAGCAAATATGCCGATATAGGTACAAGTTAAATTTCTACTTAAAATCATCAAAATGTTGCCACCAGAAAGATTTTATTTGCTGATACTCTGCGTCCCCATGCACACACTCGCCAATAAGCCCTGACCCAGTATATGTCAGAAACGATATTTCAAAATGCATCGTTTTGCGAGAAATCGAATTTTGGTTGGTCCATGTAGGGTTAAGTTACCCGAAAACCATGCGTTGAAGACCTCTCTCCAAACTGGTGGAGACCAAATATGTTACATCAACCGGGCAGCTGCACGGAGAAGTATTAAATATTTTGCTACGACGAAGGAAGTTTATCGGCTGAAAATCTTCTTATTTTGCAAATTGCGTGTCTGTTGAGTTTCGCTGTTTGCAATCGATGTAGAATATGGTCCCCCAAATATAAACATTGAGAATCAACTACCTTAAATATATAAGGAGAAATGACAACCACCGGAAAACAAGTAATATGACTTGTAGGCTGCGTGCTTTCGCTTATTTTAGAGAAATTCGCCTACAATCTAGTGCCTCAAAAACCAACAGTGAGGTTGTATTCCAGATCCTATGATCGGGTACAAACCAGTGCTGTGTATCATCTGCATGGGAAATACACCGGCAGAATTATCAATGGCCAAAATAAAATGAAAAATTCAGTTAAGATCTCAGTCCAGCAGTTTCATTACCGATTATAAAGAATCTAACAACTCGAGTCTCGTTGTAAAAATAGGTTCACGAAAGGACGATACCGGAGGGGTTAATCGCACGTCGGCTGAGTGTCCTCAAGTCCTGGCGTCTCGTGTCCACAGCCGCCACGCGTCGCCCGTTATAAGCCCTTGCGTGACTCGCCACGACAAGCGAAGTCTGATGAAAATATCAGCCTGTACGATTCCCGCGCTCCAGCTGTGCTCGTATTCTGACCTTGGGAGCGCAAACTTTGCAGAGCAATTTTCTCCAATTGTGCTCAGCGGGAGCGCCGAAACACTCGAGCAAACAGCAACACGGCCGGGCTTTGTTTTTCTCTGTGTCTAGCCCTGATCATTCGGACTGTTGGATTCCAGGAATGAACTGGACTTGGAATTCAAGGAACAACATCTGCATCGTGTGAGTGGCATCCCGCAGGTGGTTAAACGTTATGTTAGTTTTAGCCAGGCCTTTTCGACGACTGTTTCCAAACTATTTTTTTTTTCTTTCGTTCTCCTTGCTTCTGCCGATATATATATATATATTTTTTTTTTGCTGCTCTACCTCTTCTTTCCCAGTTTTATTTCCATGTGTGTGGTCTTCGTTTTGTCTGGCATACTGCGTGTCTCTTTTTTTCGTTATAGGAAAGAAGGCATGAACTAACATCGCATAACGTTACAGCATAATATGCAGGATACGCCACACACATTTCTCACTTCAAACTATTTCTACTTTCGTTACACGCTCTGTTATTGCTAAACACGATTCACGATTGCATCGAAAACTTGAAAATAAAAGAAAATCTATTTCATTTGTAGAAATTCCTCTAATCCCAGCACTTGTCATTCCCACTATTACATCATAATATTATCACCTGCATCGACTGTGGAGAAATTCCTCAGAATTGCATGCGTGACCAGCAGGAGCTGCGTCGCCTGACATGAAATACTGAGACAAATGTCAGTCGCTGTTTTCTTATTACTGAGAGCGGGGCTCCCTGGGGGACTCCATAAGTTAACATAGCAGTAATTACACATTAAGAAACTTTTTCTTTCCATTATTACTCCCTTTCTTTATTCGGTAATTTATTCCTTAATTCTAGTGATCATTTCTTTACTATTTATTTCATCTTCGTGTTACATTTCAGACTTTCTCACTGTCGCCTTTACGTCTCCCGTTCTCTTGATCCCAAATTATGTCGAGCAGATAAGATGGTTCCAACTAGGAATACAATAGCAGTTATTAACTCTCGCACTCGTATACCAGTCAGGCTAGGTTGATAATATCGTGCACTTTTTTTCTTTCTTTGCACCTTTATGTTTACATTGCTATCCACTCGTTCTAGCTTCAGATTTTTGTCTTTTGCAACTGATACAAAATATACCGGGTACAGTGATTAGTGCTATATAATTACCAACTTTTATTCCCGAGTAGTTTTAAACAAACTGACTTGTAGCAACCTTGGCTTTCAAATCGAACTAAACCAAAAGAAATAAAAAGTCAAAGAAATATTAATTTATTTGCCTACGACGCTGATGTTCATTTCTTAATACTATGACAATTAAAGTATCATCTACCCTGAGAAACATTGCGATGCACGTAGGTGTATCATGGCTTAGTTTGGTGTGTCATCGCAGCAGACAGAACAACATATTTCCGCAAAAACAAAGTGAACAAAAGCTTCGTAGTTTTGTTACACGTGCGAAGCGAGACGCGGTTACATTCTAACACGCAGATCGCTATTGTAATTCAAAGTTTCGTCTCTTCAGGTGCATCAATTTTACCTGTTTTTGATGCATCTTGATGCATCATCGTCTTTGTCACGAAACCGAAACACATAAGTGCATCAATTTGTGCCAAGTGCATCAGAAGACCCTATATGCATCATCATGATGCACTTTATTTTTATGATGCACTTGTGCGTTTCGGTTTTGGGACAAAACTGCATGTAATTTGGATGCTTCTAAGTGCATCAAAATTTCTCTTAGTGTAACGCTTTCTCTGTAAAAGACATCCTAAACAATACGTTATATGGTTTAAAAAGTATTATTAGATATCAGTCAGTACCTATCTAAGAAAAGGTAAGACTATAGCTATCTATATTTTTAGCTTTCTGACAACTTTCTGTCCTACCAAAACCCATGATAAGTTTTCAACTTTAAGAGCAGGGCACTGATTTTTTTTTTCTTTTTATCTAGCAACCCTTCATATAGACATACCCAAGCACGACCCCGATAGAAACGTCGTGATTGATGTTGTTTAGTTATTAAAAAATATATCAGACGATAAAATGAGTAAAACATAATAATAATAATAAAACCTCTTCAATGACCTGAGAACATGCAGAGGCTTCATTTTTCTTTAGTCGTTGAAATGTTTCCATGCCTGTCTATTATTCAAGTATGCTTAGCAAGACTTGTAATCTTGCATATTATTTTATTCTGTTCAAATTACGTTCACGCTTACGGAGTTATTGAGTACTCCTCACTCCAAAGGAAGAAGACACGGATTCTTAAGGAAATGAGTCGAATGACCACAGATTTAGTTGTACATATTCTGGTCTCTCTGATTACTGTACCGTATGTACCTATATAGGTCGTTGTTTTATTGATGTTGTTATATCATGTGAACTTAATGGAGCGCGATAATCATAATTTTACAAAAACAAAATGTGTGAAATTTTGCAAACTATGAGTTTCGTATGTTCCAACAATATTCTTTCCAATAATTTTGCTGCAACAAAAATGGTAATAAAAAAATTGATGCGTGACATAACCTATACGTGTGTCGGATCGACGTCAGGGATTTTTGCGATTAAAAGGAGGCCCTTCGAGTTTCTTAAGACCATTAAAGAATGGACCTAAGTCACTTTCATCGCTGACATAATCACCATGAAGGCCAATCAGTGGCCAGCTTTGTCTCATTTCTCAAAGACAATAGATTGTTCTCATTTCGTGCTGCGCTTGTCGTTCATTATATTACGGTATTACCTGAGGTGTTTTCACTTCGATTGTTTTTGTCCTATTGAAACTTGAGCGGTATGAAAACAGTATATAGGTCGTATGTGATTTTTCTGCTTCTACTTGTACCGCATGCTCAATGTTGACTGCTGTGCGATAATATTACAATAAAATGACAGGTTTGGGTTATTAAAGAACAATGCTTCAGTTCTGAGTGACTTGCAGCTTTTATTGTTTTACTTATCAGTCATGGACTTTTGCTAGCTTTCATGCTGTAATTGTTGAAATAATGAAGTTTGATCCGCTGTGAAAAATAGAAATTTTTTGTTATTTCTTTCTTTTATTCACACAGTTTTTGATAGGTATTATGTGGCAATGCATTATTTAAGCTTGAACAGTTCAAATAATCAAATCACGGGCGTCTATTAATGAAAAACAGTTTAAATGATAATTTTTTATCCATCGAAAAATAAGTTTCAGTCGTTTCTAATAAATCTTGAGTAGTATAAATTTAACATAATGGAGTAGCTCATAGAAGTCTGGTGCATTTGTCCCGGCTCCTTCCTGGAAATGGGCCTGTTTGTCCATTTAAATACTGCTACCTATTTAATCTATTCCAACACATTCAGAAGACAATAAACGTAAGTCATGGTCTCTAGGGAATGTGAATTTTGCCCACTCTATATAGGGTAATTACCCAATTACCGAACTAACTCTACTGTATTTTCGAACAAACAGTTATTATTTGATGGGATAATTATTTTCACCTATCAAACATAACTGTTTGTTCGGAAATAGAGTTCGGCAATTGGGTAATTCCCATACGTTGTTCTGTAAGCTCTCTAAACTAAAGTATTTCTGGGTAAATAATTTTTTAGTACTCCAGTACTCCCGTCCGCAGCATTGTTTAGTTGGTTGTTGTTACTGTGTATGTTGACTGGCTTTCTACTGTTAACCTTTTTAGCATTCCACGGAGAGGAAGTTTTTCGATGTTTGTGGAAGAGAAAAGGTGGCGAACCAACTTTTTCAGCGTGAAGCCGTTCTTGGATAGGTCTGGTGGTCAGCCGTCACTTTGGCCTCTCTAATTCCTTGCTTTTTGGTTTAGGTTGTCAACAATAGAAGGGCGACCAGATGCTTGACTAGGCTTACGATTTTTGTTGTGGTTCGACCCGGACGGATCGCGAGGTTACACAGACAGACTTTCTAAACACGGAAAAGGACAAAAAAAAAAGGCATGCAGTATCTGCACTCCAGAGTTTCATTACTTAATGTTATAAGTAGTCCGCAATCAAAGAGGCAAGGTATATTACGTAAACGCTGTGAATAAAAGAAGGAACTGTCGATTAACTTTCAGACGAAGCTAAACTTAATGCTGATACAATGGGGAAACTTAGTCTATAAAACACAATTGGTTATAAAAAGTGTATAGGAGATACGGAAAGAGTTAATATTTATTTCTTTTAGACACAACTGAATTTTACATAACTTAACCCTAATACAATGAAGGATTTTATTATACAGAGCATGGTTATTTTGCAACCGTTGCATAGCGATGCTTTGAAAGATAGAAACATTGTTTCCTTTTGAAAAATTTAGAAGCTTCCTATATTTGCCACCTGTGCAGTGTGGGATCTTAGTCTACAGAGGAGATGGATGCTTTAGTAAAGGTTTCAACATGAGGCCAAGAAACACGGCCTATAACTTTAACTGATGAAGCCAATTACTTACACCTTTACCCTTCACTGACAAAATCACTTTTCTAAGCCGTTGGATACACTCGTTGCAAGAGATATTGACAAAACTAAATGATGGAGTGCTTGACATATATCAAGTCATATACGCGATGTCAGAAGCGCAAAATCATGTTGCCATTCGATATCTAGCATTTTTGTGTAATCACAAACGTATCATACTGTTCATATTATGTTTTAGTCCTACCCAGCATTGCGACCCCATGCAGAAGAGCAAAATAATTTTTGTATTTTCAGTCCAGCATATTATTCTCTGTGCTGTCAGAGGTCCATGGCTGTCATATACTTTGTATTTCAATCTCAAGCGTCTTGATGTGAGCGCAAGTGTATTTCGATTCTAGCTATATATATATATATGTGTGCCTTTTTGACATTATGTTATTAACAACATACTGCGTTTCATTCGTGAGAATCTTTGTCTTATCAAAACAGTATAATACCGGTCGAAGTGTTTATCAATACTGCAAAAATACTTCTGACATTAGAAGCCAAATACAAAGCTGATATTGTTTAGTGTAGGTGTTTTTTTTTTTCAGTGTTAGACGACAAGATCTGCTCGATGCACTGTCTGTTCAATAGCGCTGAAAAAGATTTTAGATTCTAAAAATATCTCATAGCTTCTATGTTGGTGGTCACGTGCTCGTTCCCGAAAGAAAATAATTTCATAAAAATCGTTTGCGGCTGATTTCTCAGATTTTTAATAACTTCTATACCGGCGGTCACGTGCGCTCTTCCGAAAATAACAAGTATATGAATACAATGATCGCAGGCAGTGATAGGTACTGCTCCATCTGAATACACCTTTTCCTCTTTGTACAAACGAACACGGCGACAAAAGTTTCCGCGTTGCTTCTGAATTTGAGGCACGTGCATCCCATCCTGGAAAAACTTTTATATTTTCATAGCTGAGGAAATTTTTTGTTCCTTTTAGTGTTGACTATTTATGTTGAAGTCTACGTCTTGTGTCCTCTTTCTTTCCTTCTTTGCTCTTCTCAAGCGTGGATTCCTCGGTTTGCTTGACATGGTGCATGTCCCTTCTTTCTTCCTTTCATTGGATTTCAGCGAACACTGAGAATAGAGACCCCTACGACCCAATCAGAAATTCTTATTAGCCGATGTTTGGATATTATCCGATGTGGCTTCTTCTAAACGTCTGATAAATGCCTTTGAATTTCCGACGGGGGATAGGTGAATGAAGAGAACGGAGTCTCCGACTCTCCAGACAGTAATATACTGCACAAATAGTCCAGGCCTTTAATTTTTGATATAGTCCTTGTCTATGAGTGCGCATACTGCCTGCATTGGGGCTGGAGGGCTTTCAGTGTCTTATTGTTATATAATAGAACTTTGGATTTTGGTCCTCTATGTAGGTGTCCACGACCTCCATAGCCTTGTCATCCGTGGTGAGGCGCCGTCCTGACAGATCTTTCTTCAGGTGTGAAAATAAATGGAAGTCGAAGGGTGTTAGATCTGGTGAGCAGGGTGGATAGGAGAAGAATTGGAAGCCACAAGAATGGATTGTTGACAGCCCCACCACCGAGGTGCGTTTTGAGCGCTGTCCTGGTAGATGAATGTTAGACGTCATTTTTTGTTTGTTCTCTTTATTTTGTGCGCCGTACCGCCTCAGTAAAGTAGCATAGTATTGCCTAGCCTGTAAAAAGCAACTTTTGGGAACAGTTTTTCATGGTTTTTGTTTTGTTTATCTAACCGATATCAGCATAAGGCTCAGTGTTTTGAATTTACCTTTTGTAAACCGAATAATGCGACTTATACTTTATGAATTGTTTTATTTCTTCTGTAACGTGTTCCCTTCGTAGAATGTAAGAACTTCATATTATTGCCTGCAGCTTATGTAACTCCTGTACTACTGAACGAAGATGGACGTAAATGTTTTCCGGTCAGTTTCAAATTTTATGTCGCTTGCTTCCTTCAAAGAAATTAAAATATTCAGGTGAAAAGATTTTTGGCCCGAGCATAAATGGATATACGATTTGTTTTTAATAATGGAGACGTTTAATAGGTCTGCTCAAGTCCATTGTTGCAGGTCTGAACATTGGGCAAATTTTATATAGTTTCTAATACATGCTGTTGCAAAACACTATGCCAGCATTATTTCAAAGCTCTTGACCAGTGATTGTCACAAAATTTGAAGCCGGTGAAGACATCATTTGCGTCTCGGTTGCGACCTTACACTTCCTATTATTGTGCGTATTAGTGGGCTGAACTTACTGCTGTAGCCCTGTAGCAAAACAGTCGCCCTTATTATAGCTCATTTGTTCCGTATTGTTTGTTTTTTCGCACTTTTGTCCATTCTGGGTAGACGTGTCAGGAGCTTGCCGGGGACAGGTATGGGACATGTAGAGGGCATATAGGAGGCGTGCAACAAACGTGATAGGAACATGTATGAGACATATATATAAGAGGCAGTGATGTGACATGCGAGGAACATGTACAAGAAAATATATGAGAGGCTTGTAGGGGACATGCATGGCATTTGTAGAGAAAACATTAACACGTAAAGGTCATGTAGGAAACATGTAAGGATACATTGAGGACGTGCTCAGATAATGACGAGTAGGAGACTTGTATGCGACATATGACTCGAATCGGCACTCCTGAGCATACGCTTAGAACGCAAATAATAGCTTTATTGCATAATTGACCACATCTCGACTATTTCTATTTGGCTATAAATTCCAGTGAAAATTTCACAGAAAGTTAAACTTATGATGCTTAGAGTGTCTGTAAATTTTCAGACGAGAAATCGTGCTGGTGGTAGAAATTTATTTTATGTTTTTTTTTAGTTTTACTAACTTCCCCGAGCGGCGGTAATAGCATTTTGACTAAAAAAGACAAAATATTCACATTTTTATATCACCAAAGGAGCAAAAATGAACAACACAAATGAGAAAAATATGTATTAAACAAGAAATCATTAATCAAAAGTTTACATAAAACAGAAAAAAGTCTTATTTGCCAACATGATCCCCATGACGTTTAATAATTTCAATAATCCTTGAATCCCTGCAGCCAGTTAGTTTCTTTACTGCAGAAGGTAGAACTGCCCTTATGTACTGCTGCAGCAATGGCATACTACAAGATAGATTTTGAGTGTTACTGGCTTCCATCTGCGTAAATTTCCCTTTTCAGAAAGGCCCAGATGTTTTCAATTGGGTTTAGGTCAGGTGAGCACGGTGGCCAAAACATTAGTTTCCCCAAAAAGCCTAAAAATGCTGTGGTAGTACGGGCAGAGTGAGAAGGGCATGATCATGCATGCAAATCAAGTTTCGAAGCAACGAAAGGGGTATGTCATCCAGCCATGGAGCCAAGGCGTCCTTTAACATGTGACACTGTGATGCAGATGTAATTTTCACGCCCTCAGGCACTCTAACCGGACCTACAAGTCGATTCCCTGTGATATCAGCCCATATCATAACATCACCTCCCTGTTGTTGACGTTTTACGCGTTGATGACACCCAACCCTTACTCCACCCATCAGGTAAATCAAGGGTTGCCCGGGTTTCGTCGGTAAATTGAACTTGATTCATGTTGATTTTCATGTATTTTTCTGCCCATTCCATCCTCAAAATTTTATATCTTGGGGTCAGACTAGGCAATTTCAGAGGAGATTTAACAGAAGCAATAGAGCGAAGGATGTCATTTCTTGTGGTTTTAGGCACTTCATGAAGCCCAGAAGCCGTAAAAATTTATTTACTTATTTGCCCGGGTCTTTTACGTAGCTGACAAACCACATTTCTCATGTTTCTAACAGTAGCAGTCCTTGAATTTTTTCCGTGTTGAAGGGTCCTTCAAGAATCTTGTCACTGTGTCAATATGGCGTCTTATTTTTCGGGCAATAATATCAGGAGAGGTACCTTTAGCAGCTTCTTTGATGATAATTTCTTTCTCCTCGTTAGATAGAGCTTTTCATCGTCCCATTTTAGCAGAATATCCCTGAAGCTATTATTGTCATTCGCTTCAAAAAGAGAAAAAATGCAAAAATTTGTCAATCAGGAGACACAGCAAAATGTAAATAAACTCCCTAATGTTGCCATAAGATGTCACGATTTCCCTACAAGTTTCAGGAAAATTTGATGACACAAAAATGAGATGTGGTCAATTTTGTGCTAAAGCTATTATTTCCGTTCTAAGTGTATGCTCCTAGGGTTTATCCTTCAGCATTTGAAACTCTGTTGCTTGAGTCCTTTTTTTCTATCTTTTCGTTGATAATACTTTTTATGAAGTCCTATTCGCCCATCTGAATCTGCTTTGTTACCTTATTCAGTAAATGTCACTTACTGAATCCTTAGTAAAGCATTCTGGGCATTTTTTATTTCGTGACCGCTTTGTTCCTTCCATTTTCCTACTACTATCAATGATGTTTTTCTCTTAGACCTCCTCCTTTTTCCTGTCTTGTTATACCAATGAGCGTTGAGCCAGTTTAGGAACAAGCTGCGTATGATTTTACGTTTCTATCAAGATGCTGTATGTCCCTTCCCCACCATGTCTTCAAACACCGCTTTGTGTCTAGGCACGTTTTAACTAACCGTGGTATCTATAGTGTATAGCAGCTAAATATCATTCGCCATTTTTTTTTCTGGGTGCTCTCGACACCGTCAGAGTATTAAGAAAAGCAGCAATCTAATGCGCTATTTCTAGGAAAAGGCTTCCCGCGGAAACTCAAGAGTACTCAGCATAGCACAGCCTCGATGACAAGAGTCTGAGAAGTACTGAAACCCGAACAGACGATACTTACGGGATGCGGACACGCGGGTAGAGCTCCACACTGTTGCCCATACGGCACCGCTGTCGGTTCACCGCAGTGAGCTGTAAAGATAATATGGCTGGAAGTATCTTCAGTTTTATAAACGAATTCAATTAATGCTGTAAAATCGATCCTAAACCAATACAGTTATTAGCAATTCAAACCGGAACTACGTTTATGTATATACAGCTGCAGGAGGCACATGCGTTTGATACGAACAGATGCTGAGGCAAATGTTTCCGTCTTCCAGCACTCCATGTTCGCTTCCTACATAAATACATGCTAGCACCTTTTTAACCTAAACTGTCCTTGATGCAGACTGATGTATATGACATCAGAGCTGTAATCCTTACGGAAAGATTTTGTGCTCTGACCTTCAAAGTGACGACGGAGGTGTATTCTTTATCTTTAGTGTAATCTTTACGGAAAGTTTGTGCTCTATACCAAGCGGTTGGGTGCTACTTCTGCAGTTACAACAAACGAATATTTTCAGTTTTTCTATTCCTTATAAAAACATTAATCTCTATACTGTACTGCAGTTTACTTATTTTAGATGTGACGACGACTGAAGTAAGTCTTTAACTGTAATGCTACTGGAAAATGGTAAGTACTTTTGCACAGCAAACAACAGTCAGTGTGGACTTTGTTTAGTTCCAATATAAATTTATTGTTGATCTGATCGACGGTTTTCTTCATTTATGGATAGTTTGCTGAAATTTCTAAATATTTATAATGTATACGCGTCGCTAAACGAAGAATTAATGCATTATTAATAACGACGAAATATTATGAATGTAATTCCTTAGGACTCTACTGAACTGTACCTGACGGTTGTTTGCCTCGTTCGTAGTGGGGTCTGAAGCACTGCATGATTACTATACATGAACTGAAATTTACACTTTACCATGCTGCGCTATGCTGTTGATGACATGTACATCAACTGTTTAAGTTATTGCTGATCCTATATTTATTTCCCACTCTTGAGAGTAAATAATGACTGGGAAATTATGAGCCTGCGACGAATTGGATTGCGATGTATGAACCAGACCCCGCGAAAATTTTACTTTCCATCATGACGTTCGCTCGCGTTCATTGCAGAAACTCGTTTTGTTTCTATTCTTATCGTGTGAATTTGATCCGTAAAGTGAGATTTTCTTTATTCCTCCTTCTTGTTGATCATTCCTGAACTACCTTTTAGCTTCTGAGTATGTAATAAGTCATTACTTCCTGACTTCCTCTTGTTGACTATTGTGCTCGCCGCTCGGGAGCATATCACCAATCATGATACGCTATATAGAAGGAAAGTGAACAACGTAACCAAAACTCATATCACTATCGAATTAACATTGATCGTGGCAAGCAGAATAATATTTGTGAAATTATATGTATATCGTCTGATAGACACACCAAAAGCCCATTCCTATAGTGGAGTCGAAAACTTAGTGTTCGCAAACCTGATTCATTGTGAAAATATTTTGAAGTTTTTATTAAGCGTAAACTTATTTAAAGTCTGCCAGCCGACACCATAACAAGAGATTATTAATTACTCAAACTTCTCATCAATCGACTTCTAGCAGAAATGAGGCAATTCTACTAGTGAGTACTGAGTACAGAGAACACGATAATTGCAATCTGAAAGCGCCAGCAATACGGACAATCTGCTTGTTTTGGTGTGGTTCCCGTTAAAATTAGAAAATTTTGAACAGAAAATGTTTGGCGAGGATAGAGAAAATGATTTTAGGGGAGACGTATTTAAACTTGTCACGTAGCTCAGGTATGTATGTATTGCGAAGTAGGTTTCATTAGGGCCAGTTCATACGTCCTTCATTGTAACGCGTTCAGTCAAACTGATGGACGCGCAGCGTTGATTTGATGGAAGCGGCAGCAGCAAGTGCCGCGTGATTCAAGCTTAGTAAACAGAACCCATAAATGCGTAATTAATCTTCTATAGCGTTTTCAAATGATGAACAAATCGACAAAAATGCTTTTTACCACCACTTGAGGATCAAAATCACTGTATTCCCGCTTAACGCAAGAAAACTTGTTAAGCTGAAAATGTTGTACTAAGAACACTGACGCCATCTTTGATTTGGAATCCCAACTGATGATGGCTCTGTGCTGATTTTTGTTTTGTCGGTTTATCAGGCTATACATGTTTTGGAAATAGGCTGTGCCTATCAAAATCAGGCTATACGATCATGGGATACGAATGTGACTCCAAACCGACGCAAAATATAAGCAAAAAATGTAAATAAACCTTATCATAAGTGAACGCATGGCGTCATGCATTTAACTGAAGGACATTTTCACGTGTAGACAGCGGCAGAAGAAATTAACTTACGGCTCGTGTTCATTTTCGTGACTAACTTAGATGTTCATTACCAATAAGGTGTTTATTAACATGAGTGTCTCTACCATGTAATATTAGATGCCATTAGTTGTTCATCACCATCATTATTTAGCTTTTATCGTATAATATTCTGTTGTTAAATAATAGATTAACCACAGATATACTCAATATCGTGAAATGTCTGGCATCATGATCCGATGCCACCCCTATTTTTATAGACTTTCATAATGCCTATTATTTTCCGACATGGATCATGCATACGAAGGTAGAGGTAAAGTCAACTTAACTGCACCGTCTACTGGGAAACCCACATGCACTGGTCCGTGCTGCTGATAGAAGCTAACAGGCTCGAGACTGGCCCAGAGGAGTGTACGAAATAGTTTTAAGTTTGAATGCTCATGTATGACTTGTGAGAGGTCGCTTGAAATACTCTTGTCGGTCGATTATCCGTTGCACAATGTATCAGGCTGCAACGAAAGTTCTGTCCCGTGTATTGTCTTTAAATAAAAATAAAGATCAGGCAAAATACAACTTTTTTTAATCACCAGCATAATCAACATTCTTATCAATGACCTCTTCCCATAAGCTTTACGATACCATCTTCATAGATTTTTTTCTTTTTTTTTTTTCTCAAAAAAAAAAATGTAGCATCATCTCAACCTCTTCTCTTTCAGTAAGCCTTTGTTTTGATAAATAGTTCAGTAAGCTTCTAAAGAGATGAAAATCTTTTGGAGCAACGTCGGCGGAAGAATATGGTGAGTTAGTCCAAATTTCCCAACCAAATCAATCTATGAGATGCGTAGTCGCACTGAAGTGTGGAGTCTGGCATTGCCATGGTGGATGATCACACATTTTCCGTTTACCAACAAGGTCGTGTCTCTTGTAAAACTGCCTTTAAGCGGGTTAACTACTGACATACTTTAGAAGTTATCGTTTGATTGTCTCCTATAGAAGCTCATAATGAATAATTCCCTTAAGATCCCATGAAAATCTTATTCTAAAAGGGGACAAAAAATTCTTTTCAACCTGATTGATACGTAATTTTTCGCCACTCTAATACTGCAGTAACGCGTTACCTAGGGGCGTACATAGTAGCTATATACTGACAGCGTGACGAGCAGAATTATTCTCTCACTAATACGTAAAGTCGCGAGAAGTAACGCTTTGTAACACAAATCAAAATATGCCTTGGTCTATTTTCATAACTGCTGGACTTGGCGCCAAATTACAGTATTTTGCGTTATCCACCTTTTGATGTCGAAAATGATTATACTAAATTTCGTTCAGCATAATACACATTTGCTGTCTAAATATACTCATATTTTCTATAAATCTTATAAAATTATAGGTCCAATATCACACACACTTGTTGAAATTGCAGTAATATGATCTCAAGAGTTTCGTAGTATTCTTGTTGTAATGCTACTGCTTCCTGAACACACTGGTATTGCTATCAATATTAGGAATATTCACCGGCCGGCTATATCCTAACTTAACGAAAATATAATAACGTTAGCAGGTGTGGTGATTAATATTATAGTCTTTTTTTCCTGTACTTTATGTTTCCCTCTACTTCAAGGGGGCCCCTCTGGTTCTATTCTCGTCAGGAAGCGGGTAACGCGCGTTCACCTTGCGTTTCAGTCATGTGTTTTTTGTTATTACTGTTTTTGCGTATAAATCAGAGCTATAGTTACGAATGCGCAGCGACCCTCATGAGAACCAGCTACTAAAGTAAATGTTTTTATATTGATGCTTAAAATTTTTAATTTGATGTGTCTTGTTAATAACATGTCGCAATGTTTTAACCTCGAAATGTACACTGAAATAGGCAAACTCTTTGGGCTAGTGATTACAAGTTCTTCCAGAAATGACGTGTAAACACATCGCCCTAATTACGAAAAGTATAAAAGAAGGACTCGATCAAGCAATATCCTCAGTCGCGAATGGTATATACTATATAGCCGTCATCGATTTCCCTTAATACTACTGTTATCGTCCATTATCTGCTGCAGTGGTGTCGTGTTACAGTCGCTGCCGTACAGGTGGCAGCTCTGCCAGCCGTGTTCAAATTAACCAAATATTGCTTATTTGCTCGATCACTACTGATAGCGGCCAGGACGAGGTGCACGACTCGTGACTGCTATAACCGTTCTTCAGAGACCCAACCGATACCGTTACATGTACAGCCAAAACAGCTTCATTTTTGACCAATATTTATTTCTGGTGAGTGTTTCGTGTACGAGGAATCGATGACGTAGTTATACATACCATAAATGTTGGAGATTTTTGGTCGAGGTTCAGGCGGTGCTATGCTTGCAGTAGCATCTTAAATACTCGTTATTTATAAAGGACTCGGACGGCTAAAAATTGTCAGAATTCCATTGAAGGGCTTCTGCCTTCAATGTTTGTCTTTTACAAATATGATTCTAAAGGTATGTTAGTGAAAGGAGGAAACATTTCTTTTCTGGAAATGTTCATTTTTGATCTATTTTCATTGTTATCGTTGTTTATGAATTCTCGTCGCAAAGAATACCGGAGTAAGGGGAAATTTGAAGACGTTATGTTGGTAAAAACAACTTATACCGTAGTCTAGTTTAAATATTTTTACTTGGTATCACTTAATTGTGATCTTACAGTTCAACTTCTTGGCTAAAACTAGTGAACTGTATGCATTTAAAGCGGTAAAAGTATGTACGTTTTTGCACTACCTAGAATATAGCGCAAATTAGAGGCTCTCGCCGTCATCAAATAACGACAAACAGTTGGCACTTCATCAAAAATCCCGTTTTCTTCTGTAGTATCTACCGACTCTTCAACAGACGTCTCAAATGAAATTTTAATATTCTGCCTTAAGCTTGAATATATATATATAAATAGCCAAATTATATTTCCCGTATCATGTTTACATGCGCGAACAGGTTCATGCAGGCAGGCTAGGTTCATGGTAATTAATAGGCAGTGGCATGGTTTGCCGGATTGTTACACGGTCCGTATTTATGCATAAGTTTGCTTCATTTTCAGTGCTCGAATTTTCCCCTCTCGAGCATGTTCTAAGTATTTAACTACTGTTTTTATGCTATTTATAATTCCATATTGTTAGAGTTACTGGACTGCATTACTGCGCGCATTGTACACCTATGAAGCGGAGGCTTAAGTTTTTCAATACAATGATAAAAAAAATATCTACGCGCTGTTTTTCCAATCGCTATACTAACATTTAAAGTTTTCGAAACCAAAATGCTTTGAGGCATTTTATTCTACTTCCCGATACATTCTAGAACACTCGTTCCGTGAAAGAAAGTTAAAGACAGCGTTTCCGTTACTTTTCCAGCTCGTGCTTTTAAAGTTGTTGGTTTGGTCTCCCTCTGCTGGGCGTTTTTTTTTTTCATTTTTGGATGCTACACTTTTCTTAATATTTTTTGCTCCAGTAAATTTCTGCGCATGAAAGAGGGCAGCCTAAAGTTATCATGCATAATAACAATTAAGCGGTGTTGCGTGAGAGAGCTATTAATCTTATTGCTTAGTGAATATAGTTCAAGAACTAATTAGTTTGGCAGTAAATGCAAGTTACTTAGTGAGCATATCCATCAGTCCGTGACAGGTGTTTTTTATCCCTCTTGCTGCCTGTCAAGTCCTTGTGTCAGTGTGCTATTTCTGTCACCCTAGAACTGCTTTGCGCATAAGTATGTTGTCGGTAGTACAGTGCTGAAGTTCTTCCCTAGAATGTTAACCAACATTGGACCACCAAGTGCACTGGATGTACATAAAATGAACTGTTGATGTCATGTCGTAAAATGTTAGCCACCAAGTGTATTGTGTCTATACCGAACTACTGAGTTTGGTCATAAAATGTTAGCCACCATGGTATTGTATTTGTGATGAATCGCTAAATTTTGTCATAAAATGTTAGCCACCAATTGTATGGTGTCTGTGCAGAACCCCCTAATTTTATCATAAAATGTTAGCTACCAGGTGGCTTGTATTTAAAATGAACTCCAGAAATTTTGTCGTTAAATGCAAGCCACCAAGTGTGTTGTGTCTACAACGAACTGCTTAAGTTTGTTGTAAAAGGTTAGCCACCAAGTGTAATCAATCTATTATGAACAGCTGAAATTTGTTCTAAAATATGAACCACTTTGTGTGTTCTGTTGGCGATGTACATTGAAAATTTTTACATTGTGAAACGTTAAATGATTATTTTGGTAGAGGACTGTTGAATTTCGCCAAGTACATTCACTTGGTTGTGAATTGCTGCAATGTTTCTGCTAAATATGAACCTTCAAGTACATTTTTTTTTGTGTAATAAATAACTGAAATTTTGTAGAGTGTGAATCTCCAAGTGCAGTCTGCCGGAAGTGTGCTGCTACCATTTTATCGTGAAAATACCAGCAAATTTCATTGTGTTTTCAGCGTGATGCTAATATTTTGTGATGAAATGTGTACCACACAGGTGCATTCCCTCGGTAACAAACCCCAAACCATCATTGCTTATGAACTTGCGAGCAAAAAGGGATACTAAAAATTTCGTGAATTTGAGTGGAATAATCTACATAATGTAACTCAGTCAGTCGTTACATTCGCGAAACAAAGACTTTATAAACTCGTCCCTTTAACTTGCGTGAATTTTCTTAAATAACTACCTCACCCTTCATACAAAGGTAACATCTCGATTCGTCGACGATACCTCAGAAGATACGCAGCAGCATGTCGTAGCTCACCTTAGCATTCAAGTTCCATTTATCTTGATGCTATAAGCATGCAGTGACACGTGCAATGGACATCAGCAACTGGCCCTGCAAGTGCACCCATTCGTCCATTTGGTCGTTCTTTGACACTGGGTGTTATGTGGCGCTGTTGGCTTCGGTACAGTATGTGTTGCTTCTTTTCAACGAGTCAACTGCGAAAACTCAAAGTGATAAATTTCTCAGATGGTGTTGAAGGACTCCTAAAACACCGTTGTTTTCAGTGAGAGAGCTTGTGCGGCAAAGGATCGTTGAGTAAAGAAAATTTTGTCATGAGGCTTATAAGAAAAATGTACTTTTACCTGAGGCGTGTTGCAACCACAACCTGGTTAAGTAAGGTACCGGAACCTGAAAACCCTTATTGTAACCCGATATTCTGTCGCTCTCGGCGGTTTCTGATGCTTTTCGGATCGTTTGTATGAGGAGGTGATACCTGTGTAAGAGCTCGTTCGCTTTTGTCGTCAGAGCCCATAATCGTATAAGCCAAAGTTACTCGGGTATTTGTCTTTTGTGCCAATTTCGCTTTCTTACATGTCCTCATGTTTGTTGTACTTTGCGTTGTGCTGTTCTCTCTCGATTTGTACCCATGCACGTTGATTCTGTGTGGAAACATCTTCGTGCATGGATGGGTTCCACATTTTTATTGGCACAATATACGTCCATTCACCTCTCATGAATCACCGTAGTGTTAGTGTATGTAAAACTTCAGTTTTCTTCAACTAATCATTTTACACTCTTACAAGTGATTTTAATGTGAGTAGCTAGAGAATACGTTCGAGCGTTTTCCTCTCTTTTTCTTCGTTCCAGTTTCTGATACTGTTCCAAATGGAATAACCCTTGTTGGATAGCATTAAACTTTTCTTGAGTAACTAATAACAACAACAACAATAACATTTACGCAGCAGATTATTTCAACGTAAGTTGCTTCCAACGCCATTTTTTCGGATATAAACGAACACGAGCAAAAAAAAAAAGCTTATTATATCGTTTTACCACTGTGCCCTTGTTGATGTAACAGCGTTTGCTTTGACGAGAAATAGCCTTACAACTGGACATGTATTTTTACGCAGTTGCCAGGCTTGAAAGAAAGACAAAAAGAGAAAAAAAAACCATAGCTGCAGTCCGAGAACGTAAACCTATACCTCGGCCAAGTAACTAATCGATAGACAGAGAAACAAACGGACTGGCGGATCATCACCATACTGTTATCATCTACCCCTCAGGATATTCCATACAGGTCTTGTAAATATCAGGCCTGTAACTTTGCGAGTTATGTTGCCAACAGACAGACAAACAATCCCGGGCAAAACACAACCCCTTCGTAGGGGTAATAAAGATTTGATCTATGACTGTTGAGCTCATCGTTGTATAGTACTCGCCCTCAGGGGCATATTGTGGCGGGCTCTTTCCCTGCCACAATATGTTTGGGCATCACGCACCCAAGGGTCCCGAGTGTCTTCTCCGCAGGGGATGTAGCATCTGGCCGCAGTTCCTGCTGGGAAGGTTAGTTTTGTAAAGTTAGGTAGGCTCTCAATACTTCTCCTTCTGTTTCGGGAGGTGGGCTGCCGATCGAGGTGGCTGACCTATTCCCGCT
>LQNS02276620.1:10087425-10120724 GCA_001587735.2 Parhyale hawaiensis
ATAATATTATTATACTTATTCATATACCGTACATCGACCTCTCTCTCTCCTGTCCTTTGCATGTGTTTTACATCAGCTCAATGAAAGAAATGAACACTTGGTGCTATCGTAGTTACTATGTATACCTACTCATGCAACACCGTGCAGACCTGATAGTCGTATAGTAAGTCTCTAAACATATGGGGAGGAAGCAAAGTGTCATTGAATGCCCAAAGAGTCTATTGCGTTCCATAAAGCTTAATGCCACTCAGTATTGACGATAACAGAATTTACTGGTGTTTTACCACGGATTTTATTCGATTCCCACTCATTTATGGTAAAGCGATAACTTCAATTTTTCAATAAAGTAAAGGCAGTTACCACCCATGTTGAGTTAAGGTATTCGGCGCAGTTGCCCTCTAACGGTACACATCAGTGGTTCAGTCATACCCTTGCCTGGTAGAAAAACTGGGTCTGTTATTGTCCTGCCAAGTCAGGGTGCTTGAATTATTTTGCGTTGTTGCCCTTCAGTGGTACACAGCAGTTGCCTTGCCATATCCTTACCTGATGGACAAAGAAAACAACCGCATCCGCTATCAGTCTTTCTCTGTTAGGAAAATTAACCTATTGGCTTAGCTGTCTTCTAATCGTAAGCTTCATCCATTAACGCATTTGATGCATTTCTTGGACGGTATTAATAGTGTTATTCTTAGAAGATATAATAGTGTTGTATATGCGTTAATGGGTTAAGGACGATAGTGGGGAAACTGCACCGTTGAGTACGTCCGGTTGACGGCTCCGGAAGTCGACACTGTGCGTCATACGTACGCTTGTGGTGCATTGCATGTGCCCCTGATTTGACATTGGTGACCATGCAAGTGTATAAAGTTAACTTCGTCGATCCTGCTTACATTTGCCGGATTTCATTAGTTTCTTTAACAGATCTTCTCGTCTCTGCATTTGTATTTTATCTTATATAATAGGCCTAATTATTATACTTATTCATATACCGTACATCGACCTCTCTCCTGTCCTCTGCATGTGTTTTACATCAGCTCACTGAAAGAAATGAACACTTGGTGCTATCGTAGTTACAGAGTGACCCAAATTAGATAGACATTCTGCATTGAATTTTCTTTCAGCAACTCAAAGGGATTCGAGTCACAGTGTCTCTATATACATTTAATGTTTTTTTTTTTGTTCGAGCAGTGGTCTACTTTAGTAACAGGTCACTTGACAGTGGTTTAATCTTTTCAATAAAATAGTAAAAATATGCCCAGTCGAGTTATTAGTTATTAGGTTACCCGAATCACCCATTCGAGTAATAGGTTACCATAATTACCATTAATATGGGGAGGGCCATAGGCATTTACTGTAACCTTAACTACAGTATTTTACCTTTTATTATGCAAATACAATTTTTTAAACTTATTTTTCAAGATCAGTGTCAAAGATTTTAAAATGTTAATAGTAAGTTAATGCACAGGTAGTGATGTAACTATAAAAACATTTAAGAGAAACATAAAACGGAACCATTTCCCACGTTTTGGCAACATTTGCTTATCGCACGGGTTTCTGCTGTTACGCCAGATTATGCAACATCACTCTCTAGTCAACATGGGCAAGAAAAGCGGTCTAACCAGTGAAGAAAAGATCAATGTGACCTTGTTATTGGCTTCTGGTAAGACAACTCTCGAAGTTTCCCAGGAATTACAGCGTGATCACCGAACAATTAAGGCTTGTGCAATTGAAGCTAAGGTCAACTGGAAAACTCCGGATAGAGCCTCTACGAAGAAATTGACTGCTCGGAATATGCCACAGTTGAAGTTTTCTATGACTAGAAAAAAACTTTCTACAAGTAAGACGATATTTGAAGACGCTGGAGACCCAACACTAAGCAGAAAGACAAAATGTGAGGTTCTGCAGACGCTAGGGAAAGTGAAAAAGGCAATTAACCGACCCCTTCTATCAAAAACTCACAAAGACAATAGGGTCAAATGGGCTGAAGAGAACATGAAAACTGATTTCTACAATGTCATATTTACTGACGAATGCAGAGCCACTCTTGATGGTCCAGATGGATGGGCGTCTGGGTGGGTCCTCCAAGATCGACCTCAACAGACACGGCTTAACAAGGTGGTGGAGGTGTGATGTTTTGGGCCGGGATACGAGTTGACACCCTTATTGGTCCATTTGAAGTGGCAGAAGGAGTTCAACTGGATGCAGAAAGGTACTACCAGTTTCTTGAAGCCAACTTGATTCCATGGCTTGATGAGCAGGCTATCGTACGCAGCTCCAAATTGGCATTTCAGCACGATAACGCTCCCTCACACCGAGCACGATACACTGCTAACTGGCTTGCAGATGGAGGATTTAAATCAAAAAGGATTATGACCTGGCCAGCGACTAGCCCCGATTTAAATCCCATTGAAAACCTCTGGGCAATGATCAAAAGGAAGGTCTATGAATTTAAGTGGTCGGCAGGTTTCGAGCAAAGTAAGCCTGTGGAATGCAGTAAAAACAGCTGCAGATTCTATTCCACCATCTGAAATATCAAACCTGACAAAGTCTGTTGATAATCGTCTTGAAAAAATCATGAAAAATGGAGGTTGCCATGTTCAAAACTAACTTATGTTTACCATTACTTACCACTTATTTCAGTGTTTATTGAATTGTGTTGGTTATAATTTCTTGGTTTTGGACGTTTAATAAACATATTCCTGTTCACATTCATTGATTTCCTCTTTATGACGTTTTTATTAACTTGTTGCATAATCTGAGGTAGCTAACAGTAAAAAAAACACGTAAATAAGAAAATTGTATGATAAACCTAGCAAATGGCTAAATATTTATTTTACAAGTGATGTTTATATTGGCAACATAGCCATACATTTAGTTATTGATATTTCAAAGTTAGACACTTATCTTGAAAAATAAAGTAAAAAAATTGTATTTGCATAATCAAAGGTAACAGACCGTATAAGCAACTGACATAACTTTTTCTCCAGCTCCCTACACTTCCATAATGCCACAAACGTGAGGTTATAAGGCGGCTGCTACTGGAAACGATAATTCCATAATGTTATTTCTATGAGGGCGTTTTTCAACCTCCTGGTGAAGGCTTAACCCTTTATTGATAAGGTTTTGTAATTACTGTACTGGGACTTTTTTTTCTTATTGTATGCCGATAGAAGAAAGAGCTCGTTTAGTGCAGCACCACAGCCTGAGTACGACAGGGTTAAGCGCCCATCAATCACCGATCTTTACCAACTACGTGTCAAACAATGCTTTTTTTCATGGAGAAACCGACGTTCTGTGTATATACCGGTATAGTTAAGGGTTAAGCCGTGAATTTTTCCGCCTCTTGAATTGTCCAGACCCCCTCAACCAAGTGCATTGAAAACTTGAAACAATCTTTACGCTAGTGCAGGTGTTGCACGCCGTAAACCGATAAAAGGACTCTCCCAACTCTTGCCGCTGTTTTTCAGAGCGGGCCCCAATAATCTTGGGTTCATAATCCCTTATCTTTTATTGCTACTAAAAAACGGTCGTACAATCTTCTTCTGTAACTATAATAAGTGCATGTCACAGCCAGTATTACGGAGTGGGATGGAACAAGTCCGACATGGACTTCTTTTCTTAGCAAAATAGGTCCCTTTTCACTGGCTCCGACCCCTGGGACAAGGCAGTGCACGACTCCGACTCCCGGTCCTACAAAATGTTCTATTCATAGAGACTCCGATTCCCCAACCCTGGTGCACCTCAGTGACAGTGTCTTTTCGAGGCTGAAAGCTCAGCAAATGTCAGAGTGTTGCCGTCTGACGTTGTGCTGGGCCTCGGTCGGTGAGTTTCTGCGACATTATTTCAACATAAATGCAAAGGAATTGAGGTGCTGGTTTACATAGTGAGCAGTGCACGGAAATTTATCTTTTGCTTATTGCAATTCGTCATAATCTGTTTTTCTTTCTACTCAAGACTCATACCTAGCCGAAACTGAAAGAGTGCTCGAAACTGGTTCAAGCTCTTGAACTGGGCAATGGAGATCTCATCCGAGTTTTCAGAGAAAGTAACAACACTGCGGTGGCTCTTGCAGATACCATCACCCTATCCCAATTCGAGGCTGCCCCAAAATCTAAAATCTTACATGATCTGGGGCGCCCAAAAATGCTGTTCGAGCTGTATATAAAGGATAGGCGTGTACATTATTATTTTAACGCAGGCACTGGTTTCTAAGGTTTTGAATAAAAAACATTAATATAAATACTCGATAATTTCGATATATCTGGCAAAGTTGTTTGTTTTTTTCAAGTAGATAGCCATATTGATGTTAAAATTATTTTAGTTTCGCTATTTCATCACATGTACTCCATATGTTTTGTTTAATCATTCCTTCGAGACATCTTTCTATTAATTTTGCGTCCACTCTGCTCGCACCCATTTTTATTCCTGCGATCGAACAGAGTTTGTTTTTCTGCTGTTTCTCTCATATGTCGACTGACTTGATGTTCCCTTATGAGGCGATCGCAGAAATTTCGTTTCGTGCCCTACATGCTTCATATTCCATCCTGCTCTTTGACTAGAATTAGCTATACTGCAGTGGCTAGTGTACATTGAACTAACTTTAGCGCTATGTCAACATTAGCATATTCTACCTGTTTCTGCGTTTGATTTCTTGGTGATTACATTTTGTTTGCAATTTCCTGTTATTGTATCCATTGATATAGGAAAATTTTTGTGGGCATATATAAAAGCACTTAAGTTGCGGATCTTGAAATCATTACAGAGTTATGAGGTATTGATTAGTCGAAAGTTCCAGACCAGTGAGAAGTGGTTTTGTGAGCCTGAAAGTAATGTACTTTAGTCTTTCGACCGTGTTTGGTCTTGGCAGCGCAAGAGCAAATTTCTTTCGAGTTTGATTTTGTCAGCCTAAACCCAAATTATTATCGTAGTTTCTCTAATAACCCCATTGAAGTTTTCGTCGCGGTAGTTTTGGACAAAGCTAGCGTCCATACAGCAATCATATCTTATTTTAACTAAAACTGTTTCTGTCATGGCGCTTTGCTGCCACTTGCATTAGGCCATTTAGGGTTTCAATAGCTTGCCATGTTTGGACTATACTCGAGTTAGCCACGCCTATTGATACCTATTATGCTTGCTTGTGTGCTGCCTACCTCTCCTTCTGTCACTTATACCACGAGTGCCTCAACCACCCGCCCCCCCCCCCCCCCCCCCCCNCCCGCCCCGCCCCCCCCCCCCCGCTTCTCAGGTGGCCGCGACCTTGCTTCAGTCAGCCCAGTAAGTGGCTCTTCCTTTACGCAAAATTCACCAGTTATGCAGGAAAACTGGGGCCGTTATTGCGCATAATATCCCGTATATATACTTCTACTGATAGTTTTTATTCTGTTCTTCCTTTTCCTTATTGGTTTGGTGCTTATTCTATAGGCCCGCTATTAATCTTTTGCCTATGTTAATTTTAAGAATACGTTGGACACTACTTCCAGATGAGAAACATACATGGTTTTTGTGTGATTATGTTTGCAGTGCTCTCGGCATAGCTTTCTTATTCTAATTTGTATTTCCAATATTTATTCTTTCTCTCTATGGATCGCAGCTAACGCTGAGTATGAAAGCCATGACTAGAATCATAAATTAGGAATATCATATTAATGCAATAATGGCTTTGCTAGCCTGTCAGTCACGCTAAGGATGACAAGGTTGAGTTCACTGCTTTATGGTTGTAGTGGCAGTGAGGTTAGAGAGCTGTCTCGCGGTCAGGTTTTCGGTTCCCAGCCAGGGTGGCAAAGGCTTGATTTTAGAGATTGCAGCGTCAGCATTTCTAACATTCGTAGATCACTGCGAGTTTGCTGATCTAGCCAACAATGGGGCAGTCGATGGGTTGCAGTTTTCTATCATATGAGTTGGCCCATAGCTCTGACAATGTGTTATCGATTGCAGCCTGGTGCTCCTCTGCGGCCCTTTGGGTATTCATCTGCAGTGTTAACCACTGCAAGTGGGATTCCTTGTTGAGGTGGGCGGTCTGAGCGACTTGACCAATACTTTTATTTGGGCGTCGTTGGAAACTACAGACACGCTTATAATTTTAACACAATAACTTTTACTTGAGGGATATACAGTATATGCTGTTCAATATGATTAATGTTGAGTGTTGACTTATTGAGTGTCATCGTCACTGCATTTGTTTTACTAAAAGCGGTACAGGATGTGTTTAATCACTTCTTGCATATCATACTGCTGCTGAGCCCTTCTGCTTGTTGCATCGTGAGAAACACCCGCTGCTATCTGCTGCTTCCTCTCGAAATTTTGTCCGTGAGAATAACATTTATTCAAAATAAAGCGAGTCGGTTTAGGAAAAGCATTATGACATTCTCGAATTCGATGTGCCTGCTCATCCACCGAACATGAAGGCTATTGTGAACCTTGAGTTTCATGGCCGCTATAACAGTTGTGCGGCTCTTTCTTGTGAGAAATGTTGAACCGAATCTTATCTATAGCCGCAGCGGGTGCTCTTGTGTGTATTAGCGATCAGTCTGAAATATTCTTAGAATAATTTTTTATGCAGGGGAAATGTTCTATCTTCGAGAGACTTGCATTGTGTGACAGTTGTGTGCAGCTCGTCCTTGCGGGATATGCTATAGACTGAGTTGTAAAAGCGGCTGCGTACCTAATAATAATAATCTTTATTAAGTACCCACAGACATTACAAAATTGGAATGATATATGGTACACAGGAGAATGTTTCTTATGTCTAGGTTACACACAGCACATGTCTCAGTGATCTTGCATATTAGACATCATTTCGCCCCATTGCTTGGCCTCCGTCGATCAGGCAACAGTATGCGCTGCCATCGTATATACATATTAGACCGTTTGTAGCCAGGGCCATTACGGATGGCTTTTATTAACGAGTTGTTGGAGTTTCAAGCCAGTTTTTTAGGCTCCATGCGCATTTTCTGGTCCTGACTTTGAGATAATCAGTGTATTTTTGAGCAAATATCAGACTTGCGCTATTAGACCTTGGCACATTCATTAACCTGCGGAATATGTCATAATAAGCAACCCGCAAGCGCTGAATAATTTTTTTTTTAGTTACCCCAAAGTGAGTTACAGTACAGGGGTAACAATAGGTTCGGAATAATTGACGTTTCACTTCTTCAGAGCAGTGACTGAATTTTCTAATTAACGTGTTACCAGCTCCATGGAGCTTCAGCGTTTCTTTCTCTGTATTCTGGTAATCACGAAAATCATCAGTGATTTTATGACCCAGGTAAGAGTAGCTGCTTACTTACTTAAGCTCTACACCATTGAGAACAGAATGTTTATGACCGGGAAGGCTACTTCTCCAAGGCCTAATATACATGCATAGGTACTGTTTTTGCTGTGTTGTATTCAATACAAAGATTAATCGCTTCGCCCTCGCAGATTGCGAGCAGCTTTTATAGTCCTGTAGCATGAGGAGAAGCAAGCACCATGTTGTCAGCATAACTAAGGGCATTTACTGCATTATTGTTAATATGACAGCTATACTCCAGCTGCATTTAACTTTGTATGGATACAGTCAATGAAAATATTGAACAGAACGGGAGAGAGTAGGCCTCCTTGTCGTACACCATTTGTCATGCAAAACGCTGATGATGTTTTCGCCCCCCATTTTACATAACATTTCTGGGATTGAAACCAATAGTTTATTTTTACAATGTAGGGTGGTATTTGTTTCTCCAGCATACACTTGAACAGAGAGTAATGATGCACTCAATCAAATGCTGCCTCAGCGTCTAGAAAACGCAGATACATGTGCGTATATCACCGATCATTTTAAAATATATAGGTAAATCGTCCTCAATTAGGCCTTCGGGACATCTTTTTTCATACCATCTGCGCTTCCTTCTCTTCCTACTTCTACTGACGTTCTAAGTTCTATTCTTTTTATTCTTCTTTCCTACCTAACGCTGCTCCCATGCACGTTGCTCCCTTAAGGGAGCATCTGTGTATACGAGTTCCATGTTCCCCTTAACACAATGCATGTCTCTTGCTGCTTGCTCTTTTCGTTTACCTTTGCACTGAAAATAGATGCTTAGCAATTTGAGCATAACGGTAATAATAAATTTTATTAAGACCTGTTCGTCCTCTGATTACTGAAATGGCTAACAATTTATTATTTTACTGCAGAGTCCATTTTTCGAAGGAATTATCTACCCTCACGGCAACTATTATGCATTTCATATCTTCTTGCAAGACACAGTATGATCCCCACAGTACGATCCCTTTTATCCAGAAGCGTGACATTGCGCTGAACGAAAATTATGCAACTTAGTTACGTACGTTAATTCCAAATTGTGTTTCGTTTCACGACTGAACTAGTAGAAGAAACATTTTCATTGCAGTTACTTTCGTCTAGTAGAAATATTAATCTCACCAGCAAACTCGTGGAACAAATATCATGGATCTCAGTGACGTGCATGCGTCTATAGTGGCAAATTGCAGCATTCCTGCTGTACACTAATGAACATATTCTATATCTGCTTGTATTTTCTGGCGTTATACCAACTCGTTCTGAAAACAATTTGCACCGTCATTATACACAACCGGAAAATTACAACATATTATTGAATGTCCTTATGGTTTGGCAGTGAATAATATCGGATAATCGCGTGAAAAGTTTCGAGTGGATATATGCCAGACAACTATAGCCTGAGAGTCATCAATCTCAGCCTAATTTTAGTCAATACAAGTAGTGTGTAAAGTGGCGATCTCGCCGCTTTACACACTACTAACACATCTTCAATGCGACTGTCAATCCAATGAGTAATTTGCAGCGCTCTCATATCTCTAGCAGAAATCTTAATTCATGTGTTATCAATGCTTGCTCAGTTCTTATAAATACCTAAGCTTTTTATTATGACTTTCAACAGAACGGAAACTTACAGCCCGCTGTGGCAAAGCAATGGCGGGTGCTGTGTAGGCGACAGCGTTTTGTGTGTCCGCGCTATGAGCCCAGGTAGCAATGTCTGTTCTCGGCTCAGGGCTCATTGCATGCAAGTGCTATCGCGTGACCTTCTGCTACGCTGCTGCTGCTGTTACGCGACTTTGTGTTATGCTGCGGGCTGTAGGTTTCCGCAAAGAATCTAATTCGCGTTAATTCTCCTCATATGTGTCAGAAAATTTAGAAAATCCGTCCGTGTGTCGTCAGATTTTGCCCAACTTTTGTCGGTAATAAGCAATCAGCAAAGAATAACTGATTTCCATTTTTCTGCCCATCAATTATTTTGTTATAGATCGAACGTTCTGCAAGGACTTCACAACCAACAGAAAACTTCCATGAGTGTCCTAAATTTGCACTTAACTTCTATCAACGAGCGTTCATTGCAACTGGCGTCATTTATGCAGCATACCAATGGAGACTGAACTTATATTGTGCAATGCAGTCACGTTTGTTTCAGCGAAAATGAGTCCCGGACTTAGAGGCTACAACGGTCATTATTTAAAGGGATCGAAGACCTTAACGTCACGGCTTACTGAAGACATAATCGATTGGTTGCGTGCTGAGGCGGATGGGACGATAAGGCGTCTTTTTCCTCCCATTTGAATGCGATCACGACCTAGTGAACCCGTTACTCCTAGAAATATGTGATTTATTCCGGAGCAAACCACCCGGAGTTATCCCCTCAGTCTGAATCTTTGAGCAAACCAATCATACCGGATTACGATGGACTGCTCTGGTCAACTAGTCCCATCGGCAATTATTCCTCTTTCTCGCTAGACTTGACTTAATTTGCCTTCTTAAACTTAGAGCCCGAGGCGACAACTGTGTTTTGCGCATGGAAAGTAAAGTAAATAATGCCAAGAACAAATTATGACTGCTTGCGAAGTATTTGAACTAGGTGTTGGATAATAAATGTGATAAATTGACACTCAACGATATTGTCAAATTTCATTGCTGAATCGAAGCGGATTTTGTAAATAACACCGTCCATTGCAGAATATTTTATTTGTGTAGTAGACTATATTTTAATATAATGATTATCATATTTGGCCTCCCGGTGCCCTGTGATGCCTGATCAAAATTTCTACGTAACTGATTCGTAAAAAGGCAACCCTTTCTCACTAAAAGTTAGTTTTTGTGAGCGTTTTACTTCTCGTCGCAAGTTAGTTTTTGTGAGCGTTTTACTTCTCGTCGCAAGTTAGTTTTTGTGAGCGTTTTACTTCTCGTCGCAAGTTAGTTTTTGTGAGCGTTTTACTTCTCGTAGCAAGTGAATTTTTGTGAGCGTTTTAGTTATAGTCGCAGAGAACTGAGAGTGAAGTGACTAATCTGCGGAAGTGACATTGACCGGCCGTTTTTCTGGAGCAATATAAAATGGACACATGTGCAATTAAGCATACAATTATGAAATTAAAATATTACTGATATTGACACTCCCAGACGTTGTCCGGGCTATGATTTCAGAAAACCCCGTTCGACAAAATTGCACCACTTTACGGAGTACGAACTTTTTCTGCTGTCAGCCGGTAGTTAATTACTGCACTGATGTGTTTCTGTGAAGCAGCCCATATTACGGTAATTCATGCTAACCTTTAAAACGTGAATAATCTGGCGATTTTAAACCATAGCAAATAGCCCAACCATGAAGTTTTTCTAGATACTCGATAGGTAGTTTGCTGATGACAATTAACCGAATACCCGATGACCTACGATCAGTTAATGTGACCGAATACTCAAACTTTTCATACCAGGACCAAATATTTACAGTACCAATCCCTTCTAGAGTCTTATAGTACGTAGTTATTTTAGCTTCAGTGGAAGTTAGGGTGGTGAACAATTTTTCTGAAGCATTTTCTTTTTTTAGGAGGGGGATACGGGTTACAACGTGTAACAATACCTACAGTAAGGACCGATGGGACCGCTAAATATGGGAGGGGGGGGGGACTGCTTAATGAAAGTTAGTGCGGGGCAACATCATATGAAACCCCGATTTGTTCTCAACGGAAGCAGTAAGCTACAGAAATATAACAACTGCGTGACGTAAAGCATGTTTCGACGGATCTCTACAAATGGAGTAGAGGACACACAAATACTGAGCGAAACCTTGTCGGAATGAGCAAGGTGGGGATACATCGCAGCACCGTCTGGCGAAGAATGCCCGACGGACCACCAAGGATGGACCAAAATATCGCCGCAGTGTAGATGCGTATCCCTGCCCCCCAGATGAGGGTTGTTTAGAAAATGGGAATCGATCGGCCGAGCCAATATAGCGCCAGGCACTTGTTAACCGGGCACCCAGAGCTCCAGTTCTTTGCTTCTGGATGTTTTTAATTAATTTTCTTAGCAGCTATTTTAGTGCTCTGCCTGCGCTGGCTTGATTGGCCCTTTAAATAACTTAGGAGTGATATTATGCATGTCACGTTGGTGGTGGTGAGCAGCGTGCCCGCGCTTTGCGTCGTCTCGATTTTGTACTCGTTAGGGCAGTCTTTACTCTACCCTTCGTCTTTAATCCGGGCTTATATATTGTTTCTACGGATTGTATACTCCTTTTGTCAGTCATACTATCCCATGATATAATCACAGTTCGTGTGTTAGTTGGGCCCTCCGTTCCCTATGAAGTTGGTATCTTGGATACCATTGATATTCAGTGCCTTTTCCCATTGAATTGATCCATTAAAAAAAGAAAAAGATTTCAGCTTGATAAAATACTTTGCTAAATTGAAAATGAAAGCGCTGGACACATTTGAAGTACCTGCTAGCAGTAGCATGGATATCTGAATTCTTATCTTCCTCGTAGCTAAACTTTGCTTGCTCTGAGCTTATGATTTAAAAATTAAGTATAGCATATAAATGAGAGGACGGGGAAAATGCCCTTCAGTTCATACCCACGGAAAAACAGCTAAGAAAGTTTTTTTGTAATTATTTTTCATGACGGGCCGGGCTATAGTACAGGAGTTAACATACTCCTTCTCTCTCCCTCTCTCTGGCTCACTTCGTTCTTCATGGCTAGGAACGATAAGTAATTAATGCCATAACAATAATAGCCAGCATTTCAAAAATTTGCCTCCTCATTTGCTACAAGCTAACTTTTTCAGAAATTCACAACTTCATATATTTGTAACTTCTTCACAAATTCAATAACTACTTTAGAAATTTGCCAGCGTCTTCACAAACTTGCTACCTTCTCCACAAATTCACCAACTTGCTCACAAACTTTTTCACAAACTTGTCAACTTCTTTAAAAATTCACCAACTTCTTCAGACATTCTTCAACTTCTTCACAAATTCACTAACTTAAAAAAAAATTAGAGCGCGCACGAGTCGTTTTTGCGTGTGCTGCGTCGCAGCCTGGCGCCTGCTGCAGCATACGCTATACCGAGAATACGAGTTTCGCCTGGCAACAGGTAATACGCTTATTCTGTACATACGTGCCGCTGCATGTCATTGTGTCACTGAGTAGGTCAGTCTACAGGCAGTTGCGGTGTTTGTGAAACGCAAGGACCATAAATGGTGTGACTCGACTGACTTTCATCTCGTGTGAGATGAAATCAGTGACGAGTGTATTTGATTTTTTAACAATACACTTGCGTACGTGAGAGTTTCAGCTACAATGTTGCAATTACTGAACAAGTCTAAGTGTTGAAATTACAGTAACCTGAAAAGTTAAATTATCTTCTTTTCCCTTTTCTTACCGTAGTCTGGTTAAAACTACCATGTAGCAGCACTGTTCCTTAGTTACTTATGTTGTTAAAATGATCCCGTATATAAATTATAGTGCTCTAAGGTAATATACGATACTCTTAGAACTCTCTACCAGTATAAATTTAAAACCCCCAAAACTTTTGTATTGAGAAGAACAATGAAAAAGGTGCACGATGACGGGTTGAAGGCATGAAGCAGGGAAAGAAGCGACGCCCCGAGCAGATTGATGGAATGCCTCCATCAAGATAGAAGGAGACGTTGATGATAATGTTGACTGATATAACGGAACAGTATCTTCATCGTTCCTTTACCTTGTCCCGTGTATTTAATGAGTATTTCTTCGCATATGACTTCTTGTATTTTATTTTCTGCCGCAGACATTACATTTCTCCGTACTATTCTGCTGAAGAGGTTAGTATTGTAAAGTTAGGTAGGCTCTCAATACTTCCCCTTCTGTTTCGGGAGGTGGGTTGCTGATCGAGGTGGCTGACCTATTCCCGCTAGACTTCTATAGCTTCCTGTATTTCGTTTCCTTCTTCTGTGCGGCGAAGCTGAGCGAAAGCGTTCAGCCGTGCCCAGGGGTTGGAGATGCACAACTTGCGCCTTTTTCCTGTCAGTATGGTAGCGCACTGACCACTCGAGACCTATCGGCAGAAAAGCCAAAACAAAACTTATTGACTATTTAAAACGCGCCCTAGTCGGCGCACGAGCCTGTGGTTAAACCCAGGAATGGTGCGGCGCGATATAGGCAGTGTGCCACTGAAGCGCTAGTAAAAACTTCTACTGCTACTTCTCCGTACGATTTCGTAATCACCTATGTCTTCCAAAAAGGAAACTAATGAGGTACCATGTATAAAATCTATAAATGTTCAGTACGAAATCATTGAGTTTAAGGATTCACATTCCTATGACTGCACATAAGGGTAGTTTTTAGTTGTATGTTTTTATTTAAAAAAAAAAAAACTCTATAGCTTGCCTTCTCATCAATTTGGCTCTATTGAAAGATATCCACTTGAAATTTTTATGCTATTATCCGGTATTATCTGATGTTGTCCCATTATTATCAGAAAACTGCCTCATTAGTAGTTAGTTAGTATCGCATGAATGCCCCATTAGTACCCGCTCAATGCCTCAGATAGACTATCATTTTTCAAAAAAAACTATCTAGGCTTTTATACGCAAACTCGTCAATCCAAATTTCGTGAGTAGCTAGACCTACAGCCAAAATTAAATCCAGCATTTTCTAATCGTTTTCAACAGCGTTCCCTGGGTGCAGCAGTAACGATCTTATAGTTTATTTCGCAGTTGTTTCTGCTGAATTTTTAAATTTCCATGCCTAATAGTGATTAAGTGCTGGGCGGGCGAGGCATATTTCTTTCGAACTCACTTTGCTTCCGTCAGTCAATTCTCCTAGTCATCGTAGTGTTCTTCCTTTTTATTTCGATATGCTGACATTGCTGTGCCAATTATGGACCTTCGTCCGTCCCGTCTTTTTTCTCTCTTGGGATACTTTTCCAGTAGCCAGGAAACCCTATATCGAATGAAATCAATTAAATAAAATAACTTTTATTAAGAGCACAATAGGTTCACAAATACGCTAACACGTACAGAGTAACTAGATTTTCCCCTATTGATTAGGCCAAATCACATAAATATGTGACCTTGCACGAGGAAATACAGGGATACACTCAGCCTCTACTTGCAGACATGGTTGACATTAAGCACTCTTTCTCACACAAAAATATCGATAACAGAAAAGAGAGTAACATCAAGTTTGTGCAATTCTACAGAGGCTAAAAAAGAGTACAATAATAAATAGAAGGGAAAGGGAAAGACAGTGTAGATAAATCAGCTCAAGGCTGCGTGAAGCAGCCGACAAAATTGAAAGAGCGGCGAGTAATAGGCACGACAGTTATAGATCATTCCGACCATGTAAGTTATAGCCTACATACAGAATCCTCACTCACCGCTGCTTGAGCGCCGAACGCTGATAGTTTGGGTTAGAGAATATTCCGCGTAGCAACGAGATATCAGAATCTTCCCCTGTCATCTGTAGGCTATATGCACATTCACGAGCAAAAATATTGAAACATTCTACGTCATACGAAGCAAAGACATCGCTAGTTCCTGTGTTTCTGGGAACACCCACCAATCGCCGAAATATATCGTTACACGCAACACGCAATTTACTAATGGCCTGTCTCATGAATTGAGCCCAAAATGAATTGCAATGCATTGGATTGCAATACGTTTTGAACAGCTGGATCTTGACATTCAAGGAGCAGCTATGAAACTGCCTTGGTATCTTATTGCTTATGGCATTATAGCGTCAAATCTGCCGAGCAATGTTTGCACCATCATCAAGTTTTTCATCAATGAGATGTCCCACAATGCAAGGCTGTGTACATATATAGGCTAACTGCACATCTCTTGACAGATGCACCGTATGGCTAATCCTGCCCTGCTTGCTGCTGCAAGGGTCAAGCAACATACCTGCTCACAGTTTTATTCGTGGTGCACGCAATACAGTTATTTCTTTATTTACAAAAAATATATATTTCTCTTTCTGAAGGCAAATCTCGCTGTCAGACCAGACGTTTTAGTAATACTGATGTTCTGATGTTTTTCTGAAAGTATTTGTTATTTATTGAAAGCCATACGTAGCCAGTCCAAACATTTTGACAAGCATGTGAATTTTCTTGAAGCTGGGTTATTTACGCATTGATATATCACGAGCTACAAGTTTTTCTCAAGGAAATTAAGTCCCTGTACTGTACAAATCCAAGCATCGCCTTCCTAAAAAAATGGCTTCTCGCTAGTATGTCGAGTTAGATATTTGATCCTACTAATCGTAGCAGAGATTGTTTCCCTTCTTACCTTGTTCACAAATGGTAAGATGTAAGATTTATGGAGACAAATACCTTCAATTTTTGATTAATTGGATAGAATTTTTAAATCCTGTACTCATTGTTAACTAGCTGAAAGGTCTAGAAATTCCGTCGACAGCCGTAAAGGGAAATGGCGATGCTACCGTACCATTTGCTGCATTCTCCAATGCACAGAATTGCTTCATTTCCTGTTAAGAACTGAACAGATCTTAGCGTACCAATTCTCACGAGATTGTGATGCTGCCGCCGGGAGCAACATCCTGCTGATATTGTAGATAATGAAACAAAGCAATGAATTGTTTCGTACATATATCTGTATTTCTGAGGATGTATTAACTATGGGTGCGAGCTATATCTGTTACACATAATTTGGGTAGCGTGCGACATAGGATTGGTGCGCACTGTATTAACATATACAGAGAGATATTTCAGTGATTAATAGGAACTTAAATTTTCAATAGACAATAAGCTAATTCTGAAGTCATCACTATATATTGACAAGTCAATGGCTTTCTAGGGATGAGCGAGTTGATTCATTCTACGTACATATATTGGTATGCATAAGGAATACTCCAGTCAATAGGACCAAAATGGATCATCTACTTTTGATGAAATTTTCTGATAATTTTGTTTTCACTGAGGCCAACAGTCTCTTTTTGCAGCGTGAAACTGTTCCCAAAGTCATGTAGTTCTTTCTTTGGTCTTTGGATACCTGCTGAAATCTTACCAAAGTTAATATTTTTATATGCTAACAACTTTTACTGCATCCCCTAAAGTAGTTTTTGAGCGCCCCTGTATCTAGTTTACTCTTCAGCTTCTAGAGGAGCCAAGAATACTGTGTCTTCTCCCTATCAGAAATTTATCGGTATTTATCGGCTTCCTACGAATAAATAGTGAGCGGCATCGGGTAACATCGGATAAATGCCTATAAATTTCTGATTGGGCTATAACTAATTAGGGCTTTTGGTTTGTTGTTACGGTGACGGAGTGGGACCAGACCAGTAACTGTTCGTACTGCCAACGGCAATAGTTCAGAGAGGGTCGGAGCGTGGGCCTAGGTTTCTCCCTAGAAACAAGCCAGTGGGATTGTCTATCACTAGCAATCTAATCTGGTTAGAGCTGATCGATGTCTCGATGAACGTCTGGTCTTTATCGGACCACTCGATGCTCTATCTCGTACAGATCACTTGAGGTGAGTTATCTGATAACATGAGTCAGGCCTCGTTTTCTGATGCTTCTTTCCACTTTAAAATCCTACCAAGTATAGAATAGTTAGCTTCACAATGGTGATTAGTAATAGCGTTCTTACACGTAATCATGTGAGTTATAAAAAATTATTTTGCCTATACAGTTAGGGAACTCATAATTTAACGGATGACCTGTTACCAAATAGAGAATAGTTAGATACATGTTCTGTAATGATTTTCATGCAAGTGACCATGTGATTCTAAAAAATTAAGCTCTAATAATAACTAGAGCACTCTGAGAGCGCATACCTCCGCCAAGTGAGCCAACGGTAGCAAAAATTAAAATTGGCTCTGAAACCATGATTTTCTTTGCATAAACTCCAAAATCTAATCATTTGTGCCTTTTAATATTAGTAACAGCTTGTTCAATTTTTTTGAAGATCCGTTCATAACTTTTTGAGTTATACTGTTAACAAACGTTATGACAAATATGAGTCAAACATACAAACGAACCAATCGATCTGCACCAAAATTTGGTCATTTATGTCTTTTACTATTACTAACAACTCCTATAAATTTCATAAAGATCCATTCACTATTTTTTGAGTTATTGTGCTAACAAGCATAAAATTAAAAACAGTGACAAACGAACGAACAAACGGACCATTACCAAAATTTGGTCATCTACTCTTTGTTATATATACCTAACAACTCATGTTAATTTCATCAAAATCCATCCATAGCTTTTTGAGTTATGGCATCGAGAAAAATGACGCAGACAAACAAACGAACAAACGGATTGACATATCTTCACCAAAAGTTAATCATCTGTTTCTCCCAACATACCTAACAATCCCTGTGAATTTCATCCAAATCGGTTCATAACTTTTTGAGTTATCTTGGTGACAGACAAACAGACAGACACGACGAAAACATAACCTCCTTGGCGGAGGTAATAAAAAGTGAACTAATAATAAAATTCAACGTTTCGGGGAATATTTTCCATCATCAGAAAATCAATCGGAAGCTAACAGCTATGAATAAAAAATATTTCTTTTATTTTAATTACAGGGGGAGCATAGGTGCCCTTTACCCTTACGTCACAGAACTGGTGATTTAGTAGATGTCGGCAACACTTCCGCTTCAGAGACTATATTCGTAACTTTGCTTTACTCTTAAATTTTTATGTCATTCGCGACTTGTGCATAGCAACAATTTCGCTTTAGTAACCCTTATAGTAAATGGAAATAAAATGCTTCAACTGAAAGAATGCTTATCTTCAAACCTGCAGAAATTAGGTTTTCGCGTAATACACAAACTTGGGAATGTGCTTACGCCCCGATCCACCGATCGTAACAGATTCATTTGCCGCCCAGTATATAAACCCGCCTCTGGAGCGGTTAAAAAAATTGTTTTAAGGATGCAAGTACCGCTTCGTATAGGTTCCCAGTTTCACTTGGTATACCTACTACGTGTACTTTCTGTTGGAGTGGATGCGTAAAAACTAGTAAAAATATAGTAATTTGGCACTCTGATTTTTTCTACCTTTGATACACCTGTACAAATCTGGATGTGTTCCGGTGACGCATAACTATGTATATTACGTAACAATTCGCAACAAGGTGTTAGGTCATGCAGGACGTGGACGTAAGATACTGAGCAGGAAGTGGAACGTAAGGCTTAGTCAGCAATAATGTTGCAGTTCCTGCTATATGCGTCCGATACAGTCACCTTATCAGTTTGTCCGAGATAAGAGAACTGCATTAGAACTGAATAAAGTATAAGAAAATATACTGATGATGTTATGTGGAAGGACGCGGAATTAAGGATTTGCTAATCAGTTTAAATGTGTTGCGTAAGAACCTAAAAATATAAATGAAATATTACATTTCCTTTTATTCACTAGTGTACTGGTACGACTCTGTTGTCCATCCATTTCCTCTTTTTTCCTTATTTGGTGATCCTATGGGCAGTCATCTTCCATTCGTGGGTTTCCAGTTTTCTTGATATATGTACCGTACTTACATATCCCATCCTTTTCTTCTCTTGAATCTCCGACGTAGTTTCTAAAGAGAATCAAACTGATGCATGTATACAGTGATCAAAATTACAATATGATAAATCTCCCTGATGAAATGACTTCATGCTGAGTTCAAGTTTAAGGTTTTGCAAACTAGGCTATCTGCTCTTGATGAGAAACATGCAACTGCAATGAAAACATTTTGTACTGTCGGCAATATTCATAGTTTCGGCGAAAATGAATATAATGTCACGCTGTTGAAACGACCACAAATCTATTAATATTTTTGCAACAAAGTATAACAGCACTGACCAAAAAAAGTATTGTAGAAAAAGTTTCAATCGCTGAAAGTTTTATTTTCGGTGAGCGAATAATAATTTTTGAAAGGACGCTTTTCGTATACTAACAATAATGCCTAAAACACTGCTGCATGCATAGGCTATTAGCGTTATAAAATGTGTTCGTCAAAATAGTATTGGCAGAATGCCTGTCTATGTATAGGGAACTATTTAAAAAAGGTTGAAAAGTATTTTTGGTGTTGACCAAACGTTGTGGAGTCGTTCATCGCTCGTTGCTATGAAACAATCAACGAGAGTTTCACTCGTGATCCACGTCTGTTCAGCTCTTAAACGATGATTGTAACTGCGCTAAGATTCTAAAATCATACATCAAAGTGACTCGAGTTGTAAAATAGCGGAACTCAAAGAAAAAACTGTTCTTATTACTTTATTGCTTTTTCTAATTGTTTTTGATGCTGGTTGAAATGTGCGGTACCTGTTCTAGTTCGACGAAAAGATCTGTGACTGTGAACTGGAGCACTCTGAAAGCGCATACCTCCGCTAATCAAGGCAATGTAAACGAAATATTCGAATTGGTAATCACCAAACTTTGGCCATTTGTGCCTCTTGGAAGTAATAGCAGTTTCTCTAATTTTCTTGAAGATCCGTTCTTAATATTTTCAGTTATGCACTGACAAATATTAAGTAAGACAAATATTAGTCAACCCCACAAACGGACAAACCGATGATCATCAAAATTCAGTGATTCGTCTCTTTAACATTTCTAACAATTCCTACAAAGTTTATGAATATCTGTTCATAACTTCTTCAGTTATTTTCTGCTAAACAGTTTGACAAACAAGTCAAACACACAAATGGACGTACTGATAATGACGCAAATTTGGTGATTTGCATCTTTTATCATTACTAATAATTCCTAGAAATTTCATGGAGATCCGTTCATAACTTTTTAGGTTAGGTTACTGACAAGTATAAAAACAAACATAGAAAACAATCGGACCGATATAGTTCGTCGCAAAAATTTGGTTATTTGTTCCTAGTAACATTTGTAACAGTTCTTGCATGTTTCATGAAGATCCGTCCATAACATGCTACCAAATAAATAAACAAACAGTTGAACGGATCATCACCATAAGTTAATCATCCGTTCCTCCAAACATATCAAACAATCCCTGTAAATCTCTTAACACGGAGACCACATTGTGATTCCCATTCCCAAAAACAACCTGATACAAGGATACGAGACTCGGACGTCATTTATGCAACCGTATCTATGCTACCGAATTTAAATATATTTTGATACGACACGCGAGCTGCACACCCTGGCAACCATTTGGGCGTGCGACTGCATATGTGGCCTCGGCCTGAAGATTCGTCTATTATTTTTTCAGGTATCTCTGTGACAGACAGCCAAACGAACAGAGTAGCCTACTAACTGGACAAAAATATAACCTCCTTGGCGGAGATATAAATCAAGAACATTTATGGGTTCGAAATTAACAGACGATTCTCGACAGTGGTGTAGCTACCGTACGTAATAGTTGACTTACCGTACTCCTTATCGTTACCGTTTGTTGCACCAAATGTGTTGCTGTAATGGGAACAGTATGATGCGTTTTTCGCGTGTCTGTGCGTTCGCATCTGTGTCCCGTTTGATTAGTTAGCTGCCGGTGAGCACCGGAGCGTCGTCCGGTCGTTGTAGTCTGTCCCAGTGATGATGCATGCCCAAAATGGGCTTTGAGTGTCCACCGAGACCCATTTTCGTTCCATAGTAATTTCCATGTGAAAAAACGTCTGTCTCTGCATCGTTATCTTCAACGCGACCTTCAGCACAACATAAAAACGCAGTGTATGAGCGAATTTATTACCATGACTGCCTTTAGTTACAATTATGTATCGATTAAACGCCCGCGCGGTGCGGCATGTTGTGTTATTAGGAGCTGTATCCTGGATACCGCCGCAAGAAAACACAAGGAATATCGAGTAAAGAAAAAGACGCGTGCTAGTGCTTGCAGCGGTCCCTCAGTTGGAAACGACAGCCCGTGGACACAAACTGCACCACAGTGTGCAAAGAGGGAAGGCAGTGTCGTTCTCATTGCTCACTGCAATTTGACCTACAGTAGTCCCTTCGACTATTTTTATTTCCCCATTTCACCGTGTTTTTGATATGGGAAGGGACCTACCGCTATGTGTGCTTTTGAAGGGTATGTGGTAGGTAGTTCGAGTTATTGAGAAATCGAAAACTGTGGAAGCTTGTCGGGCAGTGGGGCTGAGTTACTACTCGTATATGATTAAGTGGAATTACGTTTGGTTTTTCGTTCATTTAATAAAAAGTTCGGGTAATGAATGAAGCCCGTCGGAAACGATGATGGCGGACTAACACTCAACCAAATCTTCATAACGCAAGCTGGCCATTAAAAAAAAGCAGAAATACGCTCGATGTCCGTGTCTCTGTAGTTATCACCCGCGAACAAAGTGAGAGAGGTGATAATGTTAATGTTATCGTTGAAGATTTAAGTATGTATATTTGTATATATTGAATACGATGAGAAGCATATTACAAATTTGGTTACCCACGACGCGCGATTTGCCGTCGTTTAAAAAACGACAAACCATTTGTATTTGAGAAAATGTCATTTATAGCTTTCGTCCACCCGGTATCATATTTACATCTTTATGTGATAACCGCTGAAATTTTCAAGATGTCAACGAAATATTCTTCACGATCTTCGATCCTCCCACCTGATGAGCTGAGGCTACAGCGAAACGCGTCGTGGGTAATAAAATTTCAACTAAATGATTTGCCTCTCATCTAAATCTTCAATATATATTTGTATAGGTATACATTTGTCTGTCCACCCAATAAGTGGTCGAAGGAGTTGAGCAATCTTCATAATTTTTTGTAGGGAGTTTGGTGGGTTGCCCTCGATGTGACCCATGCCGAAAAACTTGGAATAGCTGGCCATAAAAAATGACGGCGATGAAATTTGCTCCCACCCAAAATGACGTAGAAGGAGTTGTGCTATCTTCATGATTTTTTGCAGGGAGTTAGGTGGGCTGTCCTCAATGTGACCCATGCAAGAAAACTGGGATTAGCTGGCCATAAAAATATTACTGCGATGATTTTGCTCCCACCGCGGGTGATGGTCTTACGCCACGAGGCGTTTTAGTTATGTGTTCTGTTTATTGCTTAGAAACGATTTACTTGGTTGTTCCCAATCGGATTTTTTTGCTAATTTTCCATTATCCAATACCACCCCATACAGATATCAGATAAGTGCATATGATTTTCCAAAAGGGTTTGAGTATTGGGATGACCAATGTTATACAGGACTATAGAGCTTCCGTTGCGGCGGTGACATCCGAGTGACGTGAAATTAATGTAAGCGAAAACTCTGTTTACGGTAGACGTTTCGCGGCAGTGCCAAGTCATCGCACGACAACACATAGCTAATATCTTGGTGGTACCGAACACGTCCCTGTGGACAGTAACTTTTTTCACGCCTGGGGAACGCATTTGAATATCAGAAACGTTTCAAGCCGCGTCATTCTTGTGAATAGTAATTTTTAATTTAGGAAAAAAGAGTCTAAAGGATTAAATTTATGTAAGTATAACAATTGATATGAGAGTTTTTCGCACGGAAACGGCTACGTGTTGTCTTGTAGTGGAAAAGTGTAGTATCGGTATAAATGTATAATATCCATAACAAATTCTTTTCCAGATGATTGCTGAGGTTGACATGCCTCGCGTCAGTGTAGTGACTGTTGTCTATATGAATAAATCTAGTCGTTACACTTTAGATTGTTTAGAACAGTATAATATTTTGTGTTCTGAGTAGTGAAGTGTAGGATTTTATTTAGTATTTATAGTACTTCTTGAAATGAAGGAATCACCCGTAAGGACGTTTGAGGCCGAAGCATCAAGTACATCGTCTTCCTCGCAGCTTTCCGCTTCTGAAGCGCCTCGGACGCAGCCATTTCTTCTTCTTGGCGGTGGACGGCCGAACAAGAAGCCCGCAAGCAAGAGCCCCGTCGTAAATCTCGGTCGGTTCTTCAGGTTTAAAAAGAAAACTGTGTACCCCTTAGACCGAACACCTGGCACTGCTCGACATGAATTTAACTCAGACGAACGGAGTTACTGTATGTTGGAGGATGGCAGTTCCTTGCGTGATGACCAGGCGAGTCTAGCTTCCTTTATACGCTGTGACGGTCAGTCCAAAGAAGAAGAAGATACATCGCGTACTCGTCATTTCTCCATCCGTGACAGAAAGTCCAGGAATCCGTCAGCGGAACATCATAAATTAGGCCCCCGTAATGGATTTCTGCGACGATTAACGCCGCTGAAGCGTCCAGCTGTGCCTCAGGAACTNCTCGTCATTTCTCCTTCCGTGACAGAAAGTCCAGGAATCCGTCAGCGGAACATCATAAATTAGGCCCCCGTAATGGATTTCTGCGACGATTAACGCCGCTGAAGCGTCCAGCTGTGCCTCAGGAACTCAATCTTGACGCTGAGAAGGCAGAAGAGGCCGTGCCAGATGTCTACTCGAACGGTGGCCAACCACACGTGCCTCCTCTGCCATCCCTGAAGGTGTCGTCTTCTACTCCAGCACCCACCGCTGGAGGCGCCCGCATCCCGTATTGGCAGCTGCCGCTCCAGGATCTCACTCGTCTTGCTGTTGTGCCGGTTTGTAGAACTGTTTAACCTATTGACGTCCTCATTAGATATGCTTTTCATATGAATAGCACTATTAGCCTTACGTTAGTCACTTGTTTTGAAATGAAACTTTGTAAATGGATTGTAACCTGTGAAAACAACCATAACTGGAAAATTTTATTTTTGTAGGTGGTAAAACACCCCATGTGACGAGCGTAAGGGTAACATTTTTAACAGTACCTTATGCCCATATAGGGACCGTATTTCAATATTTTGTTTATTAGATAATAGCTATGTTAACATTTTGTTTTTATTAATACATGTGCTCAATTGTGAGCAATATAACCCAAATCGACGTTGTTTTTCAGGTTTCTTCTAACAGATTTTGTCAACGATCAAGGTTAAAAAATCAGTTATTTGGAGGAACAACCTTTTTCATTCACCAGACATTGTTTGTTCGTCTATCAGAAAAAAATTGATTTTGGAAATTTTAGCCCTAAACACTAAGACTGCTTAGTCAGAGTGTTAATTGACCTTTACTTAATTTTTTCCCATGCTTTAATCGTAAGTGTTACGTGTGTATAGATAATGTTTAATGTGTGTCCTTGTTGCTAGTGCAGCTTGTTAAACACTGAAACTTTTAAGCCTACACTTATGAATATTTTTTCATCGTGTTATGTTCAGTATACTGCGTTATTGAAGCATTGCCGAAACACGGTCATTGATACTGTCACAACTCTACCCGCACCTTGATTAACTAACTTTATGTACCTAATGCTAGTGTTTGTGCTGTAAGCCCTATATTTATGGGAATATTATTGATTTATTCCTGTGGTATGCTACCCACAGCATTAAGTTATTTTCCACTGGAGCAGTTCTATATAGACATAAACTTAGACTATATGTCTGGAGCGTCATTATGAGCGACTTCCCCGCAATGCCCCTCGCTGAATACTCTTGAGAAAGCTTCAAACTGAATCCTGCTCCTCAACGTTGAGTTTGAAGTCATCTCCAGTGCTGCAATTGGGAATAATCCTGGAGCTCAATCCTGTAGGTGCAGCAAACGCTCATGACTGAAGTTCCTAACAAGCTCTTGAATCTAAACTGGTATGAATAATTTCAGGCGTAACTGTACATCTTTGAAAGAAAAAAAAGCTGCAGATGTACTTGAGATATATCCTGATAAGATTATTTGTTTTTAAGTATGGCGAGATAATGTGTCTCGAGTTAGTAGGTTCACTTAACTAGGGAGTTCCCTGTCCGATAAATGCGAAGTAATGCAGAGGTGACTTGCTCCCGCATGGTGACCAGCTGATCTTATGTATATTTCACATTAGACACTTGTATAAAAAATTCTAAATGAAGCTTCCCAGCCACATTTACTGCTTCATTTGGTTTGAATTTATATCTAGCAGTATATTCTTTTAATTCCTAGCTAGCAAGCCATGATACCGCACTTGTTCAAACCTTTTAACTCTTGAGAGCCAAGCCCGAGTATCTTAGTCATTATAGGTACTGGTGAAGTAAGCAATGCGCGCTCGAATTGGCCTCTCTTCAGTATAGGTCACCGCGAAATGTTATGGTTCATCAATTTTGGAGACCCAAAGAAGTACGCAGACTTGAACGGCGTGTGCCCTGTTGACCTTTACTTCCTGTACAGTTCCGAATGTCACTTCCTGATCGGTTGTGCCGGAGAATCTTGAATATGTGATGTAGCAAAATAGTCTCGGAAGATCACATTGCATCAGGAATAATAGGCCATCGTATGCCACAGCCATTATATATTCATTGATGGTCCCAAATGTCGACTGTAGGTTATTGGTTTTATGTTCCTGAGAATATCCCCTTGCAACCTTTCTCTAATATCAGTATGCAGCCATGCGCTACGTAAAAGGTGCTTTAAAAATTGTGGTTCTAATAGAATAGGACAATACCACAGTTCTGTTAGACCTTGTATCGAATAGTGTATTTAAAAATAGTCTGACGAAAATAGAATGTTAAGTATCCCAGCACCAGTACCGGTAGTTGAATAGCGTTGTAGTAGCTGTAGAAAAATATCACCCTTCAAAAATTATATAGAGCAGTGCTTTATCGTTTGTTATGTATAAATACAACGTATCTGTGTGCAATAAACGTAGCAAACCTGTTCTGGAATGGTAAAGCTATGACCTTTTCATTGGAAGTTGGTCAATCGTTCCAGAGAAAATGTGGTAAAAAAGAAATTTGGTTACACAATGTGCCTTACTCTTCTCACAAGATAAACGTAGGATTGTTTCTTCTATGCAAAAAGTTTTTTTTATCCAAGGTCTGTAGCTTTTGAGGAAACACCTCTTCTTAGTTTGAAATTGAAAGTCAACTTTAAAAAATAGACACTTTATTCATTTATTTATAAGGTGTACAACAATGAGAGACATTGGTAGTATCCTTCTGTCCCTGCTCTCGGTCTTTAGGAGGATTACACGTGCTGCGGTTGGCGCGCATTCTTCCACTTTGGAGAATGTTAGATGCCGAACTCGCCAGTTCAGTCGGTGCTTCGTGCCCTGTTTTGTTGAAGGTTTGGAATTTACTGCCGGTATCGGCCTTCGGTGGTGTCGGCCTGCAGGCGTTTAAGTCAGCTCTTAATGCCTTTTTGTTGGTTTTCTTTAGTAGCGTTTCGGGCTTCCCGGTGTTGCAAAATGCTTCATTTGGGGTGTACTCTGTAGGTCAACATGTCTAGTACCCCACCACCATGCTGGTAGCCGTCCACTTGGCATTAAAAAACTTCCTGCGTGAAAACTAGTGGCGCTAGAAAGCTGCGCATAGGCTTAAATTGTAGGATACGGAGTGTCGCAGAAGCCCTTAAAATGGCGAAAGAAAAAAAATGAAGCAATAAAAAATGGTGGTGGTTTTCACATTTTTTCATGTTTTTAGTGAAAAATTGTGAAAACCACCACCATTTTTTATTATTTTATTTTTTTCACTCGTCAATTTCAGGGATGGTGAGGCACTACTTATCCTACAATTCAAGCCTATGTACCGCTTTCTAGCACAGCTAGTTTTCACACAGGAAGTTTTGTTAGTGCCAAGTGGACGGCTACTAGACATGTTACCCTACCTGTTCGTGGTTTCCCGAGCGTGAAGTTTTAGTGATAATAATAATAATAATATTGTTTCCAGCTAAAATAGCCTCTTACTTTTCTTCTTGTACTGCGATATGTTGAGCTTCCTCCTCCCCATCCTCCCCCTTCCCGGAAGAAAAAGTTGCAATTCCATCGCCTAATAGCATCAACAACTTTTGATTAAAGTGTTTCAAGTTTTAGCAGCATATATGGCATTGAAAATGCTTGTAAAATAAGCTTATCTTGCGTATCTTACTAAAACAAATTAGCCTATGGCAAGCCTATCCACTTTCAGGGACTCATTTCAACTGGTATCAAATATTTAGGAAAATTCGCTATGAAGTTTAGTATCCGCTTATTTAATAGGGTAAATTTTTTCCCTTATAACCTCTATGCTCCATTTTATCTTTGCATTCACCCAAAATATAACATTTCATGTTATTTAAAAAACTGCATTTGACATGGACACAAACTTACTTGCTTCTGATCAGGTGTAGTTTTCTAAGCTCTAAAACTATCAATTGTATTTTGGTGGTGATACGCACTCGTTCTTCAAACTGGCTGTTGTTTATCTTTTATCCCCTGTTATTATTCTTAATTTTTGTACTTCACTTCAGCCGTAATATAACTTTAGTCTTGTGTCCACTAACCGTTCGTTATCTCAATTGTCTGAGTTAATTGTGCACTTGCTTTTGACGTATTTTAGCTACTGCCATTACTCTACTACAACTTTCTATAATCTACCAAAAAATTCCTTTTCTAGAAAATAGCAACATGGAAGTAATCAAATACGGCCACCTATTGGTAAGGGGTCAAATTTTGCGACTTATTTCATATAGCGACACGCACAGGTTCTGACCACCATCATTACTCCATGTATGATGTGGTGCAGTTCATACATTCTTGCATCAAAGCGTTAATTAATGCTATACCTGTGGCGAGACTTCCTAGCCTGCTCTTCATTGATCTCAGCCCTTTCATGCTAGTCTTTTTCTTTTTTTGCTTGGCCTAGGAGGTAAAACTCTGTTTAATTTCTTCACTGCACTGCTGTTCATCGACCTCTCATTTGTGATGGTAATCATTTTTCACTCTTGGTCTTTGAGGTGAAACTTTATTTCATTTTTTCACTGCTCTTTGTCGATTCTCTTGAGTTGGATCTTCGTTATTTTCAGTTCGGCTTGCAAAGAAAACAGTTAAATGTTTTCATTACTGTTGAATTCTTTCGTCTATAATGAGAACCATTACTTTTCTGTTAGTCTTTGCTGCACGCTGTATGCTAAGGTTTCGCTACTGTAATTGAGCCTACCCTCTGTCTCCAATCACTTTTTACTCACTGTCTCTTACATGGTATATAATTGAGATTTTTTCACCTTTCATTCTCGATCGCTACGTCACTGTACTTTATCAAAGCTGTTGTTAACTTTTCATATCTAAAAATAACGAGGTTGCAGTCACGCAGTGACTGTAGTGCATTGATCAGGATCGACGCTTAGCTCTAGGAACCTAATTAAGAAGCCTTAAAGTTTTGTTCCTTTGTCGTATCTCGTTCACTTTTAAAGTTCTTTTTACTGGTCAATAATAAATAATCTGACAAAATGGATGAGTATTGTTTGGGTTGCTTAACTCACGTTATAAAATCTATGGTATTTTTTTATAAAGGGCAAGCGTATGCAGGAACTAGAACGCCTCGTGGCGTATGACCATCATCCGCGGTGGGAGGAAATTCTATGAAGTCCTTTTTAAGTGCCAGCTAATCCTAGTTTCTCGTATGGTTGCTGTGTCCAACAAGGCTGGCGCTGGGCTCACCGCCCCATTCAGATCTCTTAATAATAACATAGGGAAAATGGGAGACCTCGTGCCGTGAGACGATCTGCCGCGGTGGAGGCAAATTCGACCCGGTGGAGAAAAATTCAATGCCGTCATTTTTTATGGCCAGCTAGGACTAGTTTTTTGGCATGGGTCACATCTAGGTCAACCCACCAAACTCCCTAGAAAATTTGTGAAGTTTGCTCAACTCCTTCGACCACTTATTGGGTGTACAGACAAATATATATATACAAGTATACATATGTATACCACCACCACCATCGCCACCACCTTACTAGAGAGCCCCTTCAAATGAACTCCCGGTCATAAGTTAGGTGAGGCCAGGACTGGTTCTGCTAGCGTTCCTAAGTGTTTTTACTGCATTTATTGTTTTTTTTTTTTGTTTGAAGTGTTTAGGTAAATTTTTTTTTTTTTTTGAGGGGGGTTATAAGCGTTTTTTTTTACTTAGCGTCAATCTTTGATTGGCCTTACTTAGCGTCAATTTTTGATTGGCTTTACTTAGCATCACTCATTCATCGTTAGCAGAACCAGTCCTGGCCTTACCTAACCTTATGAGAAAAAGCTCATTGGACGCTAGTATAAACAGTCCTGGCCTTTACTTAACCTTATGAGAACGAGCTCATTGGCCTGTAGCCTATTACACTTAATTGCCTTTTATACCGTACAATTACACCTAATGAACAAAAATTATACCTAACGGACTAATTTACACCTAAACCCTTCGTTCGCTATACATACATGTATACAAATATATATATATACTTAAATCTTAAACGAAAACATCATCACCTCTCACACTTTGTTCGCGGGTGATAATTAAGATAACGAATTGAAGTTTTACCTGAGCATGTACCATTCGGGGAACACTTGATTTCAAGTGTACATGTGTTCGCTTTTCGGTCACTCGCGCTCAGTTTTTCATGAAGATTTATTAGCGTTTTGCGTGCACCACCAGTTTCAGTGCAAAATACGTCAGTGATGGTCGGCCCACTTGGTGGGTATTGATTAAGCCAGCAACAATTTAAGAAAGCCACGTTGCTGAGTTGCTCGTGGTTCTTCCACGCTAAGTCAATCTTTTAGAGGGTTATTTTAAGGTACCTACTTCAGCCTGTTGCAGACTCCTTAAGTTGAGGATTGATTTAGTGCATCGTATAGACCAATCTAGAATTGAACCTAGCTTAGGAGAAAGTTATCGTGGACGATCAACCCTGTTATATAATTTTATGCTATTTTTGCCATTAGAGGACCCATTAGTTGGCCATTAGTTTGGGCAGCCAGCAATTTGAGTAGTCGCAAATTGATTTCTATAGACCAGCAATCTTTTGACGCAATTCTAAGCTACTTTTACCTCTTCGAGGAAGGGGCATGCAATTTAGACAAAGGATAATTATGTTCGTTCATCATTTATTATCAGGGGTGGCTCCTTCAACGGGATCCCAAAGGTTACTTGAGCCCCGAGTCCTTCGTGACTGCTTTTCTTTGTACACACTTTTCTTCCTTTCGCTTTTTCTACTCTAACAGTCCTTATTCCATTACTTTTCTTCTTTCCCGACGAAATGTTTCTTTGTACGGTTTTCCGTGTTTCTGTTATTCATTTTTCTTGGTATACTACATGTCCCTTGCCTTTCCATCGCTTGAAATACCGCGTCATATCTAAAAGAATTCGGATACGGTACTGTTCTCTCTACCAGACCTAGCCGCCTAAAGTGTGCATTTGTTGGATATCGATTTTTTCCTTCGATCCAAACAATTTAACATTTGGATTACGACACAATTCTCTTTCATGCACCATCCGCTCTATGTAATTGATTTGTAAATTTGACTTACAACTCGGCATTAACATGTAATTATTTCACGTACTCTTCCCCCTGTGTGGTAATTTTCTAGCTATACCCAATTTCCGGCTCTGAATTAACAAGAAATTCTTTCACTTACCATCCAGCCATCTGTTCTGGTAATATCTGCATAGACTGCACGCTTTTCAGCGGTCATTTGATGGCTATAACTGTAGCCAACAATTAGGTAGACGCCGATTTGAACTATTACAAAAATTTTTTGATGCGCCGGAGTCCCTGTATTAAGAAGCTAAACCCTCATTAGCTATTACGCCAATTAGAGTGCCGCTCTCATGTATCGATTTACCTTAGCTTCGGGCTCGGACTGGTGGTGATAGGCACTTATACTTGTATGCACAATCAGATAAAAAAAATTGAGACGATTCCCTGTAATCTTTTGATTCCCCGCTTTAGACATAGAATAAATGCTTATGATTTTTTATACATATATGCATTGGCCGTTTATCGTATGAAATATGATAGAATGTAGTGAATGAAAAATGATGTGTTTGCCGTCATCGTTGATATTTTCTGCCAGATTTCTAACTATACTTTATAAATTGCCACAACGAGACGAAATTTTCGTTGAGTGCCTGTGCTTGTTGTAGAACTTTCATGCGACCGATCAGATTACGACCTAGCAACAGGAAGGTAACTGCTGTTGCTTTATACTTTTGTAACTGTTGGAAGTTCACTGCCCTCTTGTAGTAATTGTACAGAGTATCGGCAGTTGATTTCAAAGTGCAATGACGCTTACAGCTGCAGAATTGCAGAGCTGAAATTGTGCCCATGCGAGTTCTAATTTAAATTCCCACTGAAAACACATTTTGCGGATGGCATCGGCTCGAAATATGCAAAAGATTGCCGAAACTTTCGAGCTGGCTGCTGGAAATACCGCCAGAGTTGGCAGTCCAGAGAAAGAAACAGCCCGCTGCTTTTATAAATATAATAATTACGACGGTATATCGGAACACTGACAGCAGCGGTATGGTTAACTGTTAATTTCAAGTACGTTCCAATTCCAACTTTTTCTGAGCTTCCATAACTCATAAAATAAACCTTTATTTCTTATAGGAATAGCATTTACCTACCTGCTAAGTAATGGCGTCCAGCGAGCTGGGCTGTACTTGCTATATTGCTTTGAAATATTTTTTGTAGCACATTGGTGACGTCGATCGATTATAAGACCTTCATGTCGGTGTTATTTACATATGTACTACAGAACTTTACAAACACATCTTATATCAGACTCGTTCGTGACGAAATAAGCCACTTTGTTAACGACTCTCCATGAAAAAATACTTCAATGCCGTAAAAAAAAATCTTTTTAGTTGCACTTCCTCTGCTTATGAACATGTCTAACTTTCGCAATGAGAGAAATATTACACTTTCGCGAAAATTTCCCTATTTAACTAGTTTGTCTTATGAACAACTTGCTGAGACATCGTTTAAGAGAGAAATAATTATGATGCTAATTTTCGTTAACATTTCGTTACTTAAGGTAGTTCTATTTTTCATCGATAACGACAAATTTTCTTGGAAAATAATTATTGTTAAAGCAAACTTTTATCTCCAGCTAGAACATGCACTGTAACCATTTCATCGCAACTCCGATACCTATTGTTTTTCATGCGAAAATTTATTTTTGATTTGGATGGTAAAGTATAACGTTATTTTAAAACCAGGCTGTGTTATTTTGCTACAAGGATATTTTTAACCTCTTGTATTTCTACGGGCAAAACAAGCCTTTACAGCGAGGTACAATAACCTTGAATAGGTAGATATAGGGAGAACCATTGGATTGCGCAATTACCAACAGCATTTCGACCCGTGGCCACATAGTTTATCGCATCATATTGTGTTATTCCTCCAGGTAAGGTTAAGTCTTGCAGTGACGTGTTCATTGAATCGCCGAATGCGTAACCGTTTGTGCTGATACTTACCTTCCAAACGCTCAAATAACTGGTAGAGTCATGGTAAATTTCTGTTAATGTTTCTTATACGTAATATCTTGCGCTCAGTTTTTAGAATCTCCTTTAAAATGGAACTTTTATCATGGAATTTTGCCGCGCATGTGGCACTGGTTTCTTATTTCATTGGCTAATCTTGGTGTTTTATTACTTTGCGTGTATGCGTCAGCGGCAGAACGTGAAAATTACGAAAAAACAGTTTGACAGCTTTAGCAAGTGTGTTATGACCGGGTGGTATTGTTGGTTCGAATCGTGTCTTCGCAAGAAGTAGTGCAACTTCAAGGAAATAAGTTATGTTTGCATCTATGGATAACAAATAATACCGAATTTATAATTTAGGCTTTTTAATTTAAAACATAAATAATATGACATCTTCCTACATCCTTCATCCCTGTTCAAGGCCTTATTTTGAAGCTCTAATAAGTTATTGCTAATGAAAGTACCTACCTTCACTGTAAGTGAGCTGAAGCTGTGGTCTACTACTAAGTTAGGAGTGACCTCAAAGAGGACATTAGTATAGCCAAGTCCCATAAGTCTCTGTCTGTGTCTCCCATGGTTACTCTACACGTATACCCTGCTGATACCCCTCTGTTGCTCCCAGGTGGGGTATGGATCCAGCGTCCCCAGCACACCCACCACCCCCTCCACCGCCCCTCCCAGCATCTCTGGGTCACGGGTACACCTCAGAGACTACGGCCAGCAGGTGAGGTCACTTTATCTGAGATCATTTTATGGATTATGGACAGTAGGTGAGATCCTCATGTTTCATATTATTTTAGAGACTACAGACAGCAGGTGAGGTCACTTTATCTGAGATCATTTTATGAATTATTGACAGTTGG
>LQNS02276620.1:10128558-10143763 GCA_001587735.2 Parhyale hawaiensis
ACATCGTATAAGTGCTGATAACTTTGTGATAGTGAGTGGACGTGAATTTTGGTAGCTAATATGTTTCACACACTTTATTTGCTCTGGGGTTACCATGCAACACGCCTCTCATTTCGGGATCCTCACTAGTCAAGTGAACGCTGAACTTATGACCGGACAGACGTTAATGGTTATCTTTCCTACCGACTTTCACTGTATATTGAGACGCCATGCGGGCTGAGCATCCACTCGTAATGTGACTGTTCGGAGCAAGCATAGATGGAGGCGACATGACCGTGCTTTGGTCCTGGTGGTGGAACCAAAAAGGACGTAGTAGCTTTTATATTAAGTCTTGGCGAGCTCCGCTGCAAAAGAGGAAGTATAATATGTGATAGAACACTAGAAGTCTGATAGTAGAAGTACAGCCGATACCGATTAGAAATTGTGCCACGACACACAAAAATCAAGCCAGCGTCGTACCCGTCCAAGACCGAGGCCCTCTGACCTCTTCTGTCACTTTCAACCATACTTAATCCAAGGTAGAACGTGCGGTTGCATAGTGTAGTGCCGGCATTAGACTCCTGCTCCAGTAAATTCCGGATAAGTCGATGAGAAGAGCAAGGCATGACGAATAATATTAGAATCGGCCGATAGTTCGGGCACGTCAGCAACGTCTTTCCAATCACCTTCCCCAAACAAAGAGCTGGCACAGGTAAACAAATCATCACCTCATATAATGAGCGACGAACAACGTCGCCTCTCATTTTAACGTAGCCAATTAGCAGGCCTGTTATGATGGCGAAGTCAATCATTCAGGGTAGAGATGCAAAGACAGCTAACAACATGGTAAAGTTAAGGTCGTTATCTTACTTCACCGTTTTGTCATCCAGTATTATGAGATTCTAGTGGGCACCCTTAGTCCTAGGGTCTCATTTATTGCTGTTCCCAACTTGCTTCCTTCCTCAATTTACTCTCGCTAATAAGCTTTAGTCTGTTCTTCCTCTTCTTTGCTAATTTGCTGTGTTTGTGCGCATTTCTTCACCGTAGGGGGGGGGGGGAGAGGATGCGCCAGTATTGCACTCAGTGGCAGTGAAGAGAAAGCTGTACTCTGTAGGAGACAGTGTTTTGTGTGTCCGCGCTAAGGGACAATGTCTGTTCGGGGTTTAGGGCTCAAAACATGTCACAATCGTCTGATGGTGTGTTCTGCTGCAGACTGTGGCTTTTCGAGAGGACTACTTTTTTTGCTAACTTTTCTTGGAAATCCTCTTGCTAATATAGTTATCTAAAGAATATGAACCAAGATATCCAGTATATTCTATATTCAATTTTTGAGTAAAAATGTTAAGAACGATATGCATACACGATAAAATACAACAGTTTTGAATAATATGTCTTTACAAATGCTGGAGCCTCCTGCCTAATGTCGGGGCCACTTTATGAAATCGCGAACTCTGCTTGATTAGATGGCGTGCAGCTCGCACTTCGTTCATGGTACCGTATCTACGCTACCGACATGTACGAGCTGGACGTAAACTCATAAGCTGCGTTTGCGATCTTATAATACGCAACTTTATTGGTGAAATAAATCTGGGATAAAATTATTAAGACTGAATTGTTTGTGCCGATGAAGTTTGTATCAGGACCACAAATATGCGACTTAACTATTAAAGTACTCAAAATACGAGTAAATTTCTATTTCCTCACTCAACCGAAATTCCTTCGCTATCTGAAAATCAAAAGCAATTATCCAATGTATGTTGGGGGAGGGGCTGCAACAGATAATATCGAGTAATCACATCAAATTTCCGATTGGGAGATGTTAATAATTAGCCCTATATAAGTACCAACGCACTTCATGTACGTCATGTTAAGCTATGCTATTCCTACCAGAATCTGACGTTTATAGACAGTTATAGGGTAAAGGTCTAATTTCATAACTTCGGTAAACTCGTAAATTTCTTAAGATATTCATGCTTGCCGCTCCGATGAACGTTACTGCACTTGTGGAATCAGCTCTGCAATTTTAATTGCAAGATAAATTCAAATCAGCCTTCGATTTTACCACAGATTTCAAACGTTATTTCGGGAGCTTGTTAATTCATTACGGGTACATTTATTCATCATTCAACGAATGGTAAATTCATGGAATGGTAAATTCATCGACTGGCAAATATTCACCTGCAGTTACCATTTGATTAAATAATTTTTCGATGTATGTATCATCCGACGAATTTACCATTCAATGAATTTACCGCGATTAATTTACCTTCGATAAATTTACCTACTATGAATTTAAATTCGAAAAATAGTCATTTTTGTCCGCCACGAGTGTAAAAGCAATCACAGATGGAAGGCAAGGTCCTTACAGAAAGTGAAGAATACTTTTAAATTCATGATTATATTTAACATTTGGCAAAATTTCAAGTTCATATAATAAGAAACTTTATTGCTGATGCAGATATCTTGGGAATTGTGTAGGGCCTCTGATTACTCTCTTATTTGTGTTCTACGATGTCTTAGTTCCACATTCATTTAGTTATACTTTGAATTCGCTCGCGTAGCAAGCTTTCGCAGGCAATAGATTATAATGTTATTAAGAACTGAACACCTTCATTCAGCGGAGAATCCTATACCCCATTTATTCCGGGTGTTCCTGAGTTCTTTCCACAAAAGGAAACTATCGGTTCCTTACCATATTTTACTATATCGATACATATCCGTAAATGTCTACTTTTAAAGATACGTCGACTTGCAGTTCAATTGTGCGATTCACTTAATCGGCGGACTACTAGACTTTACAGCAAAGATAAAGATGCACACCGGTCATTTGTTGACATCGATCTCTCTAATCTGCACCGTACCTGATTTTAGACGACCATGAACCAACTACCAAATAGTGAATTAGCAGATAAGCACCTGTTCTACGGCATGATAAACTGTAATTCCAGGAAAGCTGCCAGTATTTACAGAGACAGGTTTCCCAATGGACTATTTGGTAGTTTGTTCATGGTCGTCTGAAATCAGGTACGGTGCAGATTAGAGAGATCGATGTCAACTAATGACCGGTGTGCATCTTTATCTTTGCTGTAAAGTGCAGTAGTCCGCCGATTAAGTGAATCGCACAATTGAACTGCAAGTCAACGTACCTTTAAAAGTAGACATTTTCGGATATGCATCGATGGAGTAAAATGTGGTTATTTTATTGTAAGGAACCTACCTATTGTTTCATTTTGCTTGAAGAATTTATGAACAACACCCTTTATACGTATATTATATAAGTTAAGCTAATATGTTTATCGTTTGTATGCACGAGGACGCACAAAAACGCGTTCTACTTTTGAGGCAACGCTTGGTTCATCACATGTTGGCTGAGAGATCTTTTTTACTCCTCCACATAAGTAACTTAAACTGCCGTCCCTTTGATGTGCCTCTCGTTGTTTATGTTTTTATCTCCATCTGCGCGTATATACGGTAGACGGACTGAAGTAAAGCGTCACTGTCGAAAAAAAAATTGTTATCCTAGAACTATACTTCTGTTTCGGCAAGTTTTTGTAAGCGAAAGAAAACTAAACGTATTGTCTCATATGAATGACGAGAAATGGAAGACTCGTATATTTTCAAGTGAATTAGCGTAGAAAAAACTCATTTGTTTATCGTATCAATGAGGGTAAGAAGAAAACTTATTTTGTTGCCTCAAGTGAAGGAGTGAATAATGAAACCAATTTATTGTTGTATAAGAATCCCAGAAGGAAGAAAAAACTATATATTCGTTCATCCGTTGGTTTTGTTCTCAATTTTTGAACCTTGAGCTTGGAGCAAATGACGCCTTGATGTGGGAAGAAAGTAAAATTTAATTCCTTGCTACATGCCATGGAACACATCGGACGTCTTGTACGAATTACGCTTACTCGTAGCCTTCATATTTCCAAAGTAGAATTGAATTAATTCGTGAAGTTTTCTTAGATTCGCCACCATCTATAACGGTAACCGGAAAAAAGCCCCGGTAGGAAAAAAGCCCCGCTTTCTCTTGAGACTATATTTGAGAGCTCTATTCATTATTTCAATACAGCATATATATTTAAGTAAACTAAACAATATTGTGCTAAGCTAAATTTGACCTAGCATTTGCATGTGCGAACGTGGGTTGTAAGAACTCCTGAAATAGGTTGTGTGAGGTTAAGTTAACTAAAGGTTAGGTGAGGTTTAATGAGGTTAGGTTAGGTGAGGTTTAGTGAGGTTAGGTTATGCTATATTCATAGGAGCCCGATTTTTACATTTGGGACTTGTTCGAAGTCCTACAATGGGGTATCTCGGGTTAGGCCTATCTTGGAAGCGAAGAGCGTAACGGGAGGATTCACGGGAAGCAAGCGTCAAAAGTGACGTCAACATCGACGAACGCTCCGGCTGAGCAGCCTATAAGCATTTTAATCAATTTCACCTGAGAAATTGTTGTCAATTGTGAATTTCTTCCCTTAGGCTCATAAATAAACAAAGAGAATATATACTAATTGAACAAAAAGCAATTATCAATAGCAAATTGCAATGGAGGCCGGTGAAAACTTTCATAGCACTAGATGCAAAATCTAGGCCGGCATGGTACTCTGATTTACACTTCCTATTCAGTTACAGTGCTCTTCACAAAACATCCTAATATAGTAAAACGCTTGGTGCATTTATTTATTTCGTGCCCGCCCTTAAGGAAATAGATAGGCGAAAAGTAGGCCAGGTTTCAGATTTTGTAATTAAGTCAAGTTTTCATAGAGATCGATGACCAGGTTGCAGAAGATGACGAAGGGGGATCCTTATACCTTTACCTTAAGACACTTCTTGCTTGAAACACCCCTTGAAATCGGAGCAATATCTATGCAGCTTCTTTATGACTTTTTTCTTTCAGGTCACGACGTAGAAATTTGGCAGATGGTCAACGAAGCGCCCTGGGGGTGATGATTTTTCACGGGCAGTAGGCAATTATTTCTCCTAGCTTACTATCTTTCATATTTGATGGAGCAGGTTTCTCTTCATAGGCCAAAATTTCAGCACTTCTAATGAAGCAGATATTTGACTTGGAAACCCGGCATAAACGTGACCATTGCTACAGAGCGCTCACAGTGTACATTGTATATAAGCTGACCTGACTGGAGTTGCATTCAAGTTTATTGGAGTGTTTTACTCAAGATTTTACGTCTGTATGTCAACATAGATGGCCTAAGGATAAGAGCACGACAATTAAACGGTCAAATAATGTAATAAAGAAGCAAGTCAGAGAAGAGAGGATTCCACACTGGCCTATAGGTATGAGGCAAACGTATCGATTATTGCGTGAATTTTTCACGCACAGTTCCACTCGTATTTAAATACATCACCGCATTTGATCGACTTAATTCATTCAATCTCTCGCTCCTGGCTGGCTAACTACTTGAGTTGCCCCCAAACACAAAACACAGTAAAATGATTGTCGTCAATAACAGAAATTTTGAGCAAAATAACTATAACTGCGTACATTATTTCATAGGATGAAGAATCCAACCTACGAAAACCCTCGAATACTTCGACTCGTCGGTGTGACGTCATTTGCCTACATGTCGTCACGGCTAAGTTTTACTCTTGTCCCATTACGTTTTCCCGTTACACTATTTGCTTCCTGGGCCTATCGGGCATCGGACAAAAAATTACGCTATGATTTAAACCATTTGGCAAGGTTAGGTGGGCGAGACCTGTTTTTTTCTACTGTAAATCGCAGATATAATGAAAAAAATTGAGGGCATGTTAGCTGAGATTAGGTTACGTGAGGCTAAGTTAAGTGAGGCGAGGTTAAGTTGGAAGAGATAAGGTTAGGTCAGGTAAGGTGATGTTTGTTTAGATTAGGTGAGAAGAAGCTTGGCAATGTGGTTAGACAGGCTACGTTCAATTTGAAAAAAGCTAGACTACGTTAGGCTTGGTGTCGTTAGATTAGGGTAGGTAAATGCAATACAGTATAATTTAACTTATTTTAATTAAACTTGCTTCAAAATAACTAAGTACGAGTAATAAATGTACATTAGGAGATAATCGGAGGCTTGTTTCCTTCGGGGCTTTTTTCCTACCGGGGCTTGTTTCCTCCCGGGGCTTGTTTCCTGTACCCCTCCAAAACTGGTCCGATTTCGTCAGTCTCTTCATAATAGTCCGAAAAGTATAAATCAAAAATTACGCCACATGAATTAGCATTAAGCGTTGATTTCTCCATACGAGTTGAGGCATTTGAGGTGTACTACGATTTCAACATACTGTAGTCTGCCGTGATTTGCTCAACACTCCGTCTAATTACAATATGAGCCAAGTGTAGGCGTCTTGCTATGTCACTCGATTTAACGTGCAGTTATAAATGTGAAGCCCAACCGCGTACACAGAGCACGACTGTTATTTCACTTACAGTTGCAGAGGAAAATGTAACGGATACTTTTTTCTGTGTTATCAAGCGTGACAGAAAGCTTGTGTATATACGGAAAGGTTATATTATTATGATGAGTGCCCGCATCAGCAGAATTCCATAATAAAAGCTTACGGCTACTCGGGAATAATAACCGACCTTATAATTTTTGCCTTGTTACCTTAACAAAATTTTAGGCAGCCCCAGAATCCTGTTGCACTAGTAGTTCTATTCCCTCACAAAAATTAGCGCAGTGTTGAAGGAAAATTTCATTATAAATACTGAAAATAGGGCAAGATACACTCTTAGTAATCCTTCAAGACACAGTACGGCTGTTATTCGAGCTGCAGTTAGCCGAGGGAATGCAGCCGTGAGGGTCGACGACGTAAATCTTTTTGCTACGAGATAGGGTTGTGCTCGGGCTGCATAGCAAGCATGTGGTGCTGTGCGCCAGCGTCTTGTGTTGCTGGTGCCAAGAACGCTCACGAGACTCATGTAGACATGTACTCATTGTATTGTAGCAACAACGTAGCTACTCTAACGACTCAACTTGCATACTAGGTACCTACCCGGACCCATGGTAGTTCCGTTGAATGAACGGAAAGTATGTGCAGAGCTGTACAGTGAAGTACTTGCCTGTCTATACCTAATAGCAAGTATAGGGCATGTCGAAATTTCAGTGAAGAGTTCAAAATGCAGCTTAGCAACTCTACGAGTCAACCTACGACAGTGATAGCAGCACCCGTGGGAACTTCGTTGAACAAAGAGTTAACTGCAATGTGACTCGGCGAATTCCGCCTCGTAAAAAGTCTGCTCCATGTGACTCTACGAATTCCCCTGTGTAAAAATTCATTTGCTATGTGTCTCTACAAAATCCGTTGCGTATAAAGTCAGTTTCGATGCGACTCTTCGAATTTCGCTGCGTAAAATGTCATTTGCGACATGGCTCCGCGTAAAAAGTTTGTTGAGTTGCGAGGTGACTCGACGGATTCCACTGAGTAAAAAGTCAACTCCATGTGATTCTACGAAGCAACTTATAAGAGCTAGGGAAACCCGTGGTAATTCTGCTCCGAGAAAAGTTTAAATCCATCAGCATAGCAACGGTTGTTGATTTGAGCGAAATAAAGTTACGCGCTGAATTATCAGCGCATATTTTTACGGGAAAATGAAGATTTCAAGGAAATATAACGAAGGTTACTCACAGAAACTGAAGGGTGATCGGGAAATAATATATAAGGTTGCGCAGAGCAGCCCTCGTTATTGTTGGTAGATTTAGAACATTATTTTGAGTTCACTGAAATTCCCCAGAAAAACCAGTAGTGTTGGCTGTAAGAAAACTGAAAATTCATTTGAACCTCATACGGTTGTAAATAAATGACCAGTGTTGTTCTTAAGAGACATTGAAAATTCATTTTTACGTCATACACGTGGAATTCACCCAGTTTGAAAGAATTAACAGTTTGTAGTTACTTAATTCATAAGAAGCTTGAGGCCAAACACAATTCCTTCTCTCCCATGTGTTCTGGTCGGTTCAGTAGAGCTTCAGCAATTTGCTCACAGATGATTGGTTGTTAAGCAAGACAATAATTGCACTCTCGTCGGCTCAGATACCTTCCTTGTCTTGTAATAATGTTGGGTGTTCATTGTACGTATTCTTTGCGCGCTTGTATTATCAGCACACCTGCTTCCTAGAATTTATATTACTGAGATTTAATTTAAATGAGCTGGACATAATTGTTAAATAATTATGTGAGTGATATAAATCGGTTCTACCATATACACTCCTACTGGATAAACCTCATATCTACTAAAATGATTGTTTCATAATAGCCGTTATATATATTAATTTAACTGCTGACTTTTTAATTAAATTTGTTCTATAGAATATACAAGACCAGAATAAAAGCAGTTGCGAATACACTTCTGGTCTTTGGTATTAAATTTGAAGCCTTTGCAATCGATCTGTCGTTATTACCCGTTGTTAATTTCAGTTCGTTTTTTAGTATATTTCGGTTCATTTAAACAAACGCGCGACTTGTTTTACTTATAACTATTCTTTCTTTTAGTTATATTTCAGTTGCGTTGACATAAGGATGATACTGCTTAGCAGTAGGACTCTACACCTCGACACCTAAAGCCCTATATATGCACACGACAGTGTTTTATCCCATGTTTGTACATCACAACGTTCGAACGTTTCACAGTGTCAACACAAGCACAGTTGTACGTCTGATGATAGATTTGCTAATATTTTGACCGTCATATCAATTGGTTTTGCCAGGTGTCAATGGCAATTTTTTTAATGTATCTTCTAGTTTTGAATGACTAACAGCTCAGAAAGCAGTACATTTTTATTGTTTAAACAGGCACAACGACGCATTCGAACGTTGTGAAGTGAAAACCCGTGATAAAAGACTATCGTCTGCAGCGGACTCAAGGCTTTTAAAACCCGGGTGCATGATTTGTGGTAATGTATTCGGTATGAATATCTATATTTTCTTACGAGGTCTAGCTAGGAAGCGTAACTCATGAAACTTATGTTCTACTTCGTTATAAAGTAGAAAGAACATTTGTATAGCATCGTAACGCAATCTGGTGAGAATATAACTAATGCACACAGTTAACTTTCATCGCTGAGCGGGTGCAGCGGTTAATCCTTGACTGCAATAATAATTTTCGTAAGAAAATCGCTATACGGTATTCATAACTTCCAGAAAGATAGACCCTGAGCGTTGATGGGTTAACCCAAAACTGCTCTACTTAAATGCTGTTTTTCGTATAAATGACATTCTTTTAATAAACTTTAGGGAAAAAAAACAATGGGAAGCATGGTACCCGATTCTGGAGTGGTGTGGTTTTAGCACTTAGTGTCGTGACTGTAGTTTACTGACAGCCGTTGGTGCTCCCGGACGGGAAAAGATGATGACAAAAACTTTACATGGACACCGCTCGTTTGTTGCTTTCTCCATGGTCTTGATTCCATATTGCAGGATATTCTTTATACGGTTATAACCTTTTACCTTTTTTAAAAATCAAAGTCCTGCATCATGATTCGATGAACTTTTCGGTATACTTGAAAAAAACAAACTCCATTTTCAACACTCCTTTAGAAATTTCACACAAAGAAAAAAATATTTACTATACATAACAGCCATTGATATGGAGTGCGAAACCGTGCTAAGTTATCAAACATTGAGTACAGTAAGTGCTTTTTTTGTACCCAATTGATTAACAACAACAACAACAACAAAACATTGAAATCCAAATTTTTAAATGGAGCTAATTTACATTTACAAATTTGGATTTCAATGTCTTTTAGTTGCTAATCAGATTGCATACAAAAAAGCACTCACTGTACTCAATGTTTGATAACTTAGCACGGTTTCGCACTCCATATCAATGGCTGTTATGTATAGTAAATACTTTTTTATTTCGGGAGGGGACTTTTTTTAAAAGTGTTGAAAATGAAATTTGGTTTCTTCAATTACACCAAACAGTTCATCCAAGTTTGATTTTGGAGAAAAGTTAAAAAAGTTATAACCCTAATATCCCGGAAATCCTCCTTCATGTCGGCTTGATTTCGAGTATAATAGAGGGAAAGCGGTGAATGCAGATAACTCAAAAAGTTATGAACGGCTGAACGGATTTTCACCAAAAGTTAATCATCTATTACTGGTAACATACCTAACAATTTCTGTAAATTTTGTCAAGATTCGTTTGTAACTTTTTGAGTTATCTTGGTGACAGACAAATGGACGAACACGACAAAAACATAACCTCGTTGGCGGAGGTAATAATCGAAGTCACACAAGATATTCCGTATTAAAAATAAAATATCAGGACAACTTACGCGCAAAATTCATTTACGTATGTTTGCATAAATAAAGAAATATAGAGATATTTTTATGAATAGTTGGCGTTGCAGGTATATTTGTTATATTGTTCATATTGGTTACACTGCAACACGAACATAATGAAGAGTAGCAGCCTCATGATGCCTGGCATTTTCTATACCTGGCACCTCTAGAAAACTATTAGCATGTTGTCGTACCCTGTGTAAAATTCATAACTTATTTGCTAATAATGAATAGTATTGTATTAAATTTGTGCCACAAATTTATGTAATTTTTTTAGTGATTTGCGTAATAGAAGATTTGCCCTCTCTATAAAACTCATCCCTGCTATCACAAATTTGCGCGGTTTAACAGCACAGTCGACTAGCTACTGCAATTTTGAATCCCAAAATAAATGATGTTTCTGCGCCATATGCAAGTAGCCTCCTGTGTCCCATTCCCTCTGGGTAACGCCTGCAAAAGCTTACACGCAGAAAAATGGTTGTTTGCCATTAATCAAAATTAGTTAACTGTAAACTACCTTGTCGTTTGAATTTGCGTCAATGCACATTGTCGTTTGTGATGAACAGCAGATGAACAAGAGCGTTGTGATGAACAACAGTGTCTTTTACGATTAATTATTATTGCTTTGTAACTAAAATATTACGTCGTTAGTGATAAGAAACCAGGTGTTTTTTTTTTATCGTAAAGAACATACTTTTCTGCGTGTAGTAGGATACACAGCAACGACTCTCTTAGGCTGACACGTTGTCCAACATTACGATTTTGCTGGGTATTCCATTTTAGCTTTCTATACCCTGTAATTATTAGAAACTCGCAGAGATCATAATTACATGAAATTCTAGTGGTGAACTTGTGCTTCACTCTATGAGTAGCACCTCACCGCGCTGCTCCCTGCGACTAACAACGTCTCATTCTGCTCCATTGCTCTCTTAATTCGTGTGAAGTACGACTGCAATCAGTCCGATGACTAGCCAGTTGTCCGTGCTGTGTGCTTCTGCGTATTTCTCCCATTTACCTGAACCGAAGCCCTTCTCATATCCGTCTGTGATCTTACCCGGACGAATGGCGTCTTTTACCTTAAACCCCTCCCCCCCTCACATGTGTCTGTGAATTTAATCTGATGTATGGCGTTATTTGAGCAAAACTCCTGTTTACGCGTCTACATTTTACTCACACATATGCTATTTGAGCAAAATTCTCGCCCATGCGCCAAGACTTTACCCGAACCAGTGCTGTCCTTTACTTGAATTCAGTTTTAGTTCATGGATTCATAATTTTACCTGCACGAAAACCTCCAAATTCTAAAACTTTACTCGAAGTAGTGCTATGATTTGATGAAGTTCTCGCTCGTGTATGTACACGCATAATTTTACCCGAATTAATCTCGTATGTTGGTTAAAATTCTCGCTTAAGCGTTTATTCTTTTACCCGAGCTAATGCTCTCACTTGGACAAACTTCCCGCTCATGCCACATAAATTTACCCGAACAAATGCCTTTAAACTAAACTCCCACTCATATGCGCGCGTCTGCGACTTTAACCGAATGAATGTCATCATTTGGGTAATGTCTTCGTCGTTGGGGTAAACGCGCCCCGCCGCGCCTGCACTTGGCGCGCCTGCCAAAGTTGCCTTGTAAACACTCGCTGCGCTGCTCTCGTGACGCATCGTCGACTTGCAGATGCTTCGTTCTTGATAACCGAACTGTACCTGCGGCAGAAGTGGTTTCCTGTGGTAGCTACAAGTGGGCCCTCTGCATGCGGCACAAGTGAACGCCCTGTGGCACAAGTGTTACCAGTCATACTCCAAGTCATTATTGCGTCGCGTGCTAAGGGTCTGCGGTACCTGTTCACCTACTAATTTAATTCAACGTTAGATAAGATACTGGACATGAGACGGACGAAGCTCTGAGTTTTTATTGTTATTTTCTTCATTTGTATTAATAGACCACATTTATATAATTCACGCATTTAATGTCCACAGCCCTCGCGTAATTCATGAATATTCTAATTTAGAATTATTGGTCAGCGCCTTCACTTATTTTTAGACCCTAGCCTCCCGCAAAGGTAGTCCCACTTATGGTCTATTTTTACTGTCCTTTCTCGTTTCTCCCGACGTACCGTACGCACGTGCTGGGATTCCCCAAGCATCGGTTTCCCGGTTACCTCGTCATAGTACAGTTACTGGTTAGTCTTAACTCTGAGAGTATTATGGATTATGAACTAGTATCTTGTGACCACAATTACTGCTCTGAGTGCATTATGAGCCATGAACGAGTAATTATAATCGCTACAATTTTGTTCGCCCCACTCATTTATTTTGCTGTAGGGACATCTCTATCAGAAAATCATAGGCAAGCCTCTGATAATTGTATACAAATATCAGAGGCTTGCCTATGATTTTATATAGGAGCAGCGTGAATTAGTAACGGATGTTCATCGAACTTTTCCAAATGACAATCGACAAGACCATCGTGTAAGGGCTCCGTCTTTATTTTAATTTTCTTTCTACATCAAACAGGATTTTGATTATGTTTTTTGCTCGAATTTCTTTGGCATTAAGTTGACACAGCTTGCATTCTTTAATCCCATTGCTACCAGGCTAGAGTTACCTTGCTCTTGAGGCTACTATCTCGTAGAAGTACAGTAACAGTAGGACAAAGAACGCTAGCAGCAAAGTAACACATTCTGGTACGGATAAGGTTAAATTCATAGAAAGAGTTCTGCATAAGAGACATTTGGCAGGGACATATGCTGAAGATTTAACTGTTAGCCGTAAGAAGTTTATCTTCTCTACTTAGAGACTGTACTTTAGGCAACAGTTACTGTTGTCAACGATAATTTCGAGTTCTCCGCTTTGAGAAACGTTAATTTACCTGAGCCGTCGTTAAGGCTTCGGAACATCTTTCTTTTGTGCCCTCTTTGCTTCAGTGTCCCTCAGTCTACAGACGATCTGAATTATGCTCTGTTTCTCTCGTTTCTTAGTTACAATGTGAAGTCTGTGATTCCACGATATCCCCAGTTTCACTATATTTCCTGGAATTCGATTGCACTCATTTAAACGAATGTTGCTTCGCTTAACATAACGTATTAACTATATATAAGCCTAGTCTAACGCATCTCTTTAGCCAAGCGCACCTCATCCAGTTATATGAGCTCACTGAAATTTAAGGGATCCTGATATGTCAAGTTTCACAATCTAACTGTAACATATATACTACGCATCCCTTCCATTTCCTTCTTTTAAAATACCGCTTTTTCTAGTGAGGCTTAAACTAACCCCTTACCTTACTTTTACTTTGAAACCGTACTAGCAGCCTGGACCACAATAGCATTGCGTTCTCTTGTCTACTCTAATACTGCCAGTAATAGTCATTGTAAAGAGAATAATAATAATAATAATAATCTTTATTAAGTAGCTACTCATAGACATTACAAAATTGGAATGATATATGGTACACAGGAGAATGCTTCTATTTCTAGGTTACACGCAACACATGTCGCAGTGATCTTACATATTAGCCATCATTACGCCCCATTGCTTGGCCACCGTCAGGCAACAGTATGCGCTGCCATCGTATATACATATTAGACCGTAATAACTTGTTGCTCTCGACAGGCATGGTGGCAGGAGCGTACGACATGGCCTCCGTGTTATGCTCAGTACCAGTAGCATATTTGGGCTCGCGTCCAGGAGCATCCAAAGCCCGCTGGCTGGCAGCAGGGATGGTCATCATGGGACTAGGATCGTTCGTGTTCGCCCTGCCACATTTCTTCACTCCACCCTATCATGTCAACTTCGGCAACACCGTCGGGGCGAACAAGTCTACCATCACATGTTCTCGTGAGGTGAGCGCCCGCAGAACCCTCAATGTATGCGTTTGTTATTTAGGCTATAAATGTGGTTACCGTACATTGAGTTTTCAGCTCACAGCTGCTAAACAAATCCACCATCAACTATTCTCGCGAAGGAGAACCTGCAGAACTCGATGCATACCTTTTTGTTATGCATAGGATGGTACTGAATTATAAACTCATCCCTAATCTGCTCAAATTAATTAAACACTGGACGGGATTTCGTAAAAATAGCGACGCTGCAGCGTCCTCCTCGAGAACCAAAGGGCAGTTTTGCGCTATTTACATAGTACTGGTCGCCCGACAGCGACTGATCTAAACGTGTTGATCAATCTGTGATGTCATTCGTTCGCACCTGGATAAGCCTGCAGAACCCTAATTGCAGCATTGCACAAGTTCAATATAATTATTCAGGGAAAGAGGACTGATTTTCATCACTGTTTACAGAATATTATTAATAGTTTTCATTTAGTTGCGTACTCCGGGTGTTGCCCTGCTAAATGTGTTTATTGTTACCGAGCTTCCACTGCTTTGCACGCTGTAAGGATATACAAACAGCTAAATGAATATTGCTGGAGAGTATCGAATCTAACTCGATAAGGGACTATTCCTGCTATATCTGCCCAGGAATTGTCTAGTGTTAGTCGGTTATCCATACGCAATTGGTAATGTTTGAAAAAAAAAATCCCTTTATATAGGGAAAGGATTCTGCCGTAGATAGATCTCATTGTTTGGATTTTACGTAGTTATATATGATTGTTTGTATTTATCAAGTTTGGTTGTAAAACACGACACAATTTTAAAACCAGGGTTAAAGCAAAGACGATCGATCTAAAAGCCATGTCTATTTAAAATATGGACGTTTCGACCATATAGGCCATTATCAACAATCTGGAATAAAAGAAATTTCATAATAACACTATTGTAACAAATGGTGAAATTCAAAAAATTAAAGGAAAAAAAAATGTTTAAAAGCTAGGTTACACTATTGCGGGGCTATTTTCAGCGGATATGACGATAACATTTCATTTAAGCCGGGTTTTTCTTTGCTAATATATAATGATTCAAGAATTCTAAGATCGGTAGGTGAATTAGCAGAGCCTATGATTGAA
>LQNS02276620.1:10145604-10158313 GCA_001587735.2 Parhyale hawaiensis
AACCCGAATATAGTCCAACTTACCCGAAATTAGTTCGGGTTTTCCGACAGTACGGCCTAAAGAGAGCAAAAACGGACAAATGCGGACAAACCGTCAATTTTAGGCGAGGGTGACATACCGTGTGATATTTTACTTCTACCGTACAGTTCAGTGGCTGAAACAATACTCTGTGCAAGCTTTGTAGAACCTGAATATTGTAAATCTATTTCCCGTGATTCTGTAATTTGCTCCGTTTTGTTGTAGCTTAATAGAGCAAATGCACGGCACGCAGTGAATTTATTCTTTGCCCCATGTTGTTGTATCTCAGTAGTAAATTCCGGGCCGGCCAACACTTTGTGCAGAAATGCCCTTAACATTTTGTTCTTGTCATTCAGCACAGCTCCAGTTGTACTAATACTGTACGTGTTCATTTAACAGTGGTAGATACCGTACCTAAGTATTTATATTTGCAGAGAATGGCATTCATGTCGAGCATATTAAGTAAATGCGCATAGTTATTCCTAAGAAAAATTATTCCTCTTGGAAATGTCCAGAACTTTATGACTGGCCCTACAGATTAATGAATAACAGGTTAGGATCTGCACACTCTGTCCTGTCATATCTATTTCAATTCCAATTTTTTACTTTATTATATATGAATTAACTTCTTTTATTTTTTACTAAAACGCGTAGAGCCTGGCACTCGTTTCTTCTTTACATTTACATAAAAATAGAAAAATGTTTGGCATTATATGCTCTGCTAGTGTGAAGTCTGAACCGCAGGAATTTACTACGCCATGGCAGTCGTGGGACCTGCCATCGGCTACGTCATGGGCGGCCAATTCCTGAACATCTTCATTGATGCTCCTTACACAGACCCTGCTGAGTAAGTGCGCCTTTGCTATGAAATTACGAAGTTAGTATGACGTTGATTGAAATACTGATGTAATATAATCATCGCACTCCTGTAATAATAATCGTCGGGCTTGTATACATTTGTATGTTTATTTGGTCTTTGTGAACGCCTTCAGGGGTGATAATCTACACAACGGTCTTCGTTGTTGAGTTCATTTTCAAATTTCATTCTATGTCCAAGTGTGCAAGCGAAGATAGGTCCCAATAAAATATCCAAGATAGCGCATGTGTATATATTGGTAGTATGTTCTTTTCTTCTTTTTAGTTTGGGGCTCACGACGAAGAGCGACCGTTGGTTGGGCGGTTGGTGGATGGGCTTCTTGCTCTCCGGCTGCGCCTCCATCTTGGTAGCGTGGCCGTTGCTCGGCTTCCCTGCCGTACTGCCTGGTGAGTGGGACGACTTGAATAGGTAGAAATTATGTTTATCTCTATTGAGTTCATTCATTTAGTTTTTAATACTGTTAAAAGTGGCTGATACGGATTCATTGGATAGAGTTTATGTGTACATAATTCCATTGAGTGAAGATGCTCATTTCTTAATACGATATACAAGCTTGCTGTTAAAGCGTAGAACATCGAATTTGGTCGACGTTCCAGATGAAAGTATAAAGCACTAGAACCCCTCGGTGGCGTAAGATAATCACCCGCGGTAGGGAGCAAATTTAACGAAGTCATTCTTGATGAACGAGGCTAGGGCACAGCCGCATTCTTCCATGGATTGGCTCTTCAGTAATAACATAGGAAAAAAATATAACGCCCCGTTCTCGAGACGATCTGCCGCGGCGAAGGCAAAGTTGCCGCGGTGGAGAAAATTCCACGCCGTAATTTTTTTATGGCCAGCTAGGCCTAGTTTTTTTGACATGGGTCACATCTAGGGCAACCCACCAAACTCCCTACAAAAAGTTATCAAGATGCTCAACTCCTTCGATCACTTTTTGGGTGGACAGACATACAAATATATATTTATGTACTTAAATCTTCAACGAAAACATTATCACCTCTCACTTCGTTCGCGAGTGATCAACAATTAAGACAGAAAGGATGAGAAGATTTGCACTACTTACGTACCTACACAAGTTACAGCGAGGCTGCAACCTGCTGAGTTGCGTCTTTACGAACATGAATTTTATATATACTACTTTAATTTCTAAACCTTATTGGGCTTATTCAGCTCATAATGGTATTGTAAACTAACTTAATCAACTGAGTGCCTAATGAAGTTATGTAAACAGTATCATCATCGGTTAACTAATATACATAAACACTTTGGCCTCTGTAAAGAAAAATATAATTCTACCGGCTTCCGTGATGAACAGCGGCTGGAGAGGTAATCTTCTTATTGGATTAAGGAATTAACCCTTACTTCATGAATTACACATAGCAACATTGCATAAGCTATTAGGTCGGAAAAATAATAGAATAAGATAACCTAAAGCATGCATTTCTTTCAAAAACTGTTGCCTATTTCTGGAGCACTTTTTCCCCTCAATGGCAGCGCACGGTCTCCAGAGTCTAAAGTGCACATGCTGAAGTATCGTGAGTCTATTACTATCTTTGAAAATTGCTCCTTCTTGATACATTTCGCTGCAAAGCACCCTGGCGGCGTCTCTCATTCCCAACCATATTCTCTTTACAGGAGCCAGCAAAGATAGAGTCGAGAGCGCCAAAGCCTCGTCCAAGAGGGATGATGTGGTCGACGGCTCGTCGTCTATGAGCGCCTTCAAGAACCTGGGAGATTTCCCTTCTGCAACGCGGGCTCTCATGTCGAACGTAACCTTCGTAGCTCTGTCCCTCGCTGGCGCCATGGAGGGTATCCTGCTCACAGGGTTCACCACATTCATTCCCAAGTACATCGAAAGCCAGTTCAGCGTAGCGGCCAGCTTTTCGGCTCTTGTTGTAGGTATGTTCGGGTGTAATCATTGGCGTCTTTGATTCTACCTCTGAGCAGCGCTATATACGTACTATTGAACTTCGCTCTTCAATTGCCTTATTGCTGCTAGGGTGGTTAAACTCCTAAATTACCACTACTTCTATTGCTGGATCATTGAATTGTAATCCGGATTGAAATCCTCGACCATTCAGTTTACTGGATTTTGTCGATATAGACCTAATTTAGGAGTAATACATGGAGGACGCCTCAAGATAATTCGGAAATAGTGTCCAACTCCACTTTAAATATTTTTTGGAAGCGTTTCGAGCATGCTGTAGGGTGGCCAACAACATTTAGCTTTGGGCAAAACGAAGCTATTGAAGTAATTTTTGCTTGTATAGAAAAATATCATAACCGCTGGAGCGCTTGTATTATAAAACTGTACTTTCTATTGGCATGATGACTATAACAGAATGAGCTTTTGCTTCAGAAAATATCGACATGCAGGCTTACATTTATCTGTGATTGTTCACTTAAATTATTTGCGCTTTCCTAGAAAACTAAATTAACATAAGTATACCGTCATTTAACATAGATGATCCTCTATGTCTTTTCCAGCATTTGTTACATTGCTACCGTATTCTTTTCAGGTTTCATAGCTGTGCCGGCCGGCGGCGGAGGCACAATGCTGGGAGGTTGGCTTATCAAGAAGTACGAACTCTCGTGTCTGAGCATATTGCGTGTGCTCTTCACAGGCTCCCTGTTCTGCCTAGCATCCTGCCTTGGCCTCCTCATCTACTGCCCCGACCACGCTTTTGCTGGCGTCAACATTCAGTACGAAACAAGGTATGAAACTCGCTTTTTTTTGTGATAATTATCTCCTCCATGGGGATTATGGTTGTCTCTAAGTTTATATGTATCTGTCTTCTAGCAACTTTATTAAAAAGTTATGGACAGATCTGCACGAAATTGACGGAATGTCAAGAATGTCGCGAGGAATAGATAATTTAACTTTGGTAATGATCCCTCAGTCCGTTTGTGTGTCTGTCTACCGTTCTGTCTTCTAGCTTTCCGGAGCTCGGCGGAAGTCTGCGCTAGTGGAGTGCAGCTCAAATTTCGATTATTGTTCAAGGCGTCTCTACTGAATGTTCATTTGCGCAGGGACAGCACTGTTTGCTACTGGACCGTGGGCCTACGTAATTAAATGATGCATGTAGACGTTAATAGCTTTAGCTGAGACCCTCGTAGACAAGTTGCAAGCATAAAGTAAAACCTGCTAACTCAAGCTACGTTAGTTTCCGGAATAATTTGTTGATCTAGTCTAAGCCACTTCACGTTGATACATCATAGTTCACGCCCATTGTTTAAAATTTTACTCCTACTGATCTTTCTTCAATCTGTTCTTACTCTTCTTTCCTGACTTGCTGTTCCCATGCGCGTTGATCCTGTGTGGGAACACCCTCGTGCATGGGTTCCACGTATCTATCGTCACACTATGTGTCCCTTGCTTCTTCCTCTGTTAGNCCAACTGTATTTTACAAACGGTACTTCAAACTCCCAAGAAACCTATTCTGCTTTAACTCTGTGTAGCCTACGTTTCTCTTATCATCTCATTCACAATGTGTAGGCATTGTGCCAGAGACTCTCAGCAGACCATAATTGTGTATAACTCTCTGATGCTAGTGTTTAGTAGTATTCTTAAGTTAGTTTTAATGATGAAAACCTCAGGCGCTGTGTCCTAATCTTGTTGGCCACAGTACCTTATGAGAAAAATAAATGATTTTATTATTATATCTGTCTGCTTGCAACTTTATTAAAATGTTATGGACAGATCTACAAGAAATTTACGAAGTGTTAAGAATGTCCAGAGGAATATATGATTTAACTTTGGTAATGATCCCTCAGGATGTTTGTGTGTCTGTCTACCGTTCTGTCTTGTAGCTTTCCGGTGCTCGGCGGAAGTCTGCGCTAGTGGAGTGCAGCTCAAATTTCGATTATTACTCAAGGCGTCCCTACTGAATGTTGATTTGCGTAGGGAGAGCAGCACTGTTTGCTACTTCACCGTGGGCCTACGGAATCAAATGATGCATGTAGACGTTAATAGCTTTAGCTGAGACCCGCGTAGACAAAGTATAATTGCAGAACCTGCTACCTTAAGCTACGTTAGTTTCCGGAGTAATTTTTTAATCTAGCCTACGCCACTTCGCGTTGATACTTCATAGTTCACGCCCATTGTTTAAAATTGCTTCGGAGCTTTAAATCTGAAAGCAAACAACAGTTCAAACAGGGTCTCGTTCGCATATACGGCATTCACTTTGATTCTCCCGAAAATTTCCAAGAATGAAAAAAGCAGTTATTGGTAACACGTTACAACACGCTGAGTAACTGCCGGTGCGTGTGTGTTCCGAGCTTAATATATTTGGGCTCATTTGATTCCATCGTCAAAGTCAATCTAAGACAAGCTCATTCGATTTGACTTGTCCGGGACTGCAGACAGGAACTCTAGCTTCGTCACTTCAAATTGTAATGCAGGCGTTAGAAGCAACCCGATTATGTTGATCCTGCTGAAACCTCTGTTTTTCGGAATAAGATTGAGTTATTGGAAGTCTCTCAGGTAATCGATTGAAGGTCAGCGCCTAAAACTCGAATCAAGAGGTTGAAGCCAGCGCACCCATCTGAGGTTTCGGATAATTGAAGTCAAGTGGGCTTGGCGTGGATTGATTGGACGACTTAGTCGAACGCGTCCATTGTCCATTCATCTTGCAAAATATGCTGAAATTAAGGCACATAGTATTTATGTTTCTGTACTTTTTTTACCAAGTCTAAAGCTACCTAGAGATTCTGTAGGTATCGCTAGACGAGAAGGGTTGACCGTATTTTAATTAACCGGTCTGTGTTACTTTGCCTAGGGGCAAAGGTTCTATAGATGGTCCTACGGTAAAAGGCTTTCTAGCAAAGAAATAGAACATTTTATGAATGGGGTTAATGCATTCCCAAGCGGTTGGAAAATGCTCTTGCAGAAATAGTACTACGAAAGTAACCGTATATGATTACTGCTCGGTAAAGAGTTGAGGTATGAATACATCAGCACAGTCTAAAATCTCTCTAAATATTACAGGAGTTCAATTGCTTACTGCGCTGCGACTCAGCATGTTAGTTCGTAAGATTGAATGGCCTTCTGTATTCAACTCACTTTGTAAAATAACTTTAAGTAAGATGTAAGGATGCCCTCGCATTAGCAACATTTTAGTTGAGGCGATTATTATGTTGCCATTAAAAAGTTTTTGGTGTTTCATTTTAACCGCGCACTGGCGATTTTTTAGTCAATTGCAACATATGGCAATATAATATGTGATGAACTAAATCAGCTATAGTAAAATACAAACTTGAGTTATTTACTTACCTATTTTATCATTTTCTGCTGGTTCCAATGAATACCAATTATCAATGCACGATTCGCATGCTTCATTCCATAACTTCTTTTTCAAAACTTTGTCAGAATATTCCTTCATTTTGTTAGGTAGAGAGCTGGACGTTGTTGAATTTCAATAATAAAGACATCCGTATTCATATCTGCAGTGGAACACATCCTAATAACGCTACACTCATTCACTGACTGAAATCGACCTAAAGAAAATATCACATATTCGCAAAAGCGGCTACTAATTAGTTGCCAGTACGCGGTTCATCGTACAAACTGGTAGGTTCTATTTTATCGAGCAACAGTTTACTCACCTCCAAAATGGAACAAGTTGTAGCTTTTTAATTGCGGCTACTAAATAATCACCCGTGCGCGGACTTCTATTGAAATCAATGGGTTCCATTTTGTTGACTAAATAGTTGCTCAGAAAAAGTTGCTAGTGCGCGGCTGACTTAATAGTATTAAGAAATGACAACCTCCCTCCTGCGAAGAAATAAATATTATTATAATGATTTTGATTCTATTGATTCTAGTGAGAAGCCCGTAGCGCTGCCCCAGCTGGTGGCGGACTGCAACAGCGACTGTGGCTGCCAAGGCGTTGCGTATAATCCCGTGTGTGGGTCCGACGGGGTCATCTACTACTCCCCATGCCATGCGGGATGCTCCCAGCGTCACGAGTTTGGGGCAAAGGAAGTAAGTAGCTAACAGTGAGTTAAAGCCCTTCATGGGGAGTAACATGAACAATAAGGTTAGGCTAGGTAGGTTCGCCTATTCCATGTTTTGGGGAGCAGCGCCACAGAGAACCCTGCAGGTTACCCTATAGCTTTAGCTAGGCCTTCGGGACGTCTGTATTTTGTGAATACTTTGCTTCCTTCTATTTTCGTACCTCTGTTGATGGTGCTTTGTTCTGTTCTTCCTTTTCTTACCTGGCATGATGTTCCCAACTTCCCAGGCGCGTTTAGCCTGTGTGGGAATATCCTCCTGCATGGATTCCACGTTTCTATCGACGTACTGTATGGAACTTCTTTCTTCCTCTGTGACGTCGCCTTTACTGTGGAAACGGAGCCTTATACTTCCCAATAGAATAATGATATGATATAGAATTTCAGGTGTTTAAATTATAGATAATGTATGAACTTTATTAACTTTATTAATTTTCAGGTGTTCAAATTATAGATAATGTATAACTTTATTTATTTTCAGGTGTTCAGCGATTGCAACTGCGTAAATTTCACCAACTTGCACTCAGCCACGGTCTTCCGGCTTCCTGAGGGAGTTAGCCCTGACTTGCTGTCGGGAGGTTTGGTGCTAAGAGATACCTGCTCGACCGCCTGCTTCATGATGCCGTATTTTCTGCTGATGTTCCTGGTGCAGATGCTTCTCACATTTACCATCAGTTTGCCTGCTCTTTCTGGCACTCTCAGGTAACATGTTGTAGTAACTTTTAAGTCTGTGACGGCCAGCTGTACTCCTTCTTTTTCTGGCCCAACTGGGTAATAACTTCTTGGAGGATACATCTGTGGAACGTGAAATGGCAGACAATGTTTTTTCCTTGTCTGGTTATATTTCATGATTGTAGATTAGAAACCCTCATGCGATTCATTGAAAGAAAGTATTCTTCTATGAAAGAATTAGACTCGTTAAATAATCGACGAAAAATCCTTACCAGATTTTTCATTATAAATAAACACTCATGTTTTCTGTTTGAGAGTGTTCTACACTTCTACTGCTATAATGTGTAATACTAGTACTTAATTTTACCTTTTCTATCAATTAAGCCTCTTGTCATTTCTCCTCTGATTAGGTATCTTCAAATTATGTATAGGACAGAGTTTCGATGTTATGGAGTGTCATTTTTTCCCCGTTAGGTGATGTAAATTTTTAATAGAATACAATCCTGATTGCATGCCAGATTTCTTACATTAAAACCCATTTAGTGTACAACATTTTCCCATTTCATTTTTTTTTCATTCTTGCATACAACTTGCGCAATGCGTTTCATTAAATACTCCGACAGTGATTTCTAGTTGGCACTTCGCATTCATGCTCAAAGCCTCAATCATAGTCTTATCAAAGTACTTCTTGGGATAGATACGGGGAATTGAAAAAGTTCTCAGAATTGCTGCAAATATTGAATCTAAATTCAACCTTTATTGCGTTTATGCGAACGTATTGCTCTGCAAGCGTAGTACTCTTTTCCGCAGATTCATTCTATCAATTTCGACGCAAGTTTTATACGCTTGGAGAGTTAAAAGAGTAATTATTCATTTGAGCATCTCCAAGAAGCGTTTGGTACCAATATGGCTGGAAGTTTGTGACTATGAATTTTTTTGTAGTTTGCTGTTTGTGTGACGAATGGCAATTACGTTACTTTCAAATGAAGTGAAAACGAATTCTAGATTTTTGTTTTCACAACGTATATGACATTAATGAATTTTAGTACTTTGGTATTAACGAAAGAGGGCCACCATCTCATAGTTGTCACTATTTGTTATGACCAGGATTGTGCCATGTATCGGAATTGGAGGCAAGCTATCATAACAGCCAGCATTTGTAGTTATTGTTTCGCTAATAATGCTCGGAGAGAATTTTTTCTAGATTTTTTAATTTTCGTCGTAATTATTTTACCTTTACAGTAGTAGCGGCTGCGGTTGGTAAACATATAAATCTATAAATAAATGAAGCAGTTGCAATGAGTATTAGAAATGGTTATATTATTTCGTCCTAGTTTAGCCCCTGCTTACGCAAAGGTGATTTGCACTTCTGTGATTCTACCATATACGCTCTTTACTAATGTCCCTGTTAGGTATGTATAATTGTATACTGCATATGAGCTCGTTGAGGAAAATGGGCTTTAGTAGTATCAAGCAGTGAAAGTGTTCTGTCAGAGAAGAGCTACATGATTTATCTACCAATATCTTCTCTATTCTCCAGGTGCGTCATCGCAGACCAGCGCTCCTTAGCCCTGGGAGTGCAGTGGATAATTGTGAGGCTGCTTGGAACCATTCCAGGACCCATCCTTTTTGGTTCCGTCATCGACCACACGTGCCAGTTGTGGCAAGAGTCTTGTGACACCCAAGGGTCGTGTCTAAGTTATAACAACTTCTATATGAGCAGGTAAGATTTGGGCAGAACGTCAGCAACTTAGAAGCATGATGACCATACGAAAGTCGTCGAATAACTGAACTACTGAAAACTTCTCAAACAGATTTCCAAAGCAGCGGAAGCTCTGAAAGACAAACCCAAATCGCTCTTGGATTTCAAAAACGTAGCCTGTAGCTATATAACAACGGCATTTATAGTGAATTGTAGCAATAGTCGATGTCTGAATCATATTGAATGATCTGCAGAAAGGTGTAATGAAATATAGTTGGTAGCGTAGTAAAGAGTACACTTCACGATATCCTAAGCTGTTAACTAAAGGAAATGTATTACGAGTGTAATGGAGACTACTATACTGTAAAATTTTTCATCTCCAAAAGGGGACAATATGCCTGTTTCTATTGGGGGGAAGCTCTGCTATATTACAGAACCATAAAAATCACATTGAAAAGTATCGTAGGCAGAAACTGGGTAATTGTGGATCGGGTCCACATCCATCTCACAGATGTAAATCGCCTATGTAGGTGACGTTACCAAAGCCAAAGTCGTGGAAGTATCATATAGGCGGTTGGACTTTATGGAAGTCATAGAATATTCTAGCTAGATCAATAAGCAATGAGATCTTACCAAAATCGTAGAATAAGGCAGAATCGCGTATAGGCGTGGAACCGTATGGTAGTGTCGCCATATATCAATTATCAGAATATTGTAGGTGTAAAATCGTATGATCATTAGTGAAACACATAGCAATTTTAACCTGTTTCTAATTAATTGCCTTTCATTTTTCAGATACATGCTGGGCATTTCCTTCACCGGTAAGGGCATCTCTACCCTCATGTTCTTAATTGCGTGGTGGTTCTACAGACCTCCAGGAAGCAATTTAGGCAACCAAATCGATTCTCTACATTTACCTTCACAGTCCAGCTCCATGCATCCTCTCTCTGTCAGACAGAGAGAAGAAGGAGAACCGTCTCCGCCCATATCTTACGACAATCCCGCTGTCGAAATCACTTAGAGGTATTCCACATTTTAGTTATCATCCATTAATTAACTAACTAGATAATTGTATAATAGCAAAGAGCTTTTATAGTCTGTGCTATATTAGAGTGCGTATTATTATATTTTACAAGCGTATTTGCCAAAGTATCTTTTTATATGGATGTGTGTGAGTGTGCGTGTGTTGTGTTTTTGAATAGTTTACGTTTTGTCGATTCACTGGTAACACATGCTTTTCCTGGACAGCAGCAGAGCAAAAGGTTTACTTCCACAAAACCTCTTCAGTGTAAAACTAGGTTCAATCTTGCGATACTTTTACTGCGTATGGCATTAGCAAGGCGCCATGTAATCTAGCCAATGCCCTCTATGCTTAGCCCGAGTAGCTATCCCGAAACCACGCTTTTGACTTGACGAAACCTGTTGCGTGCAACTACACAGCGAAGACATTACCGTATCGTAGGAAAGCACGTTGCCGTCTATGCCAAATTAGCTAATTTACGCTTTAGCCGCGGCATTTAAATATTACTGAAATTTCGAGGTGCAAAATTCCAACTAGTGATCAGACATTGGGAGGAGGGGCATTCAGTAGTTCACTGCTGCGTTTAGGAGCCTGGGGCAAGCCACGATGTCGGAGTTCAGTTTATTAGGGGTTATAGGAGCTTTTCCGCTCTCTTTCATCCACGGTAATAAAACTTCCAGTTTATCGCAGTTCGTAGGTTCCTGGTACGAGCCATACTTTACCCTTTTAGTCATCTGCAAGGACAGAACTGTCAGCGGGAAATAATACTAGTTGACATCCGCAGACACTTTCTGAAAATGCTACTCATCGGCCATTTCTACGAGCTTGCCGCCGTTCAAGCTTTGGATTTTATGCGTGCAAGAGTTAGATCAAGTATGCAATAATAATTATGTTCGCTTCTGCTCTAGATATAGACTGAAAGCATTAATAATTCGGTTAGTCATGTGGGGTCTTTCGTTACCCGAGATTCATGGACTGATAGTTATTTTCCTCAGATTGTGGATCATCGGGTAGTTTTTTTCCTACAAATTATGGATCTTCCAAGTTTCACTTCGTAAGAGGAAACTAACGTAATGCTAAATATGTAACACTTACAAAGCTCAACTGCCATGGGAAAAGTGTGTGTCACCAGCTTTCTGTGAACAGCATCCGTGTGTTGCACAGCGGGTCGCTTGTACAAATGTAGAGTAGAAGGTAGGTACGGACCTCGGTATGTTCTATTTTTGATAACTGCACTGAGTTTTCTTCGCAAGCTCAGTCGTTCATATCTGTGATTTTATAAACTTTTAAAGTGATGTAACACATGCGAACAAACGATTACTTAAAATGAACGTTGACATTTGTCTTGGCTGCTCTGTAATATATCTTGGATTTTCTTGTACTTTTGTGGATTTGCTCTAGTTTTGTTCACAGTCACTTGTGTCATAAATATAAAAATTTTTGAATGGATGTTGAAGTCAAATCTGGTAGTTTTTGGGTCTTGGGTGGAAAGTTTACCGATAATTTTTAAAATAAGTGACCGGTGTTGCACAGCAGAGGCCCTAGAACTCTCTCTTAATTGGGTGTTTAAATTTTTGATACGGCAAGTCCAGCTTTTGGTTGGTATGCAGCATGACCGAAGCTTAGTGCTCTGCTTCCAAAATTAAATAGAGAAATGTGCAACGCTATCGACCCGCGAGTTGCTTTGCAAAGCAGCCGAGACATTATGTTTAAAGGTACATACGTTCTTTTGAAAACTATGTTTTTATCTTGTCTAATGTAAATGGACGTCTTTGTCTCAGAGTTCATTTACTCTTTGCATGTTGACGACACTTATTAATTTTGCTTGTGACTCTTCATGCTACTTCTAATGTCATGACACAGCCTTGAAGCTGCTGTTGCTAAAAGTTCCGTGAACTGTGAGTTCTGTGTGGAAAAGACACATGTATATGCGCGAAACTCAGTTTCTGCTTTTAATTGGCTTAGCCAGAATAATTTGATCTGTGAAGACACAAAGTTACATGGCGAGGAAAACTCGTTTTTCTAAACGTAGCTATGGCGACTACAGGTAGTTGAAAACTTTGCCATTGTGCAGGTTTTGTGGATCTTTGCGGGGTACCGAAGTACATTAAATTTTACGTCTGAAGTTACGTGGCCAGTTCAACTCGACACAATTATAAATTATTTCTTGATACGAGTAGCAAAATTGTGGCCAATAAGGCAAATCGCGCCTTCAAATTCTGAAAATTTTAACCAGTGCTTCTGTTGAATACGTACTATTACATACCGTACTTGTTTAGGAAGAAACTTCTCTTTGACAAAATCATCACTTATCGTCGTAAAAAGGTGCCCACAAAATGCCGAATATAAAAATTTTCTTAAAACTTCCCCAATGGATGACCTTCGACATTTTTGTAGTTTTCAGTAA
>LQNS02276620.1:10179341-10195167 GCA_001587735.2 Parhyale hawaiensis
TAGACACCGGTTGGTTGACCCCAGACAGGCTGAAGTGGGTGAGAGCCACCCGCCCACAGGGGGCAAGAGGCTAGTGGAAGTTGAACTTCCAGTAGGCTCTAAACATAAACATTTCAACAACTTGGGTCAATTAGTACACTTCCCATTTTCCGGTCTCTATTGCAGAAAAGCGAGAATTTACTCAAGTTTCCGTGGACGGCAAGATATGTACAAAATTTACCTATCTTGATCTTTCCACATCGCGACTGTTCAGTATTCCCACAACATGAGGAGGCAAAAACTTTCCGCAACCTGTTTATGCTAAATGGTCCGCATCTGATTCCTGCTAAGAATGAATAATTGACTAGGGTATGAAAAGGTAAACTTCAAGCGAACTGACATGCTCCTTAGCGGCGGTAAGAGCCTCCTGCAGTCTGGAGCTCTCCAGCTTCTCAGCTTTGAGTGACTCTTGTGCCTCGGCCGCTTGTGTCTCTGCTGCTGCTTTGGCGGCGCTGCTGCATTCCAGCAAGCCTTCCAGGGACTTCATTCTGAGGAAAAATGAAGATGCGGTGATGCTAAGTGAATTGTATAAAAGGAACAGGGAACACGTCAGTTAAGAAAACTGGAAACCCAAGCACAGGTAGTCAAGAAGCACGAGCACGAACACACTATTGATAGTGTAAGCAGGAAAAGGATAGAGATCATAGTGAGCATCAGCGTTCAGGGTAAAAATTAACGTGTTTTTTACAGTGACACCTATGGGGCCCCGTTGGGCCTATAATTCCCCAAAATCTAGGATGGGCAAATATAACGCCAGCCAACGGCTCGTCCTATATTCCAAAGACTGATGCAACAGCATATTTCTCGGACTAAAACTACTGGCAGCAAATACAGGAAAACATTGAGAACGAGCAACGAAGATACCGCTAAATTTTTCACAGGAGCAGTGTGCCGCTAGTCTCATCAGGAAATATTTAGAAAGCTAAAGTGAAGCCGCTAATTTGTACCGTAGTGTGTCTCACAGTGGCAATCCAGCAGTTAAAGCTGTCAAATAACATACGTGCAACCTCCATGACCGGCACACACTCACCTATCCCTGTACATCTGGGAGTCTTGCAGGAACCTGTGCTCCGCCATCTTGGCTGCAGCCAGCTGAGCTTCCACATCCTCCTGCTTCATAGCCAGTCGCTCGTGGTCTTCCTCCACACTCTGCGACCCAACACAAAGACGCGTACAGAAATCCACACAAGCTTCATTATTTTATTTCTATACAGAACATAGAAGCCTCTTCATTTCAGGGGTTAAGATTAATAAGTTACCAACGTCTTGGTGGACTCCTATAACAACAATCTCTTCCGTATTTTCAGCAGTCACTTATTTCAAATGTTTTAAATTAAACATATTCTGTTGCTGCCTATACGTCAGTGTCTTTTTGTCAGTACATGAAAACGACCCCATTACGTTGTAATATAATGAACGGTAATTCCCAGCTACAAAAACTAAAAACTACCTGTTGCTTGCACTGAATGATTTTCAATGTCAAGTGCAACAAACACACGCTGCAATCACAGCCCTGTTTGGGATACGGCAACCCTAACTGAATGGAGGTTACGCTGTCAGCAGTTACTAACTGCTAAACGATTTTCAGCCAAGAGGGGAGCTCATGTAACTCTAAGAATGGGACTGTAACGCGTCTAAGCACAACACTGACACAAGCCCTACGCTACGCACCAACTACGCTACATATTTAAGTCAAGCACTGAGTGGCTAGCAGTGATGGGTACAATACCTTGAGAAGCTCGAGCAGCTTCTGTGAGTTGACACAATTGGATATGGTGAGGGAGTTTTCGGACTGCTGGATGAGCAGCTGCTTCAGAGTGTTGTTCTGCTCTCGAGACTCACTCAAGTAATTAGTTTGCTGTGTCAGGGATGCCAGCAGCAACTGCACAAAGTAAATATGCTGGGCATCAGAGAGATGTAGTTCCACAGATACAATCCACATCAAAGTAGGACGATTCTCACCTGGTTGATAAAAATCAAGTGCACAGTAGTTGCCAGTTTGCATGCTCTGCTTGTTTTACTTACTTTTGTTTCAGTAACGGCCCGACAAGTAGATAGCATCAGCGTTGCAGACAGATATAAGAGGTCTATCCTAAACAGCTCAAGTACTGACTCTTCTCCCAGTAGTTGCCCAAATTTAATACAGTGTAGACGGCCGATGTACACACTTAAATATATCAAGATAGTAGAATACAAAGCTGCGCCACAATATATTTAAAATAAGATTGGCGCGAACAAAGATGACTGAGACTAACCTGCTTTTCTTCTTGCATGTTCTCGAGCTCAGCTTGACTCTCTGCGAGCTGCTCCCGTAGGTCGTCCAGCTCCTGTAGTGTGGCCTGAAGTTCCTCGTTGGTGCTGAAAATATAGAAAACAATGAGAAAATTGCTACCATAACTTGATGGAATAACAGAGAAGTGGATAAACTGCCCACTAGAGCAAAGAATCAATTCTGTTCCATAAACTAAACATACATCGCAGCACTCTGCTCTTATTTCAGACGAAACACCGAAATTGGTTATACTTTTCTCATTGTCCAGCAAGAAAGCCACAAGCTCCAATTTCTTTGGATTGAGAGCCCTGCGTTCCGCTGCGGCGGTCCAGAGAAACCGTAACTTATGTACAGAGTTCTACAATCTAACGTGGTAAGAAACGTATAAAAAACATACTTTTTATTTTGTGCTCTTAGACAGGCGATAAATAAGGTTAATAAATGTTTCGATTAGCCCTCTAATTAGGTGAGGTAGCATCTAAGATGCCCTCGGAATCACGCTGTACCACGCGCCATAGTAACATTACTCACCGCCATTAAATGAATACGAAAACAAGTGAAGCTAAGGTGTTATACTTCAGTGAAGACTGATACCTACTTCAATCAGCTATAGAGATGCATGTGTTATACAGTAACTATGTACTGATGAGACGCGTTGGCAATGGCACTTACTACGATAGTAGGTGTACCGCTAAATCAGCGAGTTTGAACCAATCACGAACTCTCAGGCGAGAGGACAGAACGGGTGACGTCACGGATTGCTTAGCGTTTGTGATTGGTTCCTACTGACATCGAGTTTGAACCAATCACGAACTCTCAGCAAAGAGGACAGAACGGGTGACGTCACGGATTGCTTAGCGTTTGTGATTGGTTCCTACTGACATCGAGTTTGAACCAATCACGAACTCTCAGCAAAGAGGACAGAACGGGCGACGTCACGGATTGCTTAGCGTTTGTGATTGGTTCCTACTGACATCGAGTTTGAACCAATCACGAACTCTCAGGAAAGAGGACAGGACGGGTGACGTCACGGATTGCTTAGCGTTTGTGATTTGTTCGAAACCTTAAAATGAAAAAGACGTAAATACACCGTAGTCTGTATTAAGAGAATGGAACCCGTATACTGTAGCTACGTGACCATCTGTGGCCACTATAGATAAGTGAGGAGGGCAGCTCACCAGTAATGAGTCTCCTCCATTTGCATGATGCGGTCCTGCAGGCATGCGACAGACACCTCACTGGAGGAGGACTTGTTGTCCCAGTCCCCAACTGTAGCTCCCGTAGTGCTGCGTTCGCCCCAGCTGCCGCCCTGTATAATAGTTTGTACAGTTACCAACACAGAACGTTCATACATGGAATACAAAAGGATGGAGAAAGATATCGGTAATCTTACAGTTATAATGCCCCTATTTCAGCCGCTGACCATTGCACTTGGTTCTGAAACTTTCAACAGTTTGATTTCACATCCAGCTCTTGAACTTTGCGGCAAAAAGCATCAACAATGAGCATTCGTTCTAGTTAAAAAGCATTTGATCACACGAACTTTTAAAGTTTGATTTATGTGTACGTGTTTAATCTGTCTTCTGGATGAACTGAATCGGCACTTGACATAATACATATGAGTGAGCAAACCATACAGACTGAGTAAAATATGACTAGCACTATTCGTAAAATATTACCCCTACGAAGGCCAAAGTATTTCACAAGCGGCAATGCAAACAAGGTGCTATTCCTACAAGAAACCGGATTTTATTTGGTTACTCTACAGTTCAAGCAGAAAACAATTTTCAATTTATTCCATAATCGGAAGAAAGTGAAATGAGACGAAAAAAGAGGGCAGAGCGAGTTTGAGAGGACTGCATTCATTACCTTGAGTAGAGCTTCCTTTTCCTGGTCAGAGAGCCGGGAGGAGTTAAGGGACCCACCAAGGTGCAGTAGCTGTGACCGCAGCACACGGTTCTCTTCCACCAGCTCTTCCAAGCGATCTGGTCCAAAGAATTGCAAAGAGAAATGACACAGGTTGGACACAGATCACAAGTCCCAAAAAGATTTAAGAGTACTATGTGTAACTAAACTCAAGAGAAACCTTCCAAGATTAGCTTCAGTCTGCCTGGTATATACCGTACGTCCTATGTGACAACTAGCATACATAGGCCATACATAGGCTTAAACTCTAGGCTAAGTAGTGCCGCAACATCCCTGAAAGTGACGGGCGAAAAAAATAAAATAAGAAAAAATGGAGGGGATCTTCAAATTTTTTCACTATAATAATCTTTCAGTGTCTGAATTAAACATCCCTTTCCACAGTAATAAATACTGCTCGTAAAACCGTCCAGAAATGCGGACAGTAGGCATGCGAGGGTTAAACCTTCACCGGACACGTGACCAAATAAGAATAGCCGTTTCCATAGTACTACGGTATTTTACACATGTGTTCCTCTGTTCTGTGCCTTGGTAAGTTACTGATGAACCTTTCCACATAGCTTTTTTCTCAGCAGCAATAGTTTACAAAAACATATCACGACAGTACATATCTCAAGTCAGTCAGAGTTTCAACATTAAACTGAAAAAGAGAAATTGATACGTCATGGGAAAAGTACTGCAAGATGCATGCATAGATAGACCATTTATTTCTCCAACGGGTGGAGGTCATCCTTTAACACCAGTGCAAGTGGTACAATACTCATATCGGAAAACACAGAAGAGCAAGCATTCATATGACTGTACAGTGGAATCACTAACACACCGAAAGGCAAATAGCTGGAACCCGGCGCTACTGAATTAATCCTGCACTAAACAGTATCACATAAGATACGAAGGTATATATCTAACACCTATTGTTACTCCTGTAGGAAAAAATTAAGATCAGGCCATGCAGTGAAAGATATAACCCTTTAGTGCCTACTGGCCTAATACGTATATGTTACACATATGCAGTCCCACCCCTATGAATATTACTTACATCAATAACTAAAGTTGAATAGATTAACCCTTTTACAAACACGGAGACCATTTGATCTAGTATCAAGCATCACTGCAAAAATTATTATTGTATAGTTACGGTATAATATTAACACTAATTTTAACCCTAAAACAACCGTATTATTTTGAATCCATGACATCGTTACATCGTTAGTCTAGGTGGCTAGTTAAATAACAATTACGTTAGTTATATGTAACGCTAGGACACAGATTACTCCGTGTTTGATTGTCCACTATTCGCATGCGAGTGCGGTGGCGATCGATTCAGAAACGCTCATGTCCCAGAGGTAACTGGGCCAATAAAGGATTAACCCTTTACCGGGCAAGTGATTAGGTTTGGATACTTCACTTCCATAACGCTATTTGTACGAGAGTGTTTTTCAGCACCCCGCTAATGGATTAAGGCTCAATTACAAAACATACCCGCATTGTTATTATTAGCATGAGCTTGAGTAGCAGCACCAGCAGCTGCGGCGGTAGAGGCACTGGAGGGTCCACAACTACCATCAGCAGCAGCACCACCACCGGGGGCAGCAGAAGCAGATGAGGCGGTCGAGGTCTTCTGGTTAGCAGCGCTGTTAGGATCCTCGTCGCTGGTCTGCCCGCGCTCACGCAGCAGTTCCTGCAACAGCCACGCGTGTCTTAGCGTTACCTACTTCTTGTATTTATCGTTAGAAAATTAAATTTAGGCTGGTACAGCAGCGGTATCATTACATTACCATTTGTTTTAATTGAAGTGGGTTATCGATGAAGATACTTGTCTTTGAACAGTTACTAGCTAAGCAGAAACAGGCTCGAAACTCATAGCTGTACAGTGACTAGCTACATAGTAGCTTCTTTCAGTATAAAAATTTATAAAAGACTAAATTTCCAGTCAAGCATCCACTCGCGCCCAATATAATAGGTACATGTGTACTCACATAGGTAGGTACTTTTGCTCACAGGTGCCTCATATCAAAAGTGGGAGCAATTCGAAAAGTTGAAGTCCAATTAGCGATTATTGATTGACTCGCCGCCTCGTTTAGCCCCTCAGATTTTAAATACAAGCACTAGGTACGTGAAACACTCTTGTTTAAAAATTTTGCTGAAATGGAAACTGAGTCTTAACCGTACATTGTGCAGTGTCCAACTGCTTTGATGTTTCCAGTAAGTTATTCCTGGAGAAATCTAATTTTGATTTGACGTGTTAGAGATAACACTTAACCTTATCTTAGCAGGATGTGATACTTCACTTAAAAAGACTTTTTTCTCTTATGAATACAAGAGGAAAAAGAACCCTAGCAGCAAAATAACACAGCATATAGCTAGGTAAAATACAGCTAATTAGCAGGAACCTGTGGAAATTCCACACAACGAAAGCACCGTTCTCCAGTGATTTTCAGACTCGTATCATCCTGATTTTCCCTATACAGTATATCTAATACTGAAGGAAACTGTGGAAGTTCTACAGAACAAAAGCATTGTTTTTCAATATAACGCCCTCGGACCCATATCAAGCATACGATCGGGTGAAACATGTTCCAAGTCACACAGTCAATCTTCTAACTTTGACTTGCGAGTCGTAGCAAATTAAATTTCAACTAGATTTCTACTCCAATGGATCCCTCCCCTTGTTGTATCAAGGATACCTCAAACAGGCCTCAATTTTCCTCTATCTAATACTGATGAAAGTTTCATGGTCGTACTAACTATAAGCAAGTAGCTAACTAACGGAGTGACAAACATAATTATAATATAGATAGCACGATTGCTATGATTTTGATTTTCGGAGCCGTTATGAGCTATAAGAACGACTTTATACCGTATGTTATATTAGATAGGCGGCATGGGTCACGAGCACACAGAACGACGCAACTGCTGCAAACTCGAGAGATCGCGGCTGCACGGAGGAGGCAGAATAACGAAACCTCAGCTGCAGCGTCGTTCAACATAAACAGTGAAGCCATGAAGCCACTGAAGAGCTTTGAGCAACAATGAAGCAGCCACGGAGAACAGACACAAGCAGGAGCTGTCCGGCGCAGCACAGAGATGGTATTGTTCGGTCTTATATAGTCTTACTGTCCAATAGTGTGGCGCTTTGGCGGGGTATCGGGCCCATAAAGCTTTCTCTATAGTTAGTAATTTAAACAATGAAACTAGGACCTACCTTCGGTGCAGCAGTGTAGTGCTTTAGCGAGGTACTGACAAGAAAAACCGTTCTCTATAGTGAGTTGGTACTAAACTATGACGCTAGTTACCCATTTAGATAGAACTACTCAAGAATTGTAAAACAATCATCATTTTGGCCTTGGTTTTACCATGCCATTGAGAATACCTTAACCCTTTCGGCCCCAAAAAGTGTGCTCTTGCTATGAGGTTCTAGAAGAAGCTCATAATACACTCTCACTGCAGTCAGTTGCGCACCACCTTCCGTTTAATTCAGTCGTAAATAAAATGCAAGCTATGACTTCGGACGGGTTATAAAATATATTGTCCAAATTTCCAGAACGAGAAACAACGCGCTGGTTTCAATAATGAAAACTTTGATGACGCGGGAACTGGAGTTCCCGTCGGGAAGGAAAGGGTTAAATGACTAGAAAACTGGGTATACTGAAATCGTCCTCAGTTAACAATTAGCTGTTCGGATTATTAAAAATGCAAACTCGAGTTTAACTTTCTACCCAACAACATAGCAGCACTCGGTATCTAACGTTCCTGGAAATCTCTCCTTTAAGTGACTGCAACACGACCCTGAAGCTTTCCACAGCAGACGCAATGTGGCGTGTTAAGAGATTGCCCGCACTGTACTCTTTAATTAGAGGATTCTATTGCCGTACTTCCATCGACACAAGACTGTGTTTGTACGACCAGACTGCTTAGTTCTGCTTTTGTGAAGGCTATCAACTTCTCGATTTTCCCGTGATGTAAATGAAATATCTCAAGCAGCAGGTACATCAAGAAGCGCAAATTACCGGATGCGAAGGAAACTAGAGCAAACATAATATTTGCAAGCGCTGCTCACTCTAAAAAAAATGGGCAATTTGCTTCAAATAACAAATGAATATATCACTATGTCTTGATTTCTAGATTCACTATTTAAAGCCGACATGAAAGAGTATATCATCAATGGTGAAAATATGAATCGTAAAATAAAGGCCCAAATACCACTGCAGGTATCAATTCTGTTCGAGCAATCAAGCTCTTGGCTCCTAGCCAAAAAAGTACGAAAACTTCATTCGAAAACGGACCACCAAAGTACAACATGGATAAGACATCTCAAATCCTTCTGGAGACCACTAAATATTAAAATAATAGCTCCCATTATCCATCTATAAAACCATAACGAAACAAAACGAACATGAGGATATCCACTTTCCACTTCGATTCAGCAGACGAGTCAATCACAACACTCTGCATGCAACTGCTTGGCAAACGCACGGGGAGGAAAACTGAATACGGGAGCAAAAAACTCCAGGAGACGGCTAAGTATATTCGTTATCATCACCTATTTAATACGCAAAGCGGGTACAAATCGGATATCCGCACAATTCAGGCACGACAGCTATACACGAAATGAACAAACTTAACGGACATTCAACCGGGAAGCTTCCTGCGGCATGCGGCGAGACCAGAGGAAGGAAATACGGAAGTGCGGTGTCACCGTGTCAAGAAAAGGCACAGGTACGACATTTATGCACGAGGTTACCGTCATAAGCATAAAAGAGAGGGCTGATCAATGGATACTGAGACAGCTGGGCAAATCACCGGCCGACACACAGTGTCATTGCAAGCTGTCCACGTGAGCTGGAGAACAATATACGGCTTGTTGGGATCACGAGGCAGAGACGTATTGCTACAGTCAAATGCCGCCTGATTAGAGAATTTGGCGGTGCTTTTTGTGTGCAGCAAAACCAAGCGAAGCTTTCTGACGGGGCTCTTCATATGCAAATAACGTGCGTGGAAAGGATCTGAAGAGTCGGAAGGGAATGAATAAGTTCCTGCATGGATGGCTAGACAAGCTGCACTTGGCATGAGGAATTTTCTAAGATGCATTGATTGCAGAGTACTGCAACTAGCGAAACATTTAAACAAATGGCGAAGGTGAGTGTGTCAATCTTCTTACTACAGGAAAATCTCCAATAAACTTGAAATAGTGGGTAGGACAATGACTATACTGACTCGTAAAGCCGTTTTGAAGAATAGTTACAAAAGGGGTCATCTAAAACTGGCATAAATTATAGAGATATTTTTGAACTTCCCTAAATTCTTTTAGCCCTAGTAATTTCTTTATTAATATTACCATAAGGACATGAAATTTGCAAAACAGCAGAAAGTAAAATTAATGCTGAATAATTTTCCTCATTGTAACTCCAGCCTTACATTTTTCGTATATACTATTAATCCAAAGGTACGGTCATGAAATTAGCCTAACAGCAGCTTAACAGGAGAAAAAAAAGGCGGAAGAAGAACTTTCCTGATAGTGACTCCAGCCCTATATATTTTCGCATAAATAAAACCATATGGTCATGAAATTAGTGAAACAGTAGCAGGAGAAAACAAGGCGGAAGAAGAACTTTCCTCATAGTGACTCCAGCCCTAGATATCTTCGCATTAACAAACCATACGGTGAGGAAATTAGCGAAACAGCAGGAGGAGGAGAAAATAAAACGGAAGAGGAGAAAGGCGAGCCGGGCAGCAAGAGGTTAGAAAGTTGGTCAGCGGGAAACGCTCGACTGGAACGCTAGACACACAGCAGCGCTGAACCGTCTGTCTGGCTGGGGACCCGCGGCCGTGCCCGACCGTGAGAGTCACACTCGCCAACTAATTTGCAGTTCCAGGGAGTCTGTTTCTTGTATTCGTTTGTGGGAAAGGCAAACCGAGCAGTAGGAGTTGAGAGGGGGAGAGTGGTAAGCGGGAATGCCGAACACACTGCAGCACTCAGCGTCTGATGAGGCAGTCGTGCCCGACCAGGCATGTGTCTTACGGTTGCAAGACTATTTCCCGAATAGGCTCATGTACGGGTACACTAAGATTGTTAGTGCGTTATTTGTGTAGAGATCGTATGTTCGAACAGGCATTTCAGCAAGTTTTTTGATTTTTAATCATGTTTTCGATATGTTAATTATACGTTAATTTTTATATATATTTCTTTCAAGTCGACGTCACGTTACTACCTACAGCGAAGAGCAGGCCCATAAGCAATGGCCGACAGGGCATGATCACAGTTAGAGCGGCATCACCAAAGAGGGCTAAAAGGGCACCAATTCTCGTCCTACAAACAGACCTCGCTTTGCGCGTTGCGAGTCCAGCATACCTACTTAAAATATCAAATAATAAATACAGCGTGCGCTAGAAATCTGACGCGAGATTGAATGGCCAGGCAGACCCTGTTAACAGTAAACAATACAAATCAATTCAAGCCACGGCGCATCGCTCTAACGTCACGGTAATATCAGCATCTCTGTCCAGCCCCAATAAAATAAATCCAATAGTTCAGTTTTGCAACCCTGGTGCAATGGCGTCATGATGACATCCAATCACTCAAGAGTAACGTCCTTTTACTCAGATAACTTCATACTTTTGACAACGGTTTTACGTAACTGCTCCTATTGGAGCTTCGTTTTGCCCGATGTATTGGGTCTGCGTTGCTCAGTTACCAAGAACCTCAGACCAACATCTGCGCCAGATACACGGTACTCGCACGGAAGCTCTCGTTTCAATTTACAAGTCCTTGGCTTACAGTGACCCAGACGTAGGTACTGGATCTACCTTTCTGAGCGCCTGCGCCCTATATCCGCGCCTGCCGGTCGGTCCGGAGGCAGCAGGTTGCAGGCGGCGCAGCGTAGGCCGCAGGCCACAGTACTTACTAACTGTTCAGTGCGGCCCCAGGGCACCAACCGCCGCAGATGTTCTCTACTGCCGATACTAACAGACTGCAGTGAGTAGCAATGGAGCTATTGCAAATGATGTGGGCATGAACAAGCTGAACTCATTAAAACAAGAGCAGAGGAGACGAATAATATTTGACTACTGGTCCTAGCACACCCTCGAGGAATGGCCTTAAAGATACAATTGCGTATTAACAACTTGGAAGATTCAGAACAAAGAACGAAAATTTGGAAACGTCCAACGTTGAAGCTTAGCTAAATGAATCAAGAAGTTGAAACATTCAAGCGGACGGAAACACATGTCCCCTAGCACATAAGGCATTCTATCATATAGCTACGAAGAGTAACTGCATTGACAAGAAGATAAAATGGAACAGGGAGTGGAAGATTTGCATAGCATCATATAAATATGATATAACGCCCTATGCGCAAAAACGAGCCTACCATCTTACTAAACAGGCTACAGAAACGGAGCCACCTTTTCGTCAAAGTGATCATCTTCATGACACCGTTCTTGTATAGCCTCAAACTAATAATCGTTACAGTATATCATCTCATAAACAACCAATAACTTGTAGCTATATCCGTTAGACAATCTACAGTATGTACCTCAGCGTGGTTGAGAATTCTATATAAAAACGAAGAATTCGGCGAGTCGGGGCTAGCTAACTCCAGCACAAACGAAGAAAGACCTCAAAATGCGTGACCAAGACTCGGGTAAGCTAAAGAATCGTTCTGGGAATTGCTCCTCTCCACAAAAAAAATGCAAACATAGCTAGGTCTGCGGCCTCTGCCCTTGAATTTCACAGGGATCCGAGTGCACTAGGCTTCAGTCTCCGCTCTCAAGCTGTAATGCAACACAGTCAATAGACAATTTCAGCATTTCAACCAATGAGCATTCACCATCATATCGCCAAGGGTAGAGCCTAGAGAATTTGCCTTCTGGGAAGCCAAACCGCCAACTTAAGCAATTCATTTTACGATCGGTATTGCAGGGGCCACATTCAGATAAGGGACATTTCCCCCAAGGCCAATAGCTACGAATAGCATTGGCTTCAATTGATCAATAATCATACTTCCTCATTTACTACAGATAGATGCGCATATGCAGCCACGATTTTCCCTTGCTTTCAACTCATTTTAATTCTGTCGTGTACATACTGCACACATTTGTAGACATTAAGACAGTAGGTAATGTTAATTTATTTCACACACGTCCCGGTGTCTTTTTGGGAATGGGCCTTTTGGTTCGTCTACTGCCGCCTATCTAATCTAATCTAAAAAACTAAAAGGTTTAGAACTCAACATTAACCGACTTATCATTGCCCCCTACTAGAGAAAATTTCACAGGATGGCATACGCACCTGAAGACGTTTTGAAATTGTACTAACAAGTGAGTGAATCTGGCACACGCCCAGGCTAGATTATATCAATATTTCACCCACTGCAATTTTATACCAATATATATGATTAGCGATAAGGCCTATGCAAGTTGTTTCACAAAGTGTCATTCAAGCCCAAATTATGACAATGGAGGATGAATACAGCGTAGGTACTGGGTTTAAAAACATCAGCATATCACCATCGATATTAGCACACCAATTTAGCTCTCATTTTTAAACCAACAGGCAGTTACGGTATAACAAATGTCACCCATGGCCAAGCTTGGACTCGGGATTTATAACATCAGTTCTTAGAAAAAAAAGACCCTGCTCGTGTTCTTTAGATCGTATGGTGAATTCAATCATTTCATTCCAACATCAACCGAGGGGGAGGTCTTGCTTTCGCAGGTGCAGGGGGAACACAGCGGCAGTTAATCAGAATAACTAGCATGGCAAATTATGACCAGCTAACGAAAACATATATCTGAACACAACAAATTCTGAACATGCGCTGGTCCGTATTATGCAGCATTATTAGTACTAGTACATTGAGTAGGTAGTTCAAGCCTCCGTAGCCACAACAAAGGCTCGAGAAGACGTGACAAAATAGAAGTAGTGTAGGATTCGTCCAATATAAAATAGTGCATGCAAAGTAATCCTGACATGTGTCAGGTAGGTGTAACTGAGAATATTTCACCAACTTGGAAATGGAAAACTTCGGCAATCCAAGCTGAGTTACGTTCCCGTTTTCCAGTTTGGAAAAAGAGATATTTCAACTAATCAACAAAGGTAAATATTTTCTCTAGAATTTAGTCAGCAGAGCATCTACGACATCCATGGCTGGCATATTCAACATAAGTTTTGCCACTGCAATAAAAAGGTAACAGTACGGTATTTTCTCTGCGTCAATTATAATGGTAGCAAGTTCTAATTTTTTCGAACTGCGTTATATACGAGACGTGTAGCAGGAAATGCCATTCAATGAGACTGGATAGCTAACAACATACAGGAACAGAAGAAAGCGTGATGGACATGGACATAAGGCACCTGAATTTCATTCGACATAGTGCAATACCAATCCAGTCGTCATTTTTTTTTTCGAACACCATGAATGCAGCCTTATAAATGGCATCCGCGACCACACTCTGATTCACTACAACATATAGGAAGAGGAGAACAAATCCTGTACAAGCGCAGGCACGACGCAGTACATGTAGTACACAACTGACGCCGCACTCTGCCGCTTATCAGGGTCGCATGACGGTGAGGGTGGAGCACGCGCCGCCATGGGTGGGGTCCATACACTTAGGATTTATGCACAGCACCTCGTGATTTGCACGAGTAATTAGACTCGTAAATTGACTCCAGCCAGTGGGTAACTCTAAAGGGAAAGTTCCTCAATATGAGGAACTTGGCTCATTTTTACACCCCTACCTAAAGAGCGACTCGAATGAAAAAAAAGCTGTAAAATAAGGTACGGTAACTTCAGTCTTACTTGAGCTCTGGAATGAATTAAATTGTTATCCTAACACACTGCATTACTAGGAAAGGCATATCATGTAGACCAAGTAAACAGAAGCATCCATACATGAGAACAGTACACTGGGAAATGACCGTATGACCCCACAGAATTATTTAGCTGCTCCAGATATTTCATGATTTTAGTTTCTGGGGCGGCCAACAATGCTACTTGGGGAAAGGAAGAGCAGGAAGAATGATTAGCAGAAGGAGCAGGAAAAATGAAAAACAAGACGCCCCAAAGATTAGCTTCAGCTGCTGTATATGGTGGCCGATGCAGTTTGCCTGCATGTTTATGTTGTGCGCGATCGATGGATTTGCGTGACCGATCGATCGCGCTGCGTAAACGATCGATCGTTCAAATTTTAAAATGAAAAGAAAAATAAAACAGTCCTTGCCTCCCCTAACCTACCCGACATTAAACCCAAATACAGTATAGTCAAACTTGCCCGAAATTACGGCCTAATACCTACAACATCCATCGTTTGCGCAGCGCGATCGATCGATCGCGCACGACATATACACATCCCCAAAACGTATAGGACTGACAAATATTCCTTACACCAGAAAAGCAATTACCACAATACCTCAAACAATATATATATGAAGGCGTGCGTATATAATCTCAAGTACTCCATATTACCGAGCGAGCAGTCGACCCACATACTCTTGCGACGAGCAGTATATTTCTTATATAGGTACTATGAGCGACTGCCGTTATTTACGTCGTCGCTACTGTTAGTTGGAGCTGACCGAGGCCCAACCCCTCAAACTCTTTTTGGAAACGAGCCATAATCGTAAAAAATACACCCGTAGTAGGAGGAACTGTTGTAGAACGACTAGCTTCCTTTACGATAAAATTTGCAAAACTTACTTCAGTTAGTGATTCAGTCCACAAGAGACAGGAGATCTGTGGTCTTCCTCAAATAGAAAGACACACTTGGAAGTTACGACTTAAGGAAAGTTCGAGTATAAAAGTTCACGACAAATATGTGACAGCTACCACAGGTTTATCATATAAAATACAGAAAATGAATACACGCGGATGCATAAAGGACAAATCGCTGTCGGGATGCGCTGATAGAATCCAATTTCTGAAAAGTATCTACACCTGCATGATGCACTGCCAGATTCTATACTTTGCACAACTCATTTTAGAGCTTTGAAGAAACAATTACGCATAACGAAATGTTGTACGGATCAAATTATAGTTCGTGATTAACTTCATTAAACATTTTTTCTCCCATAAAAACACACGTTGATACAACGGTTTTGGATTTTAGCATAAACAATAAAAAAAACTGAATTGTATTCTAATTAAATTATATTAAGGTGTTTTATAGGAGAACATTTAGTGTTTGAGCCAGACATGCATTAATATTAAATATGGTTAGGACATACAATGTAAAACGTTAAACGCGGGAGCATGCTACATACAATCACTTGTTTATTAAACTTCACGTTAAACTAATCAAATCTAGGAACCTTCTAAGTATTTATCCATTAACGTCTCAAATATATTTATATATATATATATTCGTAGGAATAGCAATATTTGCAACGTTTATGAAGGCGTACAGGAGACACGGTATGGATAACCCCATTCAAGCAAGGCTCTGTTATTTTGTTATACATTGCTCCCTGCTCTTTTGTAATGCTACGAGAAAAACATTTTGTAGCGAGGTAGCACAGCCAGGTACTGATGGAGGAAAAGGAATACAGTTTCGGAAACTAGAGGAAAACGCCTGCCAATTAAATGAAGAGAA
>LQNS02276620.1:10195415-10229166 GCA_001587735.2 Parhyale hawaiensis
GTTATTTTGTTATACATTGCTCCCTGCTCTTTTGTAATGCTACGAGAAAAACATTTTGTAGCGAGGTAGCACAGCCAGGTACTGATGGAGGAAAAGGAATACAGTTTCGGAAACTAGAGGAAAACGCCTGCCAATTAAATGAAGAGAAGCAGATGAGAAGAAGGAAGCAGGAGAGCCATGCGGCAACAAGTAGACGGGGAGCGGGGAGCGCAATGGCACGGCCACAAACTGCGGCACTCGGTGCACTAGCGAGTTTTTACGATGGCGCTAGAACAAAAAGATGCACCCACTTCCGAGCCTGCACAGCTGTGTGGTGGTCATTGAGGAGGCGAGAGAGCTAAGGTAGTGGGTGGCAGAGGGACGCTGCCGGCATATAAGGCTATCAGATGCAGTACGTCAGTTCCCTCCTTTGCTAGACAAAAAGCACTTCTGCAGAAGCACGCTATCCGCCAGCTTTATCGCTGATATAAATATAACCAAACCCGCGCGCAAAGAATGCTTGCTAATCAAGTTTTCCTTGCATGGACGGTAACGATTGCAGCAGTCACATGCGTGGGAGAGGAAGTAATCTTAATAAATAACACAGGTCAGGGGAAGGCTGTCTATTGCTTAATTATCAATGCAGAACGGAAATGCAATTAAATTAGCCGGGCACGGAGCTGGAGTGGCCAAGACGCAGAGCAGTTAGGAACTGTGTCGACGTAATATCAAAACACGTGTTCCGGAATAAAGTTTTGTTCGTATTCATTAACATTTTACTATACTTCAAATATCACTACCTCACCCACAGTATATGTTTGTATGGAAATTAAAAAAAAAAGGTGAACATGCGCCAAAATATCATCAGTAAGAATTTATATGCAGATACATGGGCACCGTTGACGTGAAGGATGGAGAGAGCCACGCAGGCCTACATATTCAAAGTCGCTCAAAATTATATTAATCAAGCGATACACTACGTATTTATCTGTTCACAGCTGTATACCAGGGTTCAAAAAATAACATATAGAGCAAGACTTTGATGAAAGTTTGTTTTGAGTATGGATAGCTTAAAGATCGCGAGAATAGAATACCACATTGTTAAAGTCGGAAAGTGAAAAAAGCAGCAATAACGCGTTGACGGTTAAACTGCAAGTACAGTCAAGCAGTGTATCTGCAGCAACCGAGAGCATATCTACAAGACAACTGCGCGTACCGTATAAGTATGTAACGTTCGATAACAGTAGCTATATAATATATATTTTAGCATCTATATAGATCGACCCTGTACCATCCATATGAACGCATAGACGGCCACGAAGAGAAAAACCAAACACTGAAAAAAGTTACTAGATAGCGATTAGCACCAATAACGACGAATACACAAACCCAATAGATTTCCCTTATTCAATGACATAAAGCTGTTTAACTGGATAGCATGACAAAATAGCAAACACAGCAGAAATATATAATGAACGCACGCACCAGAGAACCTAAGGAGTTCTCACACTTGTGAAATAAAGCTACCAACACCGGCTACCGTGACGCAACACCATGCAGAGTTTGAGCTGAGCGATGGACGGGTACGTGCGCCATACAACACGAGTACCTATCCCATGTCAGTGAAATCAGACGAATGAAAGCGACCGGCTAACATGATGAAACACCATGTAAACGTAAGCTGAACCCTACAGCAACGCCGCAACACATCACAGACGGCGAAGCGTTTACGAGTTACCGAATATTACGAGTTACATTGGCTTGAATGACAGAAAACCATGCACGAAATGACACGGCAGTGAATACACACAATGCGTTCCTAGTCCAGTTAAACATATATAATTGCCAATCTCACGGAAGTTAACATGATGCCAGAGGTACATCAGCTGCTCCAGTAATGGCTGAATGTCGCAATGAAACTAGCGAACTAGCTAGCATACCGCAGTGTATCGCAAAAATTGCTCCAACATCAGCCGCAATCGACAGGTACCTACAGCTGGCTTTAAGATGAAAGCAGTCACACCTACGAACAAGACTCAATACCCAGTAGCTCTAGCCGGTCTTGCACTAACGTAACCACACATGACGAACCGCTACCATAACGCAATACCATGTGCTGCGAAATGAACCTAGCAGAACACGACGTAACAACCCTAGCAGCAGTTGGCTCGGCAAGCAGGAGGCGTACCCAAAGCACGGAGGAGCTCCAAGAGACACAGGTGCATAAGGTGGCGCGAGGGCCCGGAAGACCGTCACAAGCTAGCATTGCTGATCACACAGATGGCAGTTCATCTCGGTGAGATGAGGAACTCACGCAGGCACTGCTCCAGTCCTCGCTTACGGTCACCAGGGACAACATTCTAAGCAATAACTGAGACGAGGGAAACTTATTATCCCTAGAATAACTAAAACAAAACAAAGGACGCGGTTCCGTACACGAATCGGGACGAGTAAAACCATTCCCCACATTTAACTGCGTCAAAATACATATAAGCGGCGACTGGTTTCGTTCTCGAACCTGAACAAGGACACGCTTTGAAGATGAACCGGAACCAGGCTGGCAGGAACACGCTTGGAAGATCAACCAAGGCACTGAAACGACACACAACTGTGAAGTAAAGACCATGCAGTTTCTTAAACAGTAGGAATTCCAGTGTAGAAAACAAATCCTTCCTCAACCACGACTCGTCCCTTTGATTTCATCGTTTTCAACTTTAATCTCATTGCACTGCACTATGATAATTAGGATTTTTGCCAGTGGGCGAATTCGTAGACCTTAACGGTGGCATTCAGAGATGACTCCGAAACGAAAAAAAGATTCGTATTTACCCTATCCGAAAATTATAGGCATTTCTCGCATGTCGATACGGGGTAGCATCGGATAATTACCAAAAAAAAACATGTGACGTTTCAGTGCATCGAAGAGAAACGTTCATTAAATCGAGATACGAAAACTTCGAGCACATGCGTCCGCAACGGGTCTAGGCAAGGCCTCCTACAGTGCAGGCCAGGGTCTGTACGTCACATAGTTGGTCCGATCGGTACAGGCCCTAGATAAATTATTTGACGCAGCCTGAGATTTTTGGTACCTACTCTGTATATTCGAGTTTATCCGGATAGAAAACTCAAACTTTCGTAATTTGTAACATTTAAGTAGTTGAAATGAACATGGTGTCCAGCGACCAGGACTTTCAAAATGCCTTGAGTTTTCCCTGATTTTTCATAAATCTACCTGATTGCGAGATTGTCCATTTCTTCCATCATTTACCAAAAATGGGCTGAATGGCACTGAAACAGTTACCAATCAACCTCACAATATTAGGATTGGCGGGAAAATAGAGCAAGGTAGCCGTCCACCTTTCTCCGGCAATGCAAATAGGCTAATTCTCACGTGGCTCAGGCACTGGGGAACGCCACATTCATAAAGATGACCCCACGTTGGAAACCGTCCACTGTCCTGCAGAAATTCCATGTTTCATGATTCCTGGTTCATTTTCTCCTTAGTTTTCCCTGAGCGATTATTTTCCCCTGAGTTTTCCAGACTGCTAGACATACTGAATGAAGTTTTTTCGATTCAGATGTCCGAAAAATGCAGAATAGGTACCATAACTATAAGGCTGCGTCAAATAAATCGTCTTGGGACTGTAGGTACGTACGTAATCGGACAATCGGCGAGATCCATGCAGACCGAGGCTGTAGCTACTTTGAGAGGCCTTGGTCAAGGGCTCTAGGCTGTTCGCAAAGGAGTAGCCCCGTTACAGCGAACCGCATTCTTCATGCCAGACATTCCAAACAATGCTGTTTATACTAAAAATTAAGTTGGTCGTTACGGGACAAACCCCATTAATTCATAAAGTAAACCTGAACGTCTCTTGAGTAACGTGCAGGAAAAAGAACAGTATGCATACTGGGCGAAGAAATTTTTGATCATGGGGTTATTAAATACACAAAAACACCCGCATCTGACGTTAGCCATTCCGACGGACACAAACGAAACAAATACGGTCGACGATAGGCTTTGAGTGAACAGTTAATTCTGCAGATGTTGACTCGAGCTAGAGTAAAATGCTCAGATCTCATTACCAAATGCGAAGGCAAATTATCAACAACATGCTCCACCCAGATTAACGAGTCATGTTAGGAATGCCAGCAGCAAAGAGTATATACTGCACGGTGCCAAAGAAAGTTCGGGAATGCGATTGAATAACATGCAGGCAGCGAGAGGCAGCAAGGTTTGGTACGAATTTTTTGGAAGACAAGTTATGACAATTTTCATCACATTACATAAGATAGCATACGTAGTAGTTTGCAGTTCCTAAAACTTCAGAAATACGTAAACGTAAGCCGCCTCCTCCTACAGTCGGAAAAACGAAGGCAATTAAATGGTTCACGGAAAGAAATACGTCACACAAGGCTAACTAATGCTAAATCAACCTGTGGCTTTTCCATGCGGCGCGATTGTGAAAAGCTAACTAGCCTCTCCCTGAGACCCATGCTATTTCCTCGGACTGGATATGATACCAAAAATTTGGGATCATCTTGTGTCGTCTATTAATTATCTAGCACAATATTGTAATCAGAGAAACGATTACCCATTAGCTGCTAATGTTTCCATATGGGAACACATTAATGTGCTACTACCACGCGAGATGAAAATTTTTTAAGGTTGCAAATGAGATAACATCAAAACAAGCTGAGATGTTGAGTAATGACGCCTCCAATATCTATTTTCTTTTGCACCCACTTAATTCAATGCCTCTGCACCTCAACATCAGCGGCCATTAGCTAAACACGAGGCAACGAGTCAGTCGACTACCCCAAAATCAAGGTTAACGGGCAAAATTTCCATTAGCAGCGGCAACGGAAACGAGATTACGGCACCAGAGAATGATCCAAGACACGTAAAAAGCATTAAGTGAGACAGAAGTGCGGGGTAATAAATTAGGTGCACGTCTGGGATCGTTCAATTAATCTGATGCTCGAGTTCGCGAGCTCCCCCGAGGTACAGGCACGCGAACGAGGGAGCGTCGCGCCTCACTGCACCGCCGATGCCGAGGTCATCAAGCAGACAGGTAACAGAGGGGGCAGTTGCGACACCCTAGCACCAGGTGACCCAAAGCTCGTGCCCATGGGGAAACTGGCACACGGTGCAAGTCTGGTTTTCGAGTAAGTATGGATTTTATGATACGCTACAATCCGTGCTCCTGTTACAGTATTATGATATGAATCATGTAATTCTAGTTACAAGTAGGTATGAAATTTATGTCACACTGCATAGTCTATGTGGCAATTGGTGCTGGACTTCCAGTCCTGGGATATGAGTCCTGCTGCTCTAGTTGATCTCTCGCCAACTGAACGTCACAAACTGCAGTGCACCAATAAGCGCCCAAATAATATCAAGATTTAATCGAAGGCTAAGTAGCAGATCGACATTGATCAGCACTCTGGGACGTCACTGATTATGGGGCGCCGCCGGTTAAGGCCTACACAGGACAACAGGAAGTAGCTAAACTAAATCCAGATCATCTAAATCAAAATACACTTTATAAAAGCTAATCACGATGTTTGCAAGAGTTTAAAAAAAAAAACTTGATAACACCAAAAGCATATTTTGAAACTTGTTTAATCGTTCAATTCTCTAACTACATATTGTGACGAGAAAATAGTAAGTCAAGAGAAAAGGGGAATCCATGTACGAAGGTGTTCCCACACAGGATTAACGCGCATGGGAGCAGTACGTCGGGGAAAAAAGAACAGAATAAAGCATGAGCAAGTAGGAGTGTGAAATCGGGAAGGAAGCAAAGTGGGCACGAAAGAGAGACGTCCCGAAGGCATAGCTAATGGCTAAGGTAAGCTACAGGAGTCCCCTGAAGTTGCTTGGCCCCATAGCATAGGACCTAACCTTATGGTCCATCCTATGCCCCCTGAGGGGTTGAACGAAGTCGTCCATCTGCAATTATATACCACAATAACCGAAAGTTTGTTCTTAATGAGCGTAATTTCAGGAACGATCAATTCAAGTCTACGGTTTACTTGTAGTTACAACAATAACCGAAAGCGAGTTCTGAATGTGTGTAATTTGGAAAACGATCCCAGCAAGTCGACGGTTTATCGCCCACGGCGACAAGGCGAGTCGACGCGACTACGGCAGCTACGGAAGTTTCCAGCGACCTCGAAATGTAGTTCCAGCCATTTTATAGTGGGGTCCGACGCAGCCGAGCTGAAAACTCGCCGATACTGCGGAACACTGGCAACATCAAGGACAATTTTTTTCCGCTCAAATCGAATGAACGGTGAGCACGCCAATCTTAACGATTATGAATAATAACGAATTATAATCTTCAATCGAAACCAATACACTGTGATCTCCTACTAATGTAATGGATTAAAAAAAAACATAACAATTTCCCATGGCGAATCCTACAAATTCAGGTTTGCCACGAAGAATGAGCATCTTCATGGGTTCGGAAGCGTGTTGTTACGATGGGAAGGGAGTTTCGGCAACGAAAGTAAACATCACCGTTGCCGTGGAAGGCCATTGTCGTTACTTTTGCACATAGTATAATAAATACTGCACAGTTTGTAAAAAACGTATAATTTCAGGTGCTAACAACCCAACATTATCAAGTGACTGGGCAGCAACAAGGAGCAACAGAAATATCCGTGGCAAAAAGACCTTTTGGAACAGCGAGCGAAGTAGGGAAGAAAGAGTAGGCACTTCCATGGGGAGCTCAGGTACCATACAGTTTCTCCCCGTGGAGAGACGCGATGTAAACAGTAAAAATACCTCAGAGCTCACAGTAAGAGTCAATTTATATAGGTCTCTAGTAGAGAAATAATTTCTGTTATAAACTATTTAGCAAACAGTTAGTAAATTGTCGTTAAAATTATTGTTTAGTAAGATTTAACAGTGGAATGGAGTTCAAAAGATCAAAACAGTTGATCATCAGGTGCGCACGAGGAGCTCACACAAATGAGCAAATTTTTACTATAAAACAGCTTCAACCGTCAAAATAATAAAGTAAATACTCAGCTACTAATAACATCGAAGAAGCTTGCGAAGTCGGTCACAGGGTTCAAAGAGGGCACTTTCCCGCCTAAGTGAATGTTGAGCGAGGTGTACCTCATCATAGGGTAACGGAACTTCATTTTTACCAAACAGGGGTTGAAACCACAGCTCGGGTGCACATTAATGACCTTCTTGAAGATAAGGTCAAGTGCTTGACCAGTTCTTTGTGCAATAGAAAAGAAAGGAGCTTTCAACAGAACTGGGCACAGCACATGAAGCTAACGTCACCTAATTGTGGTTGCCTCAAAAGTCCCTATCTTCCTCACGGTTGATGGCTGGAGGTCTGGGAGTCCAGACTTAACAACCCTTTGAACTACGAACTGTGGATGGTATTGGAATACATGGCCTGCTTCAAACCACACAGAAATATCGACTCACTGAAGCGCTCTCTTGTTGCAGTGGCCAAATGTTAAAATTGAAGTCGGGCGTAAATAGACAGATGAAGAGCCAGGTAGATTGAAGCTTTGTGTGGGCAAAAAAGGAGGCTATTCTGCTTCTAATTTTGTTTTGTTATAAAGAAATAAATTCAAAAAATGCCAGCTATAAGCCCTGATTTTTTTTCTCCCTAAATTAGTGTTCTGAACTTACAACAGTATTTAGACCAGTAATAAAAAGCTAGAACAGCTCATATGGTAAGAAGCAATGCGCTGAACAAAAAAAAAAAAACCTCAAAGCTTATGGTACACCACGGTTGGCAATTAAATTCATAGTAACCTTGTCGAGACCGAACGACAGCAGAGGGAGAGACACCAGAGTCAATGCAAGTGACAAGGGAGAAGTCGAGTGTCTATAGCAAGCAGACCGGCCAGACAGGCGTGCACTCTAAGCCTTGATGAGGCTGATAGCCACTTCATTGCGCCACTAAAACCAGATCAGCAACTACAGCAGCACGGAGCGCTGCAAGAAGGAGAGCTCTTCACTATAAACCGGAGGTTTCAACTTTGGGTGCAGTAACCTTGGCAAAAGTACAACACGTGAGGGCGGTATAGGTATTAATGCATGCAAGAATTTGGTTCTACTGTAGTATATAGTCATGTTAACATTTGAAGAACCCGATGCTGTGACTTACGTAAACGCAAAGAATCCGTACACTTCTCAAGCAATATTAATGTCCGCCACAGAAGCACGTTATCGGTTTTAGTTTCTGTGGAGTCAAAATTTTTGTCCCAAATATAAGGAACGATGCGAGCTGCGTTTCAAAAATATAATTTAGGCCGGTGATCAGCTGCTACCGGTGCACCAAAGAGAAGTCTGCAATCAAAGTTTCCCTTCAATACGCGCCAACTAAAGACGGACTAAACTATTTAGCATTAAATTATTTTTTAAATGAACGAAGCACTAAGCAGCTAGATCCATAGGAATACATATATACTGAATATAGCAATAACCAAATGATTTCAAAGACGCTCGCCTTCGAATACACAATATTATAGAACAGCAGTGGACACTAACCGAACGTCAAGTATAAAGACACACCAAATATACATATTAAGTAGGACAGTAACCAAAGCTTTCCACTGTAACCTTACCCAACACAAACAAGACATGGAGTAAGAAGATACTCGCACGTCCCTATTCAATAAGGCAGCAGCCGAAGCTTTGGTGATCACTCGCAAATAATTTCGGGAGACTAGCGGCGCATTGGCATGCCGGTCACGTCCGAGGCGGTCATTGAGCAGGCGATAGGAGGCTACACCAAAGTAGGCACACGGACACGTGATCCTTTTGGTTAATTTCATCGCGATAACGACACCCAAGGTTTCCTATCGGTTACTGAATTGCAAAACTTGTTGTGATGGAATGTTTCAGCAAGACAGGCAGAACGACAGGTGTCTAACAGAATTTTCGATTGCCCCCAGTATAGTTGCTGTACGATTTCAGCATCTGGGATGGCTAGAAATTTTGTTAGGGTATATCTTCTACAGGTCATAAACCTTCACCAAGGGTATTAACTAACTAATAGTTCAACTCTCCGACCTTTGCTAAGTACAATTAAGTGAATCCAGCATTCGCTAGCCACGACTAACTTAAGACACATCAATGCGAAAAACTTGATTCCAAACATGCAACACGGTTCTGAAGCCTTTCGCCACATTCATAATCAGAGCAGGCCTATTCAACCCTTGGTTAATATTAGTCTTATCCCGCACTTGAACTTCACAATTATATTAATATATTTTGATTTGTTGAAAATGACTGATTCAGAATATATAGGTCTTTATTTGTAGAAATTCTGTTTTGTTTCATCAAATTTTCGTCTCTTCAGTTTCTTAATTGACCAGTCGGAGCGCGCTGCTGCTCTAGGTTAGGTTGCAGACGCATGCGTAAGAGCCAAATTCGCCCTTCTTTAGGCCGTACTGTCGGGTAGTTAGGCATAAACCCCTTCATAATATCGGGCAGGTTAGGTAAGGCGTAGGCCTGGTTTGCCTAATTTCCACAAAAAATAGATATCATTTTCGTTTTCAATTATGCTAGAAATCACTTTTCAATCCTAAAATTCGGGTGGGGTATAGGACGAATATTAACCCAACCCTTTCTCCCATTACTTAATTCGTCTCTCTCGTAGGAATAACACTATACGAAGTGTAACATGTATGTTACGCATGAAAGAAAGGATAAAATACAGTGAGCTTCATCCAGGACATGGCTGAGACTAGCACAGGCAAGGCTTTATTTTACAGTTAAGATGACAACTCGTTTTCACAGCCGAAAAGGTCTACAAACTTCAAGGCGAAAATGCAAATTCCAATTAGCTACTCTTGGAAGGAGCACTGTGAAAATCTTTAGCTTAAAATTCCCAAGAAATAATGTCTACTTTTCGTTACTTCTTCAAACCCTTTTCCTTCGAGTTCGTCTGAAGTTCCAGTGTTTTTGTGCCCGCATTTAGTATTTTACTGCAGAATTATCCTAGCAGAGTTCAATCACCGCATGATATGCGAGGGAGACATAACATGGGCGGCAAAACTCCGCACACAAGCCGCTAGCAAAGAAGGCATAAGCAAGAGGATGAGAGCTGCATACGTGTGTGGATCCTTCAAGATGTTTGTGGCGAGTCGTTAAGTCAAGTGAGCTTGATTTGCTGCAGCGTCTCAGAAGCGAAGCAAGCAGCTCATGACTCGCGGTTATAAAGGCAAGGATGAGAAGGGCAACCATGAGGCAGGGAGGGTGAAGCCGTGACGACGCTGCCCTCGACCTCAGTTAAGCTCGAATGAACCTCCAACCAACCGCTACGGGCACAGTCGTTCTTTTAGGAGCGTGAAGCCTCGTTACGCGCACTGCTGTGTATCACAGTGTATGTCGCTACTGTCTACGATCCCAGTAACTTTGTCTTACACAGGCTGTCCTTACTCGCTCAAGGGCTCTTTCTCATGCAGTAGTAATAATATCACCTTTAGTACGTACTAATCAGAATTGTAGCAACAATTTCATATACAGGCCTTCTATACATCACTGGCGGATACGAAGGGATCGAGGGCATGCCCCCTCCCCCACACATAAGCGCAGGGAGTAGCGTTTGGGCCTTTAAAACCCTAGAACTATCTCGAGTCAGGTGTCGTTCAAGAGCAGAGAGCAACGATATAATGTATAAAAAAAAAATAATTATTATTATATTCAGAAGTTCAAGTCTCCATCTCCAAAACAAAGGCGTACCACAGACGAAGAAAGAAGGGGCATATTGTATGACGATAGACACGTGGAACCCTACAGGATCAACGGGCATGGGAACAGCAAGTCGAGAAAGAAGAGGAAGAATATGTGGAAGAAAAACCAGTAGGAGGAAAAGATGAGAAGGAAGCAAAGCGGGCACGACAGACAGAAGGCCTAGCTAATGGCTAGGGTAACCTATACAAATCCCCCGGGGGCGCTGCTCCCCATAACATAGGATGGGCGAACCTACACTATTGTAACCCTATACCTATCCTATGCCCCCTAAGGGGATTAAAAATAAGCACCATGAGACAATTAGTAAGATGCACAGTTTACAGCTATTTGTTCACGTGGGTATGCTCGGCACAGAAGCCGTAGAGCCAGCCAAAATTCATGAATGGTCAGCGCCATTGTGCGGTGAAGTACGCCCATTACACGTTAATTAATGACTTTCTCAAGCGAGCAGCTAGTGAGAACTATGCTCCGTAACGCTAGTTCCTAGAATATGAAGCTAAATAAAACAGTAAGCAGATTAAATCAACACTTGCTGAAGTTGTTATGTGGGCCCTTCTCTCGTAAATTTCCCTAAGTAACTTCATCAACTTTCATTACTAAACGCCTACAAAGTTTGTCTATCCATCACTTGCGCAATAAATAAAGTTAACGAGTGGGCTAACACTTTAACTCAACAGCCACTTGTGAGACGCTTTCACTGCTGTAAGGCAAGATCATATATTACTGGACGAGATGTAAAACCTTTACTGAATCACATATATAGCTATATAATTAATGTAAAGGTCACACGCTATCAATGACCCCACATGTTTTAAGTCAGTGGATACCTACTGCACATTTCTAAATGCACGTGACGATCTGACCTATGAATTCACTATTCATCGCATAAAAATTGGAATAAAATGTTCCATTTATATTTAAATACGATAATGACAGTGAACATTTTCAACAGCAAAAGTATTTTGACTAAATATGAAAAACTTAAAAAAACAATAATAACCTTCGCAGTGGGGACTGTGGTTAATTATAACATCCGCTTAATTGTGCTACAAATTCTATATCCGGAGGATAAAATAAAGAGATAAATCCGAGAGAACATAAATATGGTTGACAAAGACATAAAATGGACTAACGGAGAGATTTAACTATCAATCTTGTAAGCAGTTCTAATGGCACTCTTAACTACCGCAATATTACTTTCGATACTCGATACCAGTAGTTCCCATCCTACACCGTACTATGCCTGGCACATCTATCGTTTAACATGTTCTCGCAGCCCCTACGTAATAACTCTCATAATAAACAATGATATATATGCCAAATTATTGCAATAACGTTATCGAAATTATTTTACGAAGTAATTACATAATCCAAGATTTGGCACGAACTAAAAGGTCATGTCACACGCACGCCCCAAGTTGGGGTCCCAAGCTCCATATGTACGTACTTGAGAGTTGGTGACTGTCGTTGGTTTCCACAGTTCCATTAAGAATTGGGACATTTCCACGAGAGACACATAAAGAGCAGAGCCCATCTTTCCTACCACACCACCAATGTTTTAAGAACGACTGACGAGTTGCGATCGATTCAATGGTTATGACAACTCAATGAGTTGTGAAACTGATAACGCGGCTGTTACGTCATACGTTCCAAGACAATAGCTCATACGTTACACTACAATAGATGCGGCGCACGGGAAACTTGGTTTTTGTAATAACAGCAATATATTAGGTATACAGTGCAATAAACCTAGAGCAATTAAAACACTGAAGCCATAAGGTCCAGTGTTATCAAAGACGAACGTTCACAGTAGTATTCACGCAAGAAATTTCAGTTTTCTTTGGTTCTTTTAAGGTTAACTAGGGCTGCTAATACTTTCATAGATGCCTATAAGAACAGATAACAGGCGTGACCTATGCGGCAACACTCTTGCAGTCCAGTCAAACAGCCATCTGCCGACAGGTGATAAGTCACAAATTTTCAAGCTAGATCAGAATTATACTCGGTTTGCCTATAGGGCCGAGGATATTTAAAGTTAACGTACCTAATTTAGGTATCCATTACGCCTGGCGATGAATACAATAATATAATTAATAAATTGGTTAGTTTAAGCCTCCCTACACGATCACAAGTCTGATGTTCGATGAAAGGTGACACATAGTATGACAAACTAACACGAGGAACTCATGTACGAGGGAGGGTGTTGCCACACAGGATAAACACGCATGGGCACAGCAAGTCGGGATAGAAGAGGAAAAATTCATCAGTAGGAGTATGAAACTGCAAAGAAGAAGTGTGATCACGAAGGAAAGATGTTCCGAAGGCCAAGCTAATGGCACAGGTAACCTATACGTTCCCCTGGGGTCGCTACTCCCCATAATATAGGATGGGCGATCCTAACCCTATGGCCCCTGAGGTGGTAAGTATATAATAGTAAGTGAAAGTTGACTAAATTTAAAATTTAACGTTTCGGGATAAGAAATCCCACCATCCGAAAAAAGCAAGAAAGAGCCAACCTACAACCTATAAGAAAAAATTCTTTATTATCTAATGAATCAGGGGAGCACTGATGTTATCGGGGCGAGGTCTAAACCGCAAATGAACAGCTGCGTGAAGGAGCTGGATGTCAGCTCCTGTAGAGTCGGCAGATTTTAGGCTAAGTGTGCACGGTATGATGCGGTACAGCCGAGGTCATAATGTTGAGGCTAGGTTTGGTTCTATGAATGTGGAGCGACTCTAGTGTTGTAAACTTGATGGGATTGGAATAGTTTACGATGGAGAAGTCATTCCTGCTGATGGGATGATTGTTTTGCTCAGCATGTAGGCGGGGGGGCTGAATGTGAGGGTTTAGCTAGTGGTAAACCGGTACGACTGGATGCACCTATATGTTGGTCAATACGGGCTTTGAAGTGTTGTCCAGTACTACCTATATATGAGGCACAGCAGGCCTGGTAACGGTAAATAACGCTGGACAAAAGTGGTGTGAGGGGGGGGGGGGTTGTCTTTAAATTTTAAGTAGGACCCCATGGTAAATGTGTTTTTATATGAAATTTAAAGTTGATATGTGGGTAGGCTTCAGAGAGGACGTTTTCAAATGGTTTACTGCACTAACAGATGTTTTATTGTAGAACGGAAGCGAGTGAAAGTAGTCAAATTTACTGACCCAGGGTTTGCTAATGCCGGAATCGAACAGCTTGTCGAGGAACAATTTGCAGTAGTGGTCCAGAAAATGGAGCGGACAACCGTTATTTTTGAAGAATGTTCGGAGAATGTCAACTTCGTATGAAAATGCAAGGTATGAGGAAAATAAATGGTATGCTCGAGATAGTAGATTACATTAGATAAACGACAGTAGACGAACCAATAGGCCCATTCCCATAGAGACACCGGAACAAGTAGAGGTTCTATTGCATTGATTTTGAATTGATTGTAGCAATGACTGAAAAAGCTTGTCCCGAGACCCGAGAATGTGGGTTTTCTGTAAATTCCAGTGGTCAGTGTTGAGTCTTGGTTGGTTATTAAAACATCGAGAGAAACTAAAGAATTATTTGATTTTCAGCAGTGAATTTGACATTTGGATGTTTACTATTCAAATATTGCAAAAATAGATCAGAATCTGCTTGAGTGTTCAAAATGAGGAAGGTATCATCTACAAAACAATTATAGTGGATGGGTTTGAAGTCACGTGGGCAGTCGTTAAACCAGAGGCTTTCGTGATGGCATAAAAAGATATTAGGCAGTGAGGGGTTAAGTGGGGAGCCCATGGAAACTCCATCTATTTGCTTGGGCAGTCTATTGTTAAACATGAAGAAGGAGTCATTGATTGCAAGACTAAGGAAAGTTCTGAAGGTAGGTTTATACGTGTTGTGAAATAGGTCCGTGTCATTGAAGACTGTTACAAATAATATCTATGGTTTTCTCTACGGGGATGTTAGTGAGAAGGGAGGCGATGTCAAAACTAGCTAAGTAGGCAATGGAAGGTAATTGGAGGTTTTTGATTTGGTCTCGAAAGTCATATGAATTGCGCAAAGTGTACTGATTGGTATAATAGATTTAGTGCCCTGACGTAGTGCCTCCGAGTTTTCGATAACACATTAGATAAATCACACTGTGAAGAGTGCATACAAGCAGGAAGTGAACATTAGACTATGCATTAGCGGGTAAAAAGACTATGCATAAGCTATGACCATGCACTGGAATTCGGCAAGTCAACACGGCAGCGTCCGTTGTTATACCTGTACGGTGTTCTCTCAAGAACACTGTCGTTGGTTCTTTTCTGTACCTACATAAGAAATGAACAATGCAGCACTTACCACAGTCCTTGCTGGATAAGTTTTAATACAGTAAGTGTGCGTACGTCACTCCTAACTCGCCTGCCTGTATCCCAGCTATTGTTACTCATACAATATAGACATCGGAGGGACGTTGAATGGCATCTAACGACCCATCTCCAGGCGAGTCATTGAGGAAATACTGAGTCACAGAACGTAATTCTGACACGTTAACACCGGAATTGTGCTGATCACGTATGGTACAGTGTTTTGTGTTCTAAAGTAGATATCATGATAAAATAACAGAAAAACAAGCTGTGAAAAACACAGTGGCCAAAATAAAGCTATAAAATAGTTCAGTAATACATGAGTAGCCCCCTACAGTTGGCACACCCTTCGCGACCAAGTCCCTGTGTAATTCATTAGACGGCAAGGTGTAGCAGAGACACGTAGCTCTATCGATAAACTCGGCCCAATCGCAGTCGAGAGATTTTATCGAGCACTATATTAGAGAGGAAGCGCCCGCTAAATCCCGGTCTCGGATCAATACATTCGACCGTCGCTGGCGCCGAGCGTGCATTAGATATGAACCAAGTGCAATGAAGCTCCAAATTGTTCCGTCTCTCCACTGCCCTTCCAACACGTATCGATCGTGCAGCGAAAGTTCAACTTTCCCTTATAACAAGTGCAGTTGAAATGCGCTGGGCCTCAGATACACCAAGAAATAAATTTGAAACACTGCTTCATCTTTACGGAGAAACTATGCTATAGGCAGGAATACGTACCTATAGTAGTACCAACCACAGACCCACACCAAGTGCTATATGCAGCTCAACCTCACTCCCAGGCACATGAGTATATATTATCGTACGCCACCAGTTTGTAGACCCAACGTGCATCAACGCAGGTACCATTCGCACACGCTCAAAATCACTCAAAAGCTCTCACCATAGTACGTTTTAACCTCACAGAAGATTTTTCGGTACATTGTGCATCGACGTAACTAGGCGTCGCAAGCACAAACTACAGTATATACAGGCTATGCAACTCGTCACTCAACACCACAGTAGTATACTGTCCTACCCGCCACTCTGTGAACACCGTGTACGATGATCAACATTAGCTAAAAGATATCGCTATGGCACACTCCAGAGCAGACACGAATACTGTCCCAGTCTAAGCACGACTTAGCAGCTGCAGAGCAAAGTATTACTGTGCCCACTACGACTTGGCAGAGACACAGTACATCAACATAGTTAGGCATCATATCCAGAGCTCAACATTACTCAGGACCACACCAGTATACCGTCCATGTCAGTAACATGACGACCACACCTGCCTCCATCACGCTCAGGGACCATCAGCTCGAGCCATATCGAGAGCGGTAAGCCATACGCGGCATCGGGTGCCGTTCGGAATTAATAAGGTTCTCAAGTCCCCGCAAGTCGTGAGCACAACACGGTGTGTACCAAAAAGGCAGCAGCAATGCCAGAAAAGGAGGAGAAATTTTCAGCTCTGGTGAGAAGCTAGGAAGCGGTAACTGACACCAAAAATTACTTACGATATTTTAATTTTTAGTGCAGTGTTAAGCGAGGAAGTGAGAGGTGGCACGCACTAATAAGTGCTATTGGCGAGACAAATGCAAGATTAAGTCACGCACTGAGGGGTTATTTATCTCTCTTCTCTCTCCCTCGACAATGTGAGGGTTCTCAAAAGAGGTAGGCGAGGGACACGTGGCATGACAAGAAAAACTGAGCACCCGTGCACGGAGGATGACCACATACGGAAACAGCTAGTCGGTATTCGATACAGACGAGAGGCTAAATAAAACGGCTTAAGTAACGGTGTACGAAGGAAGCACATTTGGTTTAAAACAAAGGCTGCTCCGTTGGCCTAGTCTAAGTTAAATTGGTTTTGTGAAGGCACTGCAAGAGCGACTTTAAACAACATGGGATGGGCGGCTTCAACTGACCTAACCCTATGGCCTATCTAAAATAAGTAGGGACATGAAAGAAACGCACAAATCAATGATGTTCCAAAGACCCAGCTGAAATTAACCTATATGCTTCAGAACCACCGAATAGCGATTTCCATAACATCGTTAGAGTCAGAAGATATAGGCCTCCGTTTCCAAGCGGAACGATATCACAGAGGAAAGAGCAAAGGACATATAGTATGTCGATAGAAACGGGGAACCCATGCACGAAGGTGTTCCTACACAGGATCAACGCGCATGGAACAATAAGTTGGGAAAGATGAGGAAGAACAGAATAAAGCATGAGCAAGTAGGAGTATGAAATCAGGAAGGAAGCAAAGTGGGCACGAAAGACAGACGTCCCGAAGGCTTAGCTAATAGCTGAGGTAACCTACACTGTAGTCCCCTGGGGTTTTCCACAACATCGGAAAAACGATGTTAACCTAACCTTGCGGCGCTTATACCATACCTACTCTCCCGAGATCATGATATCCGTTCCATTACTCGTAAGTGCTTAACGGCGCTGTAAATCTAAATAAAAGAAAACGAAGTGGAGAAGGAAGCGTGAAGAGAAACTCCAGCTGCAGCACAATTGATGAGAAGACAAACGGAGGTGACCTTACAACCATGACTGGAGACTTTAGAGGCTTTGTTGTGTGGTAGTTGAGTAAATTAACAGGACTTTTCTCAAGGTAATGAACTAGTAGCAGACACTAAAATGATGCACAGTGCATATGTAGGCTTTCCTTAGTGAGATTTATCAAAAATTAACCAGACAAGTGACGTCCAACTGATTCAAGACGGTTTTTATTAAAGTCTATGAAACGTTCTTAACATGAAGGAAACTTGATCGTTGGCTAGGTTCAGCACGCACCTGCAATGAATGCCCGCCTCGCCTGCGGTCCGAGGTTCAGTTTGATGTTTAACACACACTTCTACCTAGGGCTTCATTATACATAAGCGAAGGAGTCAACTTAAGTGTAAGGAAGTTAACGATTAGAATAATGCTCACGAAAAATGTAAAGTACTATTTGCACGAAACATTGTACGAATATGGAGCTCTTTCTTCCTTGGTGTGAACTGGAAACGAAGCGCCTTCGAGGTCATGCGCTAAAATTTATATTGAAGTTTCGTAAGCAGTTAGGAATCAATACACCCAAGGAGTTAGAGCAGAGGCCACCCGTTAAAGGATTAGGTCGGGTGATGTAAGTCGGTAAGGGTGATACAGGATGTGATGCAAGACCATAAAGTTATAAACGTTTCAAGTATTGCTATTTTTATGCGATAAACCGACGCTTTATTACGGTTTAGGGAACGGTTAAGGAAACTTGAGAGCACTGTGTCCATTGAATACCTTAATGCTCGTATTTGGTTATGAGTCCAAACAGTTTAAACTAAATTAGTTTCAATACATACACGTACGAGTATTCCGATCACCATCGAGTTTCGGGGCTGTCACTTCACGTGAAGTTCTATCAAGGCATTTTCCGTCAACATACATTTTACTTAAGACCCGCAGTGACAAGGAAGCTAAGAGTGGGCCTTGCGCTACAACAAGTTCTGCACCAAATTCCAGCAGCGGGGCGCTAAATTCCAACGGCAGGAAATGACGGAAAGCAGACAGACAATGACAAGAGACCGTCGCAAGAAGCCACAGCTTCACAGGACGTGACACAGCCGAGCCCGCACTTGCTGCGACGAGAGGACTATCTAATAGGAGAGGCAGTGGGCCAAACAGTGGCTATCTGAACACTAGGGGCTGTTAGGTGGGCGGGATTTGGGCCGAACGTCGAAACCACTAAGTTAAGTAATATTACCGATACCAAAAATTCAAGCTGAATACATAAGGTATAGAAGCTATGAGGAAGTAGAGACGTCCTAAAAAAGAAGAAAAAAAAAAAAAAAACATACGCACTGAATTAAAACCTTTTGTCGCATGATGAACTTCACAGAGCATGAAGTCACATATGCAACGTTCTGAACAGTCATTCATTCGAATGAGACAAAATTAGTCATTAACTGAAAGTCTACTCTCACCTATGCTGCGCTACTTTGCTACAGAGGCATTTTTCCGGGGGAATGCAATCGGAGTAAGAACCTTGGAAACAAGATAACAGGCTGGTGTAAATCGGATCAAGTCTCTCCTTGACAACAGGATCCGCGTCTCTGCCTAGTCCGCCCAACGTTGGACGTTGTGACGTCATTGCAAAGACGTTTCGGCACGAGACTTTGGGTCTCTGTGAAGTGAGCCAGACACAGCACAGCCGCAAGCAGACGATGCTTAGAATTTAGGACACGAGAGAAGCACAAAGCCTGTGTGCGTGTGTGTCAATTAGTGTCACTGGTGAGTACCACCGGGGCACCAGCAACAGCCGTAATGCAGGCTAATTGATGATAAGACCCAGTAATGAAGATAAACGGTGCGGGGACATAAGCACCGGTAAGAGATTAGTTAAGCGTTTAGAAACCGGAGACCTATTTTTTAACTTTGGTGATAATAGTATAGACCTAAGCATATTTTGTTTAAAAAATTGTTCATGTGAATTAATTTTATGTATTAAATTGAATGAAAAAAAAAATGTATAGGTAGAACTGCGACATTATAAATTACAGATCATATAGATAGCTATAATATAACCTAGCTTAAGGCAAACGGATGACTTCAGTTTATCATCATTCGAGTTAATTCAGTTTATCATCGTTCGAGGTAATTCAGTTTATCATCATTCGAGCTCCAGGCTCTTTCGCCCTATGAACCCGAATTCCAAAAGCGTAAAAAAGGGCAGGCGGCACGTTGCAAATAACGGCGAAGCAAGGAGAATACTCTCCTATATCGTAGGATCAGCAAAGAGTGATGCCAGTGGCAATGTTTGGTGGCAGTTAGTAGCTACGGTACTTGTAAAGTGGGTTGTGCAGGGGATCGTAGTGCTGTCAATTTCTACGAGGACTCAGTTTGTACTGGTAGAACTTTTCCTAAGCTCAAAACTTGTTTCAAGGCGTGGCACCACTGGAGCTTACTTTTATGTGATTGGCGGCTATTATTTGAAGCGACTTGCCAATGCGAACAACCGGCCACGCAATCGATGCCTGCAAGATTTACCACTGTGACCATCTGGTCACACGATCGAGGGCTGCGCAACTTGCCAACGTGACCAATTGGTCACACGATCGAGGGCTGCGCAACTTGCCAACGTGACCAATTGGTCACACGATCGAGGGCTGAGCGACTTGCCAACGTGACCAATTGGTCACACGATCGAGGGCTGCGCAACTTGCCAACGTGACCAATTGGTCACACGATCGAGGGCTGCGCGACTTGCCAACGTGACCAATTGGTCACACGATCGAGGGCTGCGCGACTTACCAACGTGACCAATTGGTCACACGATCGAGGGCTGCGCGACTTGCCAACGTGATCAACGGATCACCCGATCGAGGGTTTTGCAGCTTCCCGGTGTAATGAACTAGTCTTGAGATGTATTTGAACTGCATTAACTATTTTTGTTTGAATTTCCATAACTGAAAAGCCCTACCGGGAGAGGACAGTCGGCCAATTAGCGTGGGTAAACCCTTTCAACCCTTCACGCTTTCACTGCGTGACATGCAGAACAGTGTTATAACTGTTATTCCAATGAAAAAGCCAAGATTAAATCATATACTGAAGAGCTAACATCGCAATATAAGGTTACATAAATTTTCGCAGGAAAAACGTTTCAAACTTGAGCAGTTTCAGTGGACGGTAATCTAAAACTTGTGCTAATTAATTAGCTAATGCCATGTTAACCAACTGAAAGAAGCAGTGAACAGACACAGAGGGAGGAGACATTGCCGCCACGTCACCGGCGTCAGGTGCCACAGGATATGGCTCACCAGTCACTGCATGGGAGTTGCAGTATCGTATGTACGGGCAGCACTCTGGGCATCCAATATACGGGTACACGCATAACGTCGATTAGTTTACGTGGCTCTTTGGCATAATCAAACGTTTTCGTTTTGCGCTACTTTGTATAGTAAGCGTAGCGTGCACTACTGTACGGGCGTGTAATATAACTTATAAGGGTATGCGACTCGCATCGATTAGCCAGAACGGCTCTTTAGTATAACCGAGCTTCTCGTTTGTGTCAGGTTGACGGTTGACGCGTATGGCTGAGTGCTCCTCCAAAAATGAAGCGTTCACGCGACGTGTTCACAATTTAAGGTTCGCACGAGTCTTCGTTATAGCGATCGTCCCAATACTTCACTGAACCCTCGGAAATAAAGGGTCTTTCAATAGGCATGCTCGAAATCTGAAAGGTTACAGGGGCCATGCCATTACTGGGCTGTCCTCAATCATGATGTGATTGTTCAGTAGAAAGGAGCTTCAACAGAGAGGAGGGAGCCAGGAGCCCAGTCCGTGAAGCTCACGAGTCGCTTATGGCGGCAGCCAGTCGCCGTATGCACCAACCGCATACCAGTAAAGAGTAGGGTATGGCTGCAGCCAGTCACCGTATGCACCAATCGCATTTCATACATCGGGTTGTCTGCTGCTTTCCAGTTATTTCCACCAATGAAATTAATGAACGCGTCTCACAGCCCCAAAAGATCTGGTCGACTCGCTGGCGAATCTGTGAATAGGCCGCAGAGCTCCCTTCTCCTCTATTGAAGTTGCTTGTTCAGTAGTGCTCGCCAAGTCATGATGGAAGGTTATACCGTTGAACACCGTGTGCAACTCATCAAATTTTATCATCAGAATCAGGGCTCCGTTCGACAAACGTTCCGTGTTTTGTGTCATTTTTATCCTCGATGTGAATTGGCACCCGTAATCCTGCGATATAGGTAACGCCTTTAGTCTACTTTCTTTGGGGCGACCTTAAATCGTCCGTCTATGTGAATAAACCTGAAACAGACGATGCCCTCTAGTGAACATCGCAAACATCAATCAGGAAATTCAGTCAGATACATGCAACAGTGTAATTGAAAAGTGGACCTTCCGTATACGTGCGCTCCAAGCTTCCAGCGCAGCCGCGACGGACATTTGAATGAAGTCATATTTCATATTTAGCTAATGCCATTAAATGCGCTTTCATACGTAAAATAAACATGATAAATATCTCAGGCACAACCTGTTTTACTTACAATAAAAAACGAGCGTCCTTATTGAAAGAAATTTACAACTTTTTCCAAAAAAATTAGTGTAATGTAAGCCATCGAGTCGGTTTGCTCAACAAGTGACTAATAAAATTTCGGATATCTCTTCAGATTTGAAGAGAATATGAACAGTGAGAGCTTTGTGCTTGTGTGCCTTTTAAATAGACACAGCAACTAAGCTAAACGTGCAGTTAAAAGAAAATAATCGTTCGTTTGACAAGCGAGCAAACCAGCCACTAGTAATCGCTCACGTAAGATGCGCAACATTGTCCGTGTAGCTATAGCAGGAAAGCGGCCAGATACAAGAATTTCCTGATACGGGCGGGCACAATCACAACCAACTCTGGGGCGTCGAAGATAACAATTACTTTGTAAGAGAGATAACGTACAGTCAAGAGGCCTGCGTTCACATTGAACGAACTGCAGTGCCAGAGAATCTCTTATGCACAAAAGAAAGGCTGCCATGCTATTGATGTCATTCATAATACACGTACGGGCAAAGACCACAACATTAAAGTACAAGTCTTTGTATCCAAGATAATAAATAGTGACTGAAAAGTGGAATTAGAAAAGACATGTCGGACAAACAGAACAAGGAACCAATGCACACAGAAACACTGCATACGGGCGGGAACATGTTCGGAAAACAGAGGATAACTAGAGCACTCTGACAGCGCATACCTACGCCAAGCGATGCAACGGTAGCAAAAAATTCAAATTGGCTCTGAAACCATAATTTTCTTTGTATAAATTCCAAAATCTAATCATATGTGCCTTTTGATAGTAATAACAGCTTGTGCAATTTTCTTGAAGATCCGTTCATAACTTTTTGAGTTACACGGCTAACAAACGTTAAGACAAACATGAGTCAAACATACAAACGAACAAACCGATCTGCACCAAAATTTAATCATTTATGTCTATTAACATTACTAACAACCCCTATAAATTTCATAAAGATCTATTCATTGTTTTTTTGAGTTATTGTGCTAAGAAGCATAAAATTAAAAAGTGATAAACAAAACGAACAAATGGATCATTACCAAAATTTGATCATTTACTCTTTGTTATATACATAACATCTCATGCTAATTTCATCAAAATCCATCCATAACTTTTTGAGTTATAGCATTGAGAAAAATGAGGCAGACAAACAAACAAGCAAACGGATGGAAATATCTTCACCAAAAGTAATCATCTGTTCCTCCTAACATACCTAACAATCCCTGTAAATTTCGTCCAAATCGGTTCAGAACTTTTCGAGTTATCTTGGTGACAGACAAACACGACGAAAACCTAACCTTCTTAGCTGAGGTAAAAATCAACAGAAGTTCGGTGAATTACACCTGTGTCTATGATTGTTGGCGTAACTAAATGTAGCAATAGCTTACCCAAAGCGCGGAAACAAAACGACGCTTCTGGCAGTTCGTTGTTAAGACTGCACTTGACCGAGTACACCATTACTCGCATTCCAGTGTACGTATGCCTAAGAAACAAATAGGCCTACCCCCTTATATTGTTAAGACGCTGCACCCAGCGTTGACATTTGTCTTCAGCTGCGTGCGCTTCCAGCGCTCAATAGGCTAACAATGAATATTCAATTTGGTTGTTTTCAAAATTTGTATGAACCAACGGGCGAGCAATTTGTCGAGTAAGTTTATGTCATGTAAGCACAGTTTTTCTTTTGAAGAACACTGGTGAATCGGTTCATGAAACTGCTGTGAATGTCAAAAAAGTCTTCATGAACTCGTATACTTTCGAAGACGCTAAGCTTGAATTTACACAGTAGGCAATGTAGAGATGAGATTTTTTTTTCAACGAAGAACACTCTAGTTTTGACTTTCGGCTGTCTCACGAACGGAGGTCGCTGATATGGACTCGCGTGCCCTCTGAGGGTCCATGCGCCAGAGTTAGGGGACCCAAACTTAATAAAAAGATTAAGATGTGCTCATAGAATACTGCAAAGCCTGACGTCGTATGTCTCCGCACGCGAGGTCTTCATGAAGTCTTCAGATAAGCCCGTCCCTGAGTCGGTGTTAGGAAGATAACACTCCATCAGACACGGCACTGCAGTGACCGATCAGTCAGATAAGAGATTCTCTCAGGTGGCACAAACAAGGCCGAGCGAGTGACGGTGACGTTAAAAAGGACAACGGAAAAAAATATAAGAATTATAAACAACAGTAAGTGAAAGCAGCAGAAAAGTTGTATTTAACCTCTCAAAATTTTGTTTGAGTAATTATTAATGAATGTCAAACTAGAGCCAATGTTTCATTTCATTCATTCAAAATACCTACATCGCATTTCAACACAATGCATCTCGCCAAATTTACAATGACAGCTGCTGCACGCACGAAGTAGCTCTGAGAAGTTCAAATTGTTATAACAAATGGTAGGCCGGTGGACAACGAAGATTGGTAAAGCGATAGGCCTATATGAAAAGAAACGGTATACAGACAGTCGAAGCTTGGTTGGGCAATTAAAGGAAAGCATCCGCACTACGGCCGTATGTATGGTACCTTACAAATTCAAGAGACACAGAGTAGTCACATTGTAACTTCAAAACTGATACAATATCACTTACGGTACCTGCACAACTGATGACGCTTGAGCAATTAGCTAGCTATCTTAGCCTATTGGAAACTAACACTTTCAGGCGACAATTTTCAATAAAGTTATGAAACTCACCCATTAGCTATACGGAAAATGTTCCACAGAATTACTTTTTAAGCCGCTAGTTACCAAGCGCCCACTTCAACACCACTAATTAACGCCTGAGTAACCCCACAGTGAGGGGAAAACGGAGCGAGTAGTATATTAAATAAACACTGAGCCAATACATGAGGACAAATTGGAAATGCAATAACGAATGGTAGCATAGGATACGAAAGATGTAAAAAGGTTATCACTCAATTCAGAGAAGGACACGAATCAGGTGCCCTGAGTGCGACTTCCAAGAACATTGGGTGAACGAATTTTTCATTGAAAGCGGAGTCATCACAACTGGCATGTAATAATTTTAAAATGGAACATCTTTTGTATCACCACGGATGAAACATAAGCAAAAGAACAGTTAAAAATAAAATTGGATGCATTGCACTTAAATGAATTGATGAAGTCGGATGTAAATATCGTGGAAATAGGTACTGTACATATGATTCAACAATGTGTGATCTTAAAGCTATAAAGCTTACCTTAAGTCGCTTGATCTGCATTTTGCAGGCAGCAATTTCTTGTTTCTTGATTTCGGCATTTTTGACGAGATCAGAGACCATCTTCTCAAGCCTGACGACTTTCTCTTGGGCGTACTTGGCGTTCTCGTCGGCAGTGACCTCTTCCGCAGACGCTGCGCTGTCCTTCTTACTCGACTTCTTGGACTCTGCTGGAGTTTTTCTTTCAGCACCGATATCGGAGATCGCAATACTGGCAGAGGAAGTGTCATTAGGGCCAATAGGCGTACTCGTGGAAGGTGTTACTTTCGAAGACGTAGGCGTGACCTCCGAAGTCAGCCTGTAGTTTTTGGAGGGCGAAACTTTTCGTTGCACTTTGGCCACGACTTTGTTGGCGTCAGCCGCGTTGGAGTCATCCTTGGTTTTCTTTTGCTCACGCAATTTGTCACCACCAGCATCGCTCTCCAGCTTGGTGATGGATACCGACTTTGAATTCTCTACACTCACACTCGAGCTGCTGTCGCTGTTTTTAATAGTCGGTAGCGCTTTTCTATCCTCTTCTTTCATGCTTTTAGAGTTCCTACGCGCGGGCACGACTGGCTCCACTACGAGAGAAAGCTTGGTGCTATCGAGAGAGGAGGAGCTTTTGCTCGAGTCAATAGCGGGAGTAGCGGTAGAACTCAACTGTGGCACCACTGAATTGATGGTGATTGTGGCAGACACAGAGGGGTTCTCCGACACATCACCCGAAGAAGCACTGGGCTTGTCATAAAACGTGGAGGAGCCGGCACGCGTTGGCACCACAATGGTCTGCGGTGCGCAGGACTTGAGTGCCGTGACGGTTTGGACATCAACGGGTGGTACAGCCACCGACTGCACAGTGCACGCCGCGTTTACATCCATGGCCTCTTGTTCTTCGGGAATCTGCTCATTCAACTCCTTTTGGAAAGCAGTTGACATCTTCTTGAACTTTACGGGTTTGCCAGGCTTCTCATCTTTCTTGGTAGACAAGACGGCGTCGCTAGATGGGGCATCCTGTTCTTTATGGCCTCGCTTCACAGGCAAAAGTATGGAAGGCGCCGAAACTTTGCGAGTCTCGAAAGAAGCGACTGGAGGTTCTCCGTCGGAGTTATGATTTGACTTGCTCCCGCCGTGATCCTTGGAGATCCTACGGAAGAAAGACTTAATACGTGAGGACATGGTGCCGCCTCAGCAACAAGTGCACACGCTATACACACAAGACAGTGTACGTCTCTCACGGGGCTAAGTTCTGCTACCATGTAAGGCACATTGGAACAAATGCTAAATCCAAAAGAATATCGCTGAAAAAGAAAAAAAAATAACTTTTTAATTATACGAGACAAGCGAAAATGTTGTGTAAAATATATCCAAGCACCCATAGTAACAAAAATTTACACAAAAAATTTCTAAGCGTGAATATAAAACTATAGGTACCATACAGAGATATGAAAGAGTTTAAAAAGTTCTAACACTGCGGTAGTGAGCAGGTGATACAAGAAAGTACCGTAACTACGAGAAGAAAGTAAAAACCATTCACAATGAACCACAAATCACCACGCAGCTGCTCGAACACTCAGGAAACTGAAGAAACAACAGGCACTCCACATATTTATACAAAGATAACACATTCACAATACAAGGACTGTCCCAAATCAAACATGTTCCGGCATAAGGTGATGTGGATAGGTCGAGGTGCCTATGTCAATGGAACACATCTAACGCTGTTTGCAAAACAGTGGGTAGGGTGACAGAGCAAATCATTCAGTGACTGCACCAAGTGCAGCACAGAGTTGTTCGATGAAAGTGTTTGTGTACAAGGTACCTACACTCAGTTGTCCTACAAGTTGGAGTCATCATCGGAACACATTAGTAAAAACTGATGAGTATATTTAAATATTTTTCTTAAATAGCTACATCTCTTTATCCAACCTAAGTACGCCTAAGTCAGAAGGTAGGCTACCATAATTGAATATAAATTTAGTTTCTTTGTACCATTTTTCCTAAATTTATTGCAAGTGAAAATTAAGATTTTGTCTAGAAGACGCAAATAAGTTTCAGCGCGTCTTTATTTACACAGCATAGACCTCGAGTACAGGCAGGAGCAATTGAATAGATACCTACGTTTTTTTATCAAAGCATCCTGCTGAAGGCTGAAACTTGACTAGAACGTACCTAATCGGCAGCCATTGCTGTGATAGCGATATGAGATGCCACAGATAAGGAATGCATTAGATATATACAGCCTTTCCTTTTATGTTTAGAGCATGAGCAGCGCCGTAGTGTGATGGTACTGATAAGCCTGTCAAGAAGTTCACTGCTGAGCTACTTTACAAAATAGAATTCTCGGCCTCATCCCTCAAGCTGTCAAGTACCTATGTGACGGCCGCATTGCTTTATAATATAAAAGATGGGGCAGTACCGTATGTGTAGAGAATGGTAGAGAGGAGCTAGCCACAGTAACCAGCCATGCTGAAGACGACTAAGACTTGGTGTAACAGTTGGAATTTTGGAGCTCAGATCAGGAGCTGCACCTTAGCCATCCAACTCCACAACTCTGACAATATCCCTGTTCTATAACTAGACTAGTAGCTACCTACAGTTATTTCTGAAGTCACTGGGGGATTTTCCCAATTTGTGAACAAAATAGCATGAGCATCACTATTACACTGGCAAGATATTTGAGTAGCTACTAGAAGTTCAGCCTTACAGTAAGTTAGCTTATAATACGACTACCGTATTAGCTATTGTAGATATACCGTACACGCACTGAGCATAATTTTACCTTGATGCATGGCTATGTGATATTTTTCTTACTTTATGACGTGTTTCAGCATACAACTTTGGAGTTGTTTTTTTTTAACCATTCCCTCATATTTAAAATTTAATATTAATGTTGTCAAAGATATTTATGCAGTGAACATGAAGTTGCAGCCACTGAAAATAGTTACAGATAGTCTATAGGCTGGGGCCTATTATGTTCAACATTATATCTGTACCAGAGCACAAAGCAACTCTGCACTTTTTATGTTATAGTGTGATTGCAAGCCATTGTTTTGTCTAGTTTTTTATTTTGCACAAATGCTGTTGGGTTTGTTAAAATCGGGGTTGCAGAGTCCGACATTAGTGGGAGGGTAATGGTGAATGGGCAGAAGTCCAAGTCAGAACTTTGTGGAACATAAGCATTAAACTGGATTCATCCAATTCTACAACCCTGGCTAGCATAGCCTATGTTAGCATTAGTTAGATTAAAAAGATTAGGAGACAGATTAGATTAAGCTAAGATTGCTAAATGGTGAAAAAATATGGGTAAAAAATTATGTCAACACAAAAGCTCATGGTCAGTCACAATAAAATGAAAACCAGGGAATGGCAGGGTACTGGGTCAATGTTACTTTCAACTCCAACTCATTTTTTAAAATTTTTGTTGACCTACAAAGGTGATATAAGCCATTTTATGACTTTTTCCATGAACAACATTTTTTAGGACAGATGCTCAGTTTGCGAGATATCTGACTTTGAAATTCCCATTATTTTCCTATGAGAAAATTACTGGTGCTATTTGAGCTTTACTAGGGACCCCACAGGAACCTTACCTAACCTAGTTTAGGACTTTACATTCCTATAGGGTGGCTGGTTATTTTTTTCCCACAGGAAGACAATGGAACTTCAAAGTCAAATATCACAAAACTAGGCACCTGCCCCAAAATTGGTATTCATGAAAAAGTCTTAAAATGACTCATTTTGTGCCGGCGCGGTGTTACTATTGCGTCGTCAATAACCTCCAAACACGTTCAGGAATGTACACTGGTTCGCGTTGCCGCTGCTCGGGCAAGCGACACCAGCACAAGTCCCTATCGTATCATTCAAGGGTTCCCAGTTAGAACTTCCCTATCGTATCATTCAAGGGTTCCCAGTTAGAACTGCTTGCAGACACTCTCAATAATAGTCTGTAGGTATGTCCCTATCTTCAGATATCTCCTATCACTTGTACTGGGGATACTTCTGGATTCATCACTATTCTTCATGGACAACCGTAGGTTCACCAGTTGCTGGCAGTAACACACAGAATAACTCATATTCCATATACAGTAAAACCTCTCAAACTTGCACAGCACAGGGGAAGGGGGGTGACGGATTAACGGGGATTTCAGATTACCGGGGGAACTTACAAATCCAAAAAAAAAAAAAAACTCTGTATTCCGCACTTATACGGATTATAGAGAAATTGTTTGTACTCTCTGCGCAGCACCTCACGCAAATTTTTCGCTTATCACCCCCTTAATCCGAAAAACGAGAAGCATCTTGTACGGATTAGAGAGGTATTTGTATGAAGACCGTACTTTACCCTATTAATCCAAAAAAGCTTATTTGTTTGGACTGCACTTCGAACTATAAAATGATGTTCGGATTGGAGGGTTTTACTGTATTTATAGTCTGTAGCACTGGTTACCACTGACAGTACGTTCAGGTAGTCTATAGCATTATACCATATGCATATATTTGTGCACTATGCATGTCTATTGCACAAGCACTCCATAGATATTAGACCTTTAGGGTGGATAGGTCTTCTAGCGGTATGTTTCAGTGTCACACCCGCAAGCACTGACCGGTGTTGGTCGTTGGCACAGGCAATGATTTGCCTGCTGCATCCTAAGACTGGTATTTATAGCCTATCAAGGGCGTGTCACATTTTCTGGTGCATTGACGCCATAACAATTTAACCTATAGAAGTACAGTAAAAACCCCTCAAATTCGCACAGCACGGGGGAAAGGGAGTGACGAATTAGCAGGGATTTTGGATTACCGGGGTACTTACAAATCCGAAAAAACCTCAGTATTTTGCATTAATACGGATTATATAGATTGTTCGTAGCTTCTGGGCAGCACCTCATACAGATTTTTCGCTTATCACCTCCTTAATCTGAAAAATGAGAAGCGCCTTGCACGGATTACAGAGGTATTTATAGGAACTCCGTCTTTACCCCATTAATCCGAAAAATGCTCATTTGTTCAGATTCCACTTTGAACTATAATGAAATGTTTGGATTAGGGAGGGTTTCAAATTAGAGAGGTTTTACTGTATGTAAAAATGAAAAAAATGAGTTGGAGTTTAAAGTAACATTCACTGGGCATGGTCATAATGAAATGAAAGCAACCTATCAATATATGAACAGTGATATTTGCCAACAGCTGTAACTTTCAACTTAGGTAGTGGGCAGTACATTAATATCTAGCAGATAAATGATCTAAAACTATTTGGCTTGACAGGGAGATCCAAGGTCCTCGTAAAACTTCACCAATTTGCAAGTCATAAGCTGCTAATTGTCTTCTACTTTTTCAGCACATAAGGTCAATTTACTTCAGAATTCAAATCAACAGCATGCACAAAAGAGGTCCAATTATTAAACAGTATTAACACTTTTGCTGCATGGGACTGATCTCTTCAGTCATTGAAAACGCTCACCAGTAATGGGTGACTGAGTAGATCAGCTATCGAAATGATGCACCAGTGACAGAGGACTGATCTCCTCAGTGCTAAAGAAATGAGTTAGGCTTTCTTTCCATAATAGCTGTGAATTTCTAAAGAGTCATACCAAATCAGCTTGAAGACATTTTGTTCCATTTTTAGTACAATTTCACTGACACAAAGCAATCCTATCGTCAGTGTGGACCATCTATCGACACCACAGTTAGTACCCATCAAGATGGCACGGTAGTGCGTTCTTGACAAAGAAGAAAAGCACGTGGCACTGGAGAATTTGGAAAGTGAAGATTTATCTGATTTGGAAGATAGTGAGAGTGACAAAAGGCAGAATGAAAATAATCTTATTTGGTTTAATTCAAGCTTCAGATAAAAATAAAGGAAATGATGGAATGAGCAGTAATAATGGTCATTTTGTAGTTAGTGATGGTGAAGCTGACAAAGCAACTCTAAAATGATGTAGAACTGACTTCCAACAGAAGAAAATCAGTGACACCATTGGGTCAGGTAGGTGTGTTGAAGACTTTAGTGGAAAAAATGAAGTACAAAGCACATACATCACCACACTCAAAGGCCCTTGCGTCATGAGGGTGCATAACCTTGCGTATGGGCTGCGCAGGGTAACTGCAATAGGATACATCACCCTCGCCTAAAATCTCTGTGTGGACACGTGTTGTCAGTTTTTTGCACTTTAGGCCCAATTTTCGGATATACCCGAACATAATTTTGAGTAAGTTAGTAAAAATTCAGGTTCTGTGTCGGGTAGGTTAGGGAGGCAAGGCCTGGTTTCTTTATTTTTTTTTCATTAGAAATTTTTGGGTGAAGGTGCATTTAGTCAGTGGTGAGACTGGGTTAGGTAGGTACTGTCTCCCAGCGAAAGGGTTAAATTTGAGACACGACCAGCCAGTCGTGCCATGGTTGGACTAGGCTAACCAAACTCGGATGGAGCAAGTTCCGACTAGTTAACATCACAAATAGCAAGCAGGGCAAGGTCAAACTTGGAGGTTACAAATTGTCTATGTGCAAAAAAAGGCAACAGAACGGACACAAACATCATACACTAGCCTGCTGTGCAGCTTCAAAAAGTTCACATTACCAAACAACACCAACATTGCTCCTAGAACCTGAAATCAACGTACGACAAGCACAAAACCAGTAACTGTGATACACAGAAAAATCATTATTGTCAACTCACGGATGCACTACACAACACAGCAAAACTCATAGGCTAAATACTGTACTGGGAAGCCAGAGAAGCAGTAGAAAAAATAAAAAGGCACACAGGATGTAGTAAGTCCAACATTTTATGCTCTTTCCACAAGCGGCAGCAAACCCGCTATCTGCCTGCTCATTCATTAACTCGTGCGCAACTACTAATTTCCTTTAGCACCTCACAAACACTTCTAATCGATAACAGAAATAATATTTGAATTAACACCTGACTGTCCAAAACCGGCACCCTTTAAAACTGTAGTTCAGGAATAAGTTTCTTTCAGAGAGGCCTAACGTACAGCGCGCGTACACCTCTCAGCACGTCTCGTTAACTACTGCCGCTTTGTTGCTATCGTTGACGGCTGGGCCGCTGGAGCTGGTGGTTCGTGTGTGCGTGAAACAGACGGGCTTTGCGGATTAACCTCTAACATTGGATTCTCGGTAACGGCGCATCCTTTTCCGTTTCCAACACCACAAGCAGACGGACAATTTTGTTGTCTGTAGGGTACGGCAAGGTCAAACGTTTTGTTTTGTCTCTTGTACATCTCACGGCAGCCTCAAAAATTTATTTCGTAGAAAATCCTTCACATTTACTTTGCAAACAGAGAAATTGGGAGCGACTAGTAAACTCAGGTCACATGCGGTACTACAATTTCAGCCATACAGTAAAACCGACACCGATGTGAAACTATGGGTCGGCGCTCCCAAACATGCATATGAAACTGAACACCCTTAATATTGTAGAAGNTTGCAAACAGAGAAAGTGGGAGCGACTAGTAAACTCAGGTCACATGCGGTACTACAATTTCAGCCATACAGTAAAACCGACACCGATGTGAAACTATGGGTCGGCGCTCCCAAACATGCATATGAAACTGAACACCCTTAATATTGCAGAAGGTTGCACATACGAGTTGCAATATGATGAGCCCTAAATGTAAGAAAAATTGCATGAGTAGTACGAACTACAAAATTTTTGAAAGTCTGCTTTCATAACTAAACCCAAGAATTTTTTTGCCGGAAAACCTTAGTATGAACTTGAAACAAATATCTACGCCAGAGATTATTCTTTTGATTCTCTTTAGCTACAGTATACCCCTCCTTCCCCAGGGCCAGGAGATTCCACTTTCTGTAATTTTTATTATGTATTTTAACACATAGTTTGTATGCTTGAAGTATTCTGTGGCTAGGGAGGCATCAACCACTGAAATTGTATAGCATAATATGCAGAACTAATAACATTCACGATAATATCACTGCTAAAAGCATTTGTGAGGATGATGACGACAACTAGCGCACTCTGAGGGCGCATACCTCCGCCAAGTACTGCAAGGGTAACGAAAAATTCAAATTTGCTCTGAATCCATGATTTCTTTGGTATCAACTCCAAAACATAATCATTCGTGCCTTTTAATAGTATTAACAGCTTCTGCAATTTTTTAAGATCCTTTCATAACTGTTTGCGTTATGCTGCTAACAAACATTATGACAAACATAAGTCAACCATACAAATGAACACACCGATCTGCACCAAAATTAAATCATTCATATCTTTTAACATTACTAACAACTCCTGCAAATTTCATAAAGATTCATTCAAAACTTTTTTAGTTATTGCGTAACGAACATTATGACAAACAGAACTCAAACATAGAAACGAATCAACTGATCTGCACCAAAATTTAATCATTCATATCTTTCAGCATTACTAACAATTCCTGTAACTTTCAAAGATTCACTCAAAATTTTTCAAGTTATTGCGCTAACAAACATAAAATCAAA
>LQNS02276620.1:10233181-10243493 GCA_001587735.2 Parhyale hawaiensis
TTAGTTATCTACATACATTCGAAGGTTACAGTGTCATCAACTGTCTTGTCGAGTTAAGCAAAGCCCGAAGGCTTGACTTATCCAAAATTTGAGAAAGGAGTATTGGCTTCGTCACCGTGACTCGAGTTGCTGACGCAGCAACCCGATTAAGCTTGAGACGGTTAAAAACTAGATTTTAAGGAGCAAGACTTGACTTTTCTAAAGTATCGAGGGTTAGCCTAACGCCTAAAACTCAACTTAGGGGGCTTCTAGACTGAACGCGGCCCTCCCGTTCCGTCCGAGCGGCGCGTTGGCGCGTCTTCGCCGCGTCCGTCGGCCCAAACGGCGCGTCTGTTTTGCTTCTAGACCGAGGGCAAAACTTCGGACGCCTCAACTATGAGAAATGGGCGTTTTGATGGCGACTATTGTATTCAGCTATTGCTATTGAGGCCTGACGAAGCTATCGCTTCCGTGCAGGCTGTGTTTGATATATACACGTTCGATATGCGTTTGATCTTATGAGCCGGGTTGCGACATAGGAATAACCAAATTATCAATTGTAATGCCAATAATGTCTTTCACTGCCAAATTCAACTGTTTTCAATGCCAAATGCCAGACTAGAACTTTTCATAGCCAAATTGATTTTTCACTGACAAACATGGCCAAATTTGGCAGTGACAACTGGCAACCCTGGCACAGCACACCAACAAAAAATAATCGAAAGAATTGGATGAACGCGTGGAAATGAAGCGCCCAAATACTAAATTTTAAACCTCTGCCGGACGCGCCGGACAAACAGATCGGAGCAAAACGGACGCCCGCGTCGTGTGTCGATACAAGTGCGCGTTTTACACAGCATTGCATTACATAGAATTTTTGGGACGATCCTGCCAAACGGATGAAAACGCGCCGCCGCGTTCAGAGAAGAGAAGCTCTTATCGGGTCAAAGACGGCGCACCAGTTTGAAGTTCCGAATAAGTCAAGTCTGCTGAGCAGAATTTCACCGATCAATTCATAACTCCTGACACCACAACGGCAATAGTGATCCAAAACAATGAAGAAAAGAGACATGCAGTACGTCGATTAAAACGAGAGCACCCATATACGGAATGTTAAAGCCAGTATTATGTGTGAAGTTTTCTAGAGGCTCGACTTTTAATAATATCGTACGGGAAACTGCAACTACCCTAACACCAGGTCTACTGAGCGTGTAGTACCACACCTGAGAATCCGCACAATCAAATTATGAAGTTAAAAAAATGTGAACGGACGTTCAGCTCGCACGTTGTTCATGCTTCCGACTTTTACAGCGTATCGGGACGACTTACGAGCTGCACGTCCACTCAGAAGTTGGGCCTGAAGATATTTAATGAGGGCCGGCGTATGCTGGGAAGTCTATAGGACCATGATTTTCTTGCCATGAGCGTATCTCACTTAACATTACAAGGACCAACTAAAACGTCGGGTTCTCGTATTCATAACATCCTTCAAAATATGCTTTAGGAAGGACCGTGGTCCTGATGGTGCTGGGCTGGGCTATTTCTTCTCTAAGGAATTAAGGGCAGCTTAGATTATTGAATAGTCTGAGCCTCCGTCTCCACAACTAAGGTGATCTAACAATTAAAGAAATATGGGACATATAGCATGCCGATAAAAACGGGAGAAAAGTGGACAATCCGTCCCAAACGTGTTCCCACACAGAGTCCATGCACATGGGAACAGCAAGTTGGGAAGGAAGAGGAAGAACAGAAGAAAGCAATATCAGCAAAAGTATGAAATCAGAAGGAAGCAAAGTGGGCACGGAAGACAGACGTCCCAAAGGCCTAGGCCTAGCTAACGGTTAAGGTTAGCTAGGCGCTGCTCCATATTAACAGGTAGGATGGGCGAACTAATCTAACCCTATGGCCCATCCAATGCCTCTTCAGGGATTCTCCTCCAGCAATGCAATAGGAAACTGACCCGAACCTTGTAGTGAAATAGCACAACTCGAGCAAGGTAGGAAGGATTAAAGTAGATACCTATGTAATATGTATACACCAGTATAGAGGAGACATGATCAACAAGCGCTGCAGACAATACGAACACACAGATAGTACATCGAGCTACTACCTACCATCGTAACAAATCCAAAAAGGCCCAAAGCATAAAATTTTATCTCGGTCTTAAAGCGTGATGGTTTTAATTGTCTGTGTTTTAGATGATTGTGCGCAGTCTTATTAGAGTAACATCACCCTCGCCTAAATTTGACGGTGCGGACAATTTGGTCCGTTTTTGCTCCCTTTAGGCCGTACTGTCGGAAAACCCGAACTAATTTCGGGTAAGTTGGTAAATATTCGGGTTTAATATCGGGTAGGTTAGGTGAGGGCAGGTCTGTTTTTTTTTTTTTTAAATTCGGGTACTGTCAATTTTAGTAAGGGGTGAAATCCGGGCAGGATAAATGAATGAATGACTGACAGCTGAAATGAGCTTCTAAACCAGAATACTTTTCCAACGATTGACCTTGTCTCAAATCTCTCCAATAGTGCAATTTTTTCTTGTGCAACTTAATAACATTTTGTCTTGCGGAGTTATCAACTTTTGGACGTTGTGCCAAGAATTCCACTGCTATGTTTACAAATATCCCGCAAAAAACCTATATTCTTCACTGGAAATTATGCAGTTTGGATTAAGTGTGCAATTTATTGTTTTTCTTCAGATTTGTCCCTTAGTTTTGGACGTTGCAAGTTGCAAAGTAAAAGATTTTCACTCATAATTTTTTTATTATCTTTTACACCTGATGCAAATTTTCACGCATTAATAAACATCTTAAAGAGTATTAATCATCAAAATATGAGGTATGTGTGATGAATAGAAGTAGAAGTAAATTTATAAACTTTTGAAAATTTGTTCTTAGTAATGGAAGGTACTGTAGTTTCCGATATTTTTCGCTCGGTAGGAGCAACCTACACGCACCAAGCAGCTGCTGGAGAGATACCGTACAAGTACTGTACTTGGGTTGGTCCCTTAACGACATGGGAACAAGTGTGAATTTTCACTGATTTTCCTTGGTCATGCAGATCTTTGCCGGGTGGCAATTGTCTTCAATTTCAGCAACTTTCTCAAGTTTCCATTGGAAATTGCAGGTTGATTGGATGATCACATCTCTATAACTATATATGTTACGAAACCCATCTCCACTTTATCACAATGAAGATGTGTTTGCGTAAGTCCTGGGATAGCTCATTCAATTTACCCATTTAAATCAACGGATGTTACATGCTGAAATAAAGAGCTAACAGACGACTTGGCGCTTCGTTGGCGCACGAACACGACGCCTGAGCTGGCAAAGCGTTCAGTTGTGCTGCATTTCCGGGGGCACGAATAAGCAAACAGGCACGGCGGAACTGTTTGCCAGTCAGCTTTCATTTTACTACGGCTGAATTAGAATACTTCACAGGAAGTGCACGGTAAAAAGCAGAGAATATCAACGAAGATAAAGAAGTGATCTCTCCTGTATGGATAGAATTTCGTATTACAAACTAACACACACACACGGGCATTTCTCCAGTACTAACTAGAACCTGGAGAATTCCACAGAAGAAAAATATGTTCTTCAGTGATTTCTCAAACCCGTATCATCCTAATCTTCCCCTATCTAATACTGAAGGAGACTGTGGAAATTCTACAGAACAATAGAATTTTCCTCAATTATGATGCCCTCGGACCCACGTACCTATACGAAGGGTGAAAATTGTTCCAAGCCAGGCAGTGAATTTTGTACCTACCCAAGACCTGCGAGCAGTAACACCTTAAAATTTGGATTTTACTCCATCTGGTATTGATCCCTTCCATGTTCGTATCGTGTGTGCCAGCCAAGATGCGACACGTCCAGCGTGCATGCATAAAAGAGCCCGCAGCAGCAGAATAGCCAGCCTTTTAGTACCAAACTGTGTCCTCATCTGGTCCCTGCCCGGTGCCAACTGTGATAACGAGTCTACAATACAGTGCTGTGTTTAACGAGAGTACCGGTATCTGTATCCCAGTGTACCCTGGCCGAATCCCCGGTTATCCGAGATACCTGATATTCCCCCAGTATCAGACACAATATTAGAAAGAGGATCCATAGTTCAGGACGATCTATGAGAGTTGAATATTACCACAAGTGGGGAGAAGTAACGATTTCCACACGTGGCTACGCTAAGGAAGCTAAAATTTTCCCCTAATATTGACGAAAGCGTTACGGTCATACTAAGTAACTAACGAAAGGACAAGCAGAATTAAGGACCCGTGAGTGCAAAAAATTGACGCAATAATCGCTATATTTGCTTAATAGAGGCCGGTACGGAAGGACTCGGTATGGTCGGGGCGGAGGCCTTGGACCTGTCGGGGTGACTCCTGTGTCGCATAGATGTGTCTTCTCCATTGGTAGCACGTCTTTGTTCTTGAGACTGAATAGTCTCGTTCTTCTTTCATGTTCCCTATCCAGTTTTCTTCTTCTTTTACGTGCGTCTTCCGTAGTGAGAGGCAGAAGAAAAATCTTGAGTAAAAGGCTTAATAAACTTTTATGAAACGCCAGTCAGCTTATATGCAATGTGAGCGAACCGTAGCCATGATACTGCCCTTTAAGCTTAAATATCTGCTTGATTGAAGTGCTGAAATTTTGGCTTATGCGCGAACCGTTTTATTATCACCCGCGAACAAAGTGAGAGAGGTGATGTTATCGTTGAAGATTTACGTACCATACATATATTTGTATACATATATACTTTACTTATAGATGGCAAATCAATTGAAGATAGAAGAATTTAACGAGAAGCAAGACAGTTGGTAGAGTTTTGTTACCCACGACGCGTTTCGCTGCACCTCAGCTCATCAGCTCGGAGACTCGAAGTTGACGAGAAATAAACCATTGAATTTGTAACTTAGAGCCTCCCACCTAATGAGCTGAGGTAGCCTACAGCGAAACGCGTCGGGGGTAACAAAATTCTACTAACTGTCTTGCTTCTCGTCAAATTCTTCAATATATATATATATATATGTATATTTGTCTGTACACCCAATAGAATAAGTGGTCGAAGGAGTTAAACAATCTTCATAATTTTTTGTAGGGAGTTTGTTGGGTTGACCTAATTGTGACCGATGACAAAAACTAGACCTAGCTGGCCATAAAAAAATGGCGTTGAATTTTCTCCACCGCGGCAGATCGTCTGGAGAACGTGGCGTTCTATTTTTTTCCTATGTTATTATTGAAGAGCTAATCTCTTGGAAGGATTGGGGCTGTGCCCTAGCTTCGTTCATATGACTTCGTTGAATTTGCCCCTACCGCAGGTGATGGTCTTACGCCACCGAGGCATTTTAGTTATATTTGGATTTGTACGAGAAACATAATGACAACGATGGCGTCGCAATTGAATTCTTGAATTAAATTGCATTTTGGTGTGCATCATGCATGAAATTAGTTCTCTATAGATTACTCTAGCTTCACCAAGAGATAACAATAACGTCACAACGGTCTCGGATGGTTGATTTCAAGTGGACTTAGAAGTCGTGCGTCTGTGTCTTCCTATGTGTGATTTTTGTGCAATTTTGAGTATGGTACTAAGAGTTCATGTATTATTCAACGGGCGCGTAGCCTCTCATCAGATTTTTTTTAGCACTGCCAGTCAAGTTGGAATACACTTTTCATTTAATCACTGAAAATATAACTCATTTCCACTATCGAGTGCTTATATCATGGAATTTCGTGCGCGTGATTCTGTCTCAGCAAATAAGTAAAGCCCAGTGCCCATTTAGTGACTTCCGTTAAAAAAAATGTAGCATTTGAATAAATAATAGGGTACAGTAAATATACTTGAGTATTTTTCTTGTTAGAAATATTTAAAAAAAAAATTTAATTACCCGTAGTGATTTTGTAAGTACGGCAAATAGAGATGACACTAATGGAGAGTGCACATACAACCGAAAAACAAAAGATATGACAGATTCTGAGAGAAGAGCAGTATTGCAGGCTCTTCTAGAGAGATCTACAGCTCGTAAGTTCAAAAGAGATCAAATTAACATGTATATAGCTACCTGTTAAGTAAAGATAGCGGTAAATATTTTTATTCATGTTTACACATTGTCAAGTTTATTTATTCAATCACAGAATGAAGCTCATCTTTTTATAAGAACCCGCAGTTTCGAAATAACCCATTTTAAAATGTTTACAATTGTTCTGAAGGAAATATTTCCGATCAACTTTAAAATTGAAATGGACGAAATATTTCCAATCGGAGAGAGTACTTATTGATATTATCATGATTAGATTCAGTGTTTACCACCCTAGAGGCAGGGTGGCGATTCATGAGTGCAACTCAGTAGTGAAGTACTCGTACATAGCGCCTTTCATAAGCAGAATATGCTAACCCGGCACTCCAGTCAGCAAGTCCCAGTTGACTCAGTGCTCTGCTGACGGGGAAATAGTTAGTTACAGTTAGGAAGTTTAAGCCTCCGTTTCCAAGCAGAACGATATCATAGAGGAAAGAGCATGGGACATGTAGTATGCCAAGAGAAACGGGGAACCCATGCACAAAGGTGTTCCCACCACCCAGGATCAACGCGCATGGGAACAGCAAGTCGGGAAAGAAGAGGAAGATCAGATAAAGCATGTGCAAGTAGGAGTATGAAATCGGGAAGGAAGCAAAGTAGGCACGAAAGAGAAACGTCCCGCGTTTCTCCCGAAGGCCTAGCTAATGGCTGAGGTCACCTACACGAGCCTCCTGGGGTTGCCTGGCACCAGAGCACAGGATCTGACGTGGAAACAATGCGAGCTGAAAAATCCCCGGCGAAAAAGGCACTCGGGACAGTCCTTGGGTGAATGATGCCCATATACTGTATATTCTGACAGGGTTATGGGATAGACTAAGTTGGGTTGCGGAGTCACGTCCGACTCCTACTATTGGGTCCAGCCAGCTTCCGACTCTGACTCTTGGCCCCCAATATATCTTTCTGGCACCGACTCTACAATTCTACCAACAAGGACCACCAAATTCAAATCAACCACAATTCAAACAATGCTATTCCTACAAGAAACCGATATTTTTAATAGGTCCTTAGGCTACGGAGCTGACCCATTACCGCATAGTGTCTATTTTTTTTCACAATATAAATAGTGTAGTTATATTTTTACGAGAAGCAAAGGTTTACTTTAGGCTGTGCACTAGTATCTATGCGAGTGTACTAATCTCTTTGGGAAGTAATTAGTGCACCAAGTAACTAATCAACAAGATAATAAAGACCGATGTGTATTAATCTGTTTATTTATCGGTTTATCCATTTTCTGTCACGCTTTAACAAAATAGATAGGCAGAAATTAGCCCAGGTTGGAGGCTCTGGTCGTCCTTTCAAGTTCCAATGAAAACAGGTAGAAAATAGGCCGGGTTGCAGAAGATGGTAAACGTATCATGATCAGGGACAGTTGAAATTTAAACAATGAAGACATCGCAAACTTAGCCGTAAACGCTCTTCTCAGGATGCTTCGATGAAGCATCTTGCAACACCGGGAAGCCCAAAATGCAGCTAAAGGAAATCCAGCAAAAAAAAACATTAACAGCTGATTTAAAGGCCTGCAGGCCAATACGAACAAATGCCGATGCCGGCAACAAATTCCAAACCTTAGCCGACCAGGGCACGAAGCACCGACAGAACTGATTAGTTTGACATACGACAGCCTTTAAAGTGAAAGAAAACGCTCCGCACGCAGCACGAGTCTCTCTCCCAAAAACCTTGAGGGCAGGGAGAGAAGAATACAATCAATGCCTCTCATTATTGTACACCTTATAAAACATACATAGCTCGAGTACTCCTCTCCTGTGGGACAGGTTCACCAGATCATTATCAGCGCACCGCCTGCTGGCTGATCAACGAAGAAGGTCATCACAAGGTCTTCGCTGTCATTTTATGACAGCGCAGGCCCTCTAGTTCCAAATACGATTACTTTCCCAGTATCTACGATACTTCTGTTAGACATTGATTATTCCATGCTTCAGTTTCGACCGCTGAGTACATTAACTATAGGTACTAATATGTAAATAGGATTGCCAAATCTTCACTCGTCACTGCTAAATTGATTATATATGATGCACAGAAGTTTCCTAACGGGGAAAGTGATAGGTTCAGAGTAGTACTATCTTTTTTCTGCAGAAACAAGAGTCTGAAATGCACCATGTTATTCTGAAGCCCAGCCGAGCAGCCTGTGAGCGACAAAAGTTCCACATTATTGAGGCGGGACGGGCGAACTGAAAACTCTTAGTGCAGATCCTGACTGATGCGTGACGAACAGACAAACTGTTCTCTCACTCTTACTCTCATTCTAAGCCAGATTATAAGATGGCTGATGTGCCGAGCCGGCCGTTGTATTCGAAGAAATGGTATCTGTACCCTCTCCATTGTTCATTCTAGAGGTCGTGATTCGAGTAAGCAAGCTATTTTGCACCTGTTTGTTAGATGTTCGGCAGTAAGTAACAGCAAACAAAAGAGATGAGGGCCGCCAATTCTATTGCTAGAAAGCGTTGCCCTCCTCCTAACAGTGATGCAAAAAATTACCACAAAAATAGGTATGTATCAATCTTCAGACTTGACCAGTAACTTTCATCAAGAAATTCTCTGTGTATTAGCCGGATTTATAATATCCTTCAGAAAATCACAGGCATTTGTCTGATGTCCACGAGACTAGTGAGAAACATCGAATAACACCAGATAAAGGCCTAGAAATTTCGACTGGATATAAACTGGTATCAATGTGGTCGGTACGCAAATGCTGCAGGCGTTGGTAGAAGCTCCAACGCAGTAATTAGGATCATCACCTATTGTATTTATTTATTTCTTTAAAGAGTAATCATCTGTCAAGCTAGAGTCTGCCTTGTCCATTCGACGGCCACATCTAAAAACCAGGTGGTCCCCTCTGAGCATTTTACTTTCATCTTAACGAATGCGCGTTTCGTTTCAAGACAGAATTGTAGATAGAAATGGCGAAGGTAGCGGTTATTCACGATAGATGTAGTAGGTGGGGTCTTTTTTCTAAAAAAAAAAAAAAAATACATATAGTAGTTACATTCTATGAACTGTAAATTTTGGCATAAACCATTTCAAATTGAATTCAACCGATATTTTTAGCATCTTCAGCATAAAATAAGGAAGAGCGCAGTTCTGATCATATGCGGCCGCCACGCGGAGACGATCTCTCAATTGCAGGGCATACACCGCACTAACAACTGATGCTGTACGTCGATGGACAACGGCTCTAGCACGTTGTAGCCTACAGATAGACCTAATAATATTATTATTATATAGTGGGTTTTCCCGTCATATAAGATACAAAGACTACATAACAGCGATCCAATTTTGTATGGTAAGATTTAGAAGTTTAGTCGAACTCAAATGAGTTCTATTAGAACAATCTTGGCCAGGTGCACCATGTCTGGCAGGAAATTAGGCGCGAGCATCTCCAACTCCACACAGCCGTGCGGCGCAGAGAAGGAGACGAAAACGAAAAGAGAAGAAGACGACAGAGGAAAGCGAACACTCGTGCGGGGGTCCCTACCGTGGCTCCCCACACGGGAGCAGATAGGAGTCCCATGGGATGGGTCGCTTACCACCATTTGGCTGCCCACCTCGTGGAACAGAAGGGTAGGCCTAAATATAGAGAACCTACCTAACTTAACAAAAACTAACAGTCTCAGCAGGAACTGCGGCCAGATGCTACATCTCCTGCGGAGAAGGAACTCGGGACCCTTGGGTGCGTGATGCCCAAACATATTGTGGCAGGGAAAGGGCCCGCTACAAGATGCCCCTGAGGGCCAGATAGACCTAAAAATGAGCCACGCAGTGAATAAGCGATGTTCTCAGTCTCATATTTTCAAATTTGAGGTAAAAACAAAGTCGCCTTGACCACACACCCCTAGAAAATCCACATGCATTTGTCCGTGTTGTAGATATTTACAGTATGTTACCTTTGACTATGCAAATACAATTTGTTTACTTATTTTTCGAGATAAGTGTCAAACATTTAAAATGTTAATAGTAAGTTAGTGCACAGGTACCTATGTTGTAAGTTGTAACTATAAAGAACAATTAGAGAAAAATAAAACGGAACCATTTCCCACGTTTTGGTAAAATTTGCATATCACACGGGGTTCTGCTGTTACGCCAGATTATGCAACAACACTCTCTCGTCAACATGGGCAAGAAAAGCGGTCTAACCAGTGAAGAAAAGATCAAAGTGACCTCGTTATTGGCTTCTGGTAAGACAACACTCGAAGTTTCCAAGGAATTACAGCGTGATCACCGAACAATTAAGGCTTATGCAATTGAAGG
>LQNS02276620.1:10280300-10296624 GCA_001587735.2 Parhyale hawaiensis
CATCACTGAGCATCACCCTTCGCCCCTCCCACTGTGGCCTGTGACCTGCCACGCCATTGGCTGCCTTGAGACTGTACTTGCTGAAAGGTTCAGAAAAAAAATTCGCTTCCGGGGCACGAATCAGCAAACATGCGCGGCGGAACTGTTTGCCAGTCAGCTTTCATTTTAATACGGCTGAATTAGAATACTTCACAGGAAGTGCACGGTAAAAAGCAGAGAATATCAACGAAGATAAAGTAGTGATCTCTCCTGCATGGATCGAATTTCGTATTACAAAGTAACACACATACACACGGGAATTTCTCCAGTACTAGTTTAACTAGAACCTGGAGAATTCCACAGAAGAGAAAAAATGTTCTTAACTTCTTCAGTGCTTTCTCAAACCCGTATCACCCTAATCTTCCCCAATCTAATACTGAAGGAGCCTGTGGAAATTCTACAGAACAAAAGAATTTTCCTCAATTATGATGCCCTCGGACCCACGTACCTATACGATGGGTGAAAAATGTTCCAAGCCAGGCTATGAAGCTAGTACCTACCCAAGACCTGCGCGCAGTAACACCTTAAAATTTGGATTTTACTCCATCTGCTCTTGATCCCTTCCCTGGTCGTATCGTGTGTGCCAGCCGAGATGTGACACTACCAGCGTGCATGCATAAAAAAGCACGCAGCAGCAGAATAGCCAGCCTTTTAGTACCAGACTGTGTCCTCATCTGGTCCCTATCCGTAATCGATTCAGCAATTCTGCCATTTGCTTGTCCTAATCTTCTGACGGTGCCAACTGTAATGATGAGTCTACAATACAGGGCTGTGTTTAACGAGAGCACCGGTATCTGTATCCCAGTGTATCCTGGCCGAATCACCGGTTATCCGAGATACCTGATATTCCTCAGTATCAGACAAAATATTAAAAAGAGGATCCATAGTTCAGGACGATCTATGAGTCTTGAATATTACCACAAGTGAGGAGAAGTAACGATCTTCACACGTGGCTACGCTAAGGAAGCTATAATTTTCCCCTATCTAATATTGACGAAAGCGTTACGGTCATACTAAGTAACTAACGTAGGGACAAGCAGAAATTATAATATAGAATAATGGACCCGTGAGTGCAAAAAATTGACCAATAATCGCTATATTTGCTTAATAGAGGCCGGTATGGAAGCCATTGGAAGGACTCGGTATGGTCGGGGCGGAGGCCTTGGACCTGTCGGGGTGGCTCCTGTGTCGCATAGATGTGTCTTCTTTCTCCATTGGTAGCACGTCTTTGTTCTTGAGACTGAATAGTCTCGTTCTTCTTTTATGTTCCCTATCTAGTTTCCTTCTTCTTTTACGCGCGTCTTCCGTAGTGAGAGGCAGAAGAAAAATCTTGAGTAAAAAGCTCAATAAACTTGAATGCAACGCCAGTCAGCTCATATGCAATGTGAGCGAACCGTAGCCATTATACTGCCTTTTAAGCTTAAATATCTGCTTGATTGAAGTGCTGAAATTTGGCTTTGTCTCTTAAGATGCGGACACGAAATAAATGCGCGAACTGTTTTATTATTTTTTACCCGCGAACAAAGTGAGAGAGGTGATGTTTTCGTTGAAGATTTAAGTACCGTACATATATTTGTATATACAGTATATATATTTTACTTATAGATGGCAAATCAATTGAAGATAGAATTTAACGAGAAGCAAGATAGTTGGTAGAATTTTGTTACCCACGACGCGTTTCGCTGTACCTCAGCTCATCAGGTGGGAGGCTCTAAGTTGACGAGAAATAAACCATTGAATTTGCAACTTAGAGCCTCCCACCTGATGAGCTGAGGTACAGCGAAACGCGTCGGAGGTAACAAAATTCTACTGACTGTCTTGCTTCTCGTCAAATTCTTCAATATATAAATACATATTTGTCTGTGCACCCAATAAGTGGTCGAAGGAGTTGAGCAATCTTCATAATTTTTTTGTGGGGAGTTTGTTGGGTTGACCTAGATGTGACCGATGCCAAAAACTAGACCTAGCTAGCCATAAAAAATGGCGTTGAATTTTCTCCACCGAGGCAGACCGTCTGGAGAACGTGGCGTTCTATTTTTTTCCTGTGTTATTATTAAAGAGCTAATCTCTTGGAAGGAATGGGGCTGTGCCCTAGCTTCGTTCGTATGACTTCGTTGAATTTGCCCCTACCGCAGGTGATGGTCTTACGCCGCCGAGGCGTTTTAGTTATATTTGGATTTGTACGAGAAACTTAATGACAACGATGGCGTCGCAATTGAATTCTTGAATTAAATTGCATTTTGGTGTGCATCATGCATGATATTAGTTCTCTATAGATTAGGTACTCTAGCTTTGCCATGAGATAACAATAACGTCACAAGTTCACAACGGTCTCGAACGGTTAATTTCAAGTACACTTAGAAGTCGTGCGTCTGTCTTCCTATGTGTGATTTTTGCGCAATTTTGAGTACGGTAGTAAGTGTTCATGTATCTTCAACGCGCGCGTAGCCTCTCATTAGATTTTTTATACCACTGCTGGTCAAGCTCGAATACACTTTTCATTTAATCACTGAAAATATAACTCATTTCCAGTATCGAGTGCTTATATCATGGAATTTCGTGCGCGTGATTCTGTCTCTGCAAATAAGTAAAGCCCAGTGCCCATTTAGTGACTTCCGTTGAAAAAAAAAATTAGCATTTGAATAAATAATAGGATACAGTAAACATACTCAAGTATTTTCCTTGTTACAAATAATATTTTCAATTTAATTACCCGTAGTGATTTTGTAAGTACGGCAATAGAGATGACACTAATGGAGAGTGCACATACAACCGAAAGACAAAAGATATGACAGATTCTGAGAGAAGAGCAGTATTGCAGGCTCTTCTAGAGATCTACAGCTCGTAAGTTGAAAAGAGATCAAATTAACAAGTATATACCTGTTGAGTAAATATAGCGGTAAATATTTTTATTCATGTTTATACATTGTCAATTTTATTTATTCAGTCACAGAATGAAGCTCATCCTTTTATAAGAACCCGCAGTTCCGAAATTACCCTTTTTAAAATGTTTACAATTGTTCTGAAGCAAATATTTCCGATCAACTTCAAAATTGATAAGGACGAAATATTTCCAATCGGAGAGAGTACCCTTTAAATTATCATTATTAGATTCAGTGTTTTACCACCCTAGAGGCAGTGCGGCGATTCATGAGTGAAGCTCAGTAGTGAAGTATTTGTACATAGCGCCTTTCATCTGCAGAATATGCTATCCCGGCACTCCAGTCAGCAAGTCCCAGTTGGCTCAGTGCGCTGCTACTGACGGACAAATAACGCGCGCTGAAAAATCCAGCGCGAAAAAGGCACTCGGGACAGTCCTTGGGTGAGTGATGCCCATATATATTCTGACAGGGATATGGGGTAGACTAAGTTGGGTAGCGGAGTCACGTCCTACTTCTGGGTCCAGCCAGTTTCCGACTCTGACTCTAGGCCCCCTTATAATCTTTCTGGCTCCGACTCTACAATTCTACCAACAAGGACCACCAAATTGTATCAACTACAATTCAAATAAAGCTATTCCTACGAGAAACCGATATTTTAATAGGTCCTTATATAAGGCTATGGAGCTGACCCATTACCGCATACTGTCCATTTTTTTGACAATATAAATAGTTATATTTTTACGAGAAGCAAAGGTTTACTTTAAGCTGTGCACTAATACCTATGCAAGTGTACTAATCCCTTTGGGAAGTAATTAGTGCACCAAGTAACTAATCTACAAGATAATAAAGACCGATGTGTATTTATCTGTTTATTTATCGGTTTATCCATTTTCTGTCACGCTTTAACAAAATAGATAGGCGGAAATTAGCCCAGGTTGGAGGCTCTGGTCGTCATTTCAAGTTCCAATGAAAACAGGTAGAAAATAGGCCGGGTTGCAGAAGATGGCAAAAGACTTAGTCTGATTTGTATGAGCATTAGCTTCTCCATACATCGAATATATGGCAAAGTATCAGGTGACTTTATGTCTGAATGCACTTCTTGTATTGCCGAAGTTGAAATCGCAGCACTGAAGATATCTGAAGCTTCCATTGGCACTGTCATGCATCTTGATTCATACTTTCTTCCCACAGATGATTTCGTTGCTTCAGCTATTCTCCCAATTTCATTCAATGGTCGATGTAAAAGCTTTCGCTAAGCAAAAACCATTGGACCTGTATAGGCAAGCCTACCGTGTCCACAATACCGAATCTGAGCTATTACTTTGAGCGTTGCTGATCGGGCTGCAACAAGCCATGTATTTTCTCCACTTCAGAAAAAAAAAAGTTTCGATATTGAGCGTCTGTGAAACTGTAAACGCTCTTCTCAGGGTTCTTAGATGAAGCATCTTGCAACACCGGGAAGCCCAAAAAGCAGCTAAAGGAAATCCAGCAAAAAAAACATTAAGAGCTGATTTAAACGCCTGCAGGCCAGTACGAACAAATGCCGATGCCGGCAACAAATTCCAAACCTTAGCCGACCATTGCACGAAGCACCGACAGAACTGATTAGTTCGACATACGACAGCCTTTAAAGTGAAAGAAAACGCTCCGCACGCAGCAGCAGTCTCTCTCCCAAAAACCTTGAGGGCAGGGAGAGAAGAATACAACCAATGCCTCTCATTATTGTACACCTTATAAAACATACATAGCTCGAGTACTCCTCTCCTGTGGGACAGGTTCACCAGATCATTATCAGCGCACAGCCTGCTGGCTGATGAATGAAGAAGGTCATCACAAATTCTTCGCTGTCATTTTATGACAGCGCGGGCCCTCTAGTTCCAAATACGATTACTTTCTCAGTATCTACGATACTTCTGTTAGACATTGATTATTCCATGCTTCAGTTTCGACGGCTGAGTACATTAACTATAGGTACTAATATGTAAATAGGATTGCCAAATCTTCACTCGTCACTGCTAAATTGATTATATATTATGCCCAGAAGTTTCCTGACGGGGAAAGCGATGGGTTCAGAGTATCTTTTTCCTGCAGAAACAAGAGTCTGAAATGCACAATGTTATTCTGAAGCCCAGCCGAGCAGCCTGTGAGCGACAAAAGTTCCAGCTTATCATTGAGGCGGGGCGGGCGAACTGAAAACTCTTAGTGCACATCCTCACTGATGCGTGACGAACAGACAAACTGCTCTATCACTCTTACTCTCATTGGCTGATGTGCCGAACCGGCCGTTGTATACGAAGAAATAGTATCTGTACCCTCTCCGTTGTTCATTCTAGAGGTCATGATTCGAGTAAGCAAGCTATTTTGCACCTGCCTGTTTGTTAGAAGTTCGCCAGTAAGTAACAGCAAACACAAGAGATGAGGGCCGCCAATTCTATTGCTAGAAAGCGTTGCCCTCCTCCTAACAGTGATGCAAAAAATTACCAGAAAAATAGGTATGTATCAATCTTTAGATTGACCAGTAACTTTCATCAAGAAATTCTCTGTGTATTAGCCGGATTTATGATATCCTACAGAAAATCACAGGCATTTGTCTGATGTCCACGAGACTAGTGAGAAACATCGGATAACACCAGATAAAGGCCTAGAAATTTCGATTGGATATAAACTGGTATCAGTGTGGTCGGTACGCAAATGCTGCAGGCGTTGGTAGAAGCTCCAACGCAGTAATTAGGATCATCACCTATTGTATTTACTATTTCTTTAAAGAGTAATTATCTGTCAAGCTAGATTCTGCCTTGTCCGTTCGACGGCCACGTTTAAAAACCAGGTGGCCCCTCTAAGCGTTTTTACTTTCATCTTAACGAATGCGCGTTTTGTTTCAAGACAGACTTGTAGATAGATTTTGCGAAGGTAGCAGTTATTCACGATAGATTTGGTAAGTGGCGTCTTTTTTCTAAAAAATAAATACATATAGTAGCTACATTCTAACTGTAAATTTTGGCATAAACCATTTCAAATTGAATTCAACCGATATTTTTAGCAACTTCAGCATAAGGAAGAGCGCAGTTCTGATCATATGCGGCCGCCACGCGGAGACGATCTCTCAATTGCAGGGCACACACCGCACTAACAACTGATGCTGTACGTCGATGGACAACGGCTCTAGTACTTGGTAGCCTACAGATAGACCTAATATTATTATTATTATTATTATTATTATTATTGTCTTGAGATGGCATTATTATAAATACTGAAGAAAATTGTGGGTAACGAAATTTCTGATAAGCTTCTCTAATTTTCTTCAGTATTATTATTATTATTATTATTATATTGTGGGTTTTCCCGCCATATAAGATACAAAGACTACATAACAGCGATCCAATTTTGTATGGTAAGAGTTTAGAAGCTTAGTCGAACTCAAATGAGTTCTATTAGAACAATCTTGGCCAGGTGCACCATGTCTGGCAGGAAATAAGGCGCGAGCATCTCCCGCTCCACACGGCCTGGTCGAAAGAAACCGCTCAGCCGTGCGGCGCAGAGAAGGAGACGAAAACGAAAAGAAGAAGACAGAGGAAAGCGAACTCTCGTGCGGGGGTCCATACCGTGGCCCCCACACGGGAGCAGATAGGAGTCCCATGGGATGGGTCGCTTACCACCATTTGGCTGCCCACCTCGTGGAACAGAAGGGGAAATATAGAGAACTTACCTAAGTCAACAAAAACTAACCTTCTCAGCAGGAACAGAGGCCAGATGCTACATCCCCAGCGGAGAAGGCACTCGGGACCCTTGGGTGTGTGATGCCCAAACATATTGTGGCAGGGAAAGGGCCCGCCACAATATGGCCCTGAGGGCCAGATAGACCAAAAAGTGAGCCACGCGGTGAATAAGCGATGTTCTCAGCATCATATTTTGAAATTTGAGGTAAAAATAAAGTCGCCTTGACCACAAACCTCTAGAAAATCCAAATGCATTTGTCCGTGTTGTAGATATTTACAGTATGTTACCTTTGATTATGCAAATACAATTTTTTTTACTTATTTTTCGAGATAAGTGTCAAACATTTAAAATGTTAATAGTAAGTTAGTGCACAGGTATATACCTATGTTGTAAGTATAAGAACAATTAGAGATAAATAAAACGGAATAATTTCCCACGTTTTGACAACATTTGCATATCACACGGGGTTCTGCTGTTACGCCAGATTATGCAACATCACTCTCTGGTCAACATGGGCAAGAAAAGTGGTTTAACCAGTAAAGAAAAGATCAAAGTGACCTCGTTATTGGCTTCTGGTAAGAGAACACTCGAAGTTTCCAAGGAATTACAGCGTGATCACCGAAAAATTAAGACTTATGCAATTATAGGTAAGGTCAACCAGAAAACTCTGGATAGAGCCTCTACGAGAAAATTGACAGCTCGGGATGTGCGTCATTTGACGGTTTTTATGGCTAGAAAACAACTTTCTAAAAGTAAGGCGATATTTGAAGACGCTGGAGCCCAAATACTAAGCAGAAAGACAAGATGTGAGGTTCTGCAGACGCTAGGGAAAGAACCCAAGATGAAATATTCTCATTTTTTTAAATTTACTATAGTTTCAATTGTCTCCTAATAAGTGCTTAAAATAAATTAATACATCTAAGATCTCAACAGTAACGCGAAAATCGTTCGAGCGGTCAATGGTACAAACACAAGTTGCCTCTCTAAAGTCCAGACAACAATCCAAAGCTTTGCGGCTGCTTTGGATGAAATAGTACGACATTAAAACCGCTAAGTTACCAGTTGTTTGGAGCTTACAATCAAGGTAGGTATAGCTAAGAAGATCATTTTGTAATTTGAGTGCTGTAATATATTACTAAAATATACACTGAAACATGAGCACCCATTTCATTATTCCCGTTAAATCCAATATCTACCAGCTTGTGCTACCTTGCAAATGTTTTTTTCAGCTCGTTGAAACAGAATAAGATGAAATACCCTCGTACCCAAAGAATACAGCTTTGTACCAACAGAGTCAAGTATAACTATTTTCAATACATACAATTCAGAGGGTAAATATTCATGAAAACACTCAATATGGGGTTTACGTCAATTACACTGCAAATTAATAGTTTGCAAAACACTAAATCCAGTTTATCAGGCAGACAAAACGATTTACTAAGAGGTTAAGGGAGAGGCTTTTCGCTAACCTCAACGTAACGACAGCTTAGCAACATATTCCCTTGATTTCAATCCACATTTTTATGTGAAACCGAAGAGTTATTCTTGCTGACAGAACACTTGCTCCACTATGGAATATTCAAGGGCAGGTGAGCAGTAGTCATGTTCATTTTATTTCTATGAACAAAATGTAAAGGACTCCATACTGGAATAATCGTAAATGCGGTATCAGAGCGGGTTGCAAAACTAATGAAAGAAACTCCTAAACCATAACTGTTACACAAGAAGTGACTGATACGGTGTGCATGTTTATAAGCATTCTGTAGTGTAGGTGTGTGTCCAAGAGACATACTTTCACATTTTCACTCCCATTCCAGATTTGAAGGTTGACCGAGAAAAATCAAGAAAGGCGCTAACAAAGAACTTAGCTATCTAACTACTATTCACTGAGCAGCTACGGTATACATGAATGCCATCACATAGTATGCTGCCCCTGCTACACAGCTCCTGCATGGCAGGAACATACTGGGTCTTAACTGTTGAGTAAGCAAACGCTGCCCAGTCAACATCTAGCTATAGTAGTTAAGCAAATACAATGTATACTGCCAAACTGAAATTTGCTGCTTTGCACAGTATAGTGACTCGCATTAGTTGAACTGCAACATTTTCATACCAGGCTCACAACAGCTAGCAGAATAAAGGATAGAGAGGAATAAGCTGATTCAGAGGGGCGAAGTTCAGTAGCGACTGGTACTGAGCAGAAAGAAAGGGCATTGCTCGCAATTACTGACTTTGATCAAAGACAGTCGATTGTAATAATCGTTAGGAGAGGAAATGCTGTTACGATATGGTCAACTCTATATGCAACTAGCAACACGACACAGCACAACGAATCATACCCTTACATCATTGAAACCAACTGAAGTAGGGACTTCATAAAAAGACCACAAGTTTCATCAATCTACACAACCTGCAAGGAATTGCCCATCAGTTCCTGTTACAGTATATCAAATCACTGCCCACTTCAAAATTTTGTTGGTAGCTATACAAAATCCCATCTGACAGGAATCAGTTATCCAGATAATCGTACACAATAATACCACCTGTAGATATATATTACAAATGCTTCAAGAATCAGAACAGCGCTCTTCATACACAGAAAACACTCATCCAATTCGGTTAGGTAACTTTATCTACAGTAGACTATTCTCGGACTCCAGTACTGCTGTCACGCAACATAAAGGATTTACCAAGCTTCACACTTTAGTCATCTCTTCCTCGTACGCAGAATTTGAAACATTTCTTGCCTTCTCGCAAACACAACTGCGTGTCCACCAAAATAGTTGCTAGGTATACTAAAATGATAACCGTCAAGTCTGTTTGCTCAAGTGGCATCAGTAGAATTTCAGTCATCCATTAAATTTGCACAGACTTTGAACTCAAAAAGCAGTGCACTGTTCTAACGTGTACAAGGAAGCAACAAAACATTAGGCCGATTTGTCTTACGTACAGTGAACGAAAGACAACTATGTGAGCCCGACTTTGGAAATTATTCAAGTAGAGCAAGAGGTTATCCCTCACTGGCCTTTAGTTCTGTCAGCACAAAGTACACAGACGATGCTCTACGGACAGGCATCATTCGTACAACTCCAGCTACACCACGCAATTCCACCCAGTCAAGTTACAGCCGCTCAAAAAGATTTTTAAACAAACTCCAACCTGAGCGAAAGGAATTAATAAGTACAGTTAGCCAATGAGAACACGGTGACATTGTTCACTTACCTCAAGTTTGGTCGGGTGGAGCGAGCAGGCGACGTCACTACAGGAGAATCCGCGATGCCATCGACGCCTCCAGGCAAGTCGTCCAGGAACCCTGCCTCGTGTGCAAATCTTTCAGACTGGTCCAGCAGACCTGGAGAGCTCACACGAGGCGAGTTCAGTTCGCTTGATGGAAGTGTTCGGTGCGGCAAAGCCGGACTGTTGGTAACTGGAGACAAAGGTGTCCGATAATGACCATTCCCAGACGAATGTTTCAGATCAATTGCAGCACTAGACTGTATGCTTCTCAACATGGATTTTGGATTGGAACCACTTACAAACACGTCTGTGTTTAGACCGACTTTTGCTTTGGTAGTATCTCGGGTGGGTGTTTTCAGATGATTGGTATTTCTGAAATTGTGATCAACATTTATTATATTTCTTTCATAAGTACTTGAGGGCACGGGTTGGGAGGTAGATCTGGCGTAGGGGCTCTTTAGGGCGGCGCGGGAGCGAGGTTTCCCGTCGTTGAAATTGTCACTAGGAAGAATTGGTGCAGTGGCTTTGCGCGTTTTTGAGGTGATGGTGACGGTCGTGGCCGTCCGCCTCGGCGAGACTTTACTGGTTTTGTGTTTGCGGGACGACACTCGCAGCTCTGAGCAGCCGCTATCACTGGACGCGTTCGACGAACTCAGCTCAGCACTGTCAGACCCGTTAAGAGAACCTTTGCTGCTGTTGCTATCGTTGCTGTGGTCAGTACTGCTACTATTGCTGATCTTTCTAGGCGTTCTCAGCTCGTGAATATTGTATGTGTCAGCTGCAGGCACATCCTCCTCATCCCTGTCACAGTTGCTGCAGTTACATTTCCCACTGCAGCCGTCTTGGCCTGGGCAACACAAACACTCCGACGAACACCGGCAATCCAGAGGAGACAAACAGTAGTCGGGGTTGTTGGCGAGGAAGACGTTCGAGTGAGGCGTAGGCTTACGGCGAACAGTGACTGTGCTTGCGCCGCGGGCGCTGCGGGATACTCGTGTGCCGCTGCTTTTGTTTCCGCTGCTACCAACAGTAACAGTCGAGCTGCCTACGGGGACAATCGAGCTGCCAACAGTGACGTTCGATGGCTGTTTTGTGGCTGTCACATTACCGTGGGTGGGAGTCTCCTTAACAGCAGGGCCCACTTCAGTCTTGTGGTTGTTGCTAGGGAAGAAAATGTCAAAGTTAAGAATATACCAGTGAAAATTAATGCACTGAATCATTGAACGTGCTACAGCCAGAGTAGCAGAGTCGGAATCGGTGAAAATGGCCTAATTTATTTATTAAAAGAGTCAGTCCAAAATTTCTGATGTCCAAGGAGTCAGAAACTGACTTGATGCATTAGTTGGAATCGCACATTGCCCATCCGACTCCACATATTGGTTATACCTATCAGGGAATGGGCCCATACCGTCCGTCTAGTTTCGACTGTCTAGTATGTACAGTACCTATATATAGCTATATACTACACATGTAACATGTGATAAAATTGTAAGCCACACCAACGATGGGAAATATAAATGTAGTGATGCACTAAAACACGAACACCTATGCTAATTATGACATTAAGAATTACTTCCGAGGCCAGCCAAAATTGAAATTTGGGACCTGAGTCTACGGCGCCCAGGTTATCATGAGAGCAGGTATGAAAGAAATGGATGTGAGTGCTTACTGTAATTAATATCAGAATACATTTGTAGGTAACTTCAATTGCTTTCTTTTGGAGAGGTTTTCGTCACGCGTAGCTACCAGCTGAGTCCAAAGTTGTAGCTACAGTGGGAGGCTAAGTAAATGCAGTGGACACTTCCGGAATACAGCGATACACACCTCTCGCCACGGTAGCATAGAGTGCAGCTAAGCGGCACTCCAGGTTATATAGCTAATTCTGTAATGTTCCAAACTGAAAATTTCGTGATTAAGTTTCTGCGATTTTGAAAATGCAGCAGAACGCCTCTCGAGCTATCATCCCACCGAGCAGTGGATATTGTGGCCCTCTATAGTTTGTAGAGGATCATCGTCCTCGATATACTGTAGAGTACTATAATGAAACCAGCCTAAGGAGTCCGATGGGCGTGGCTAAGAACGCAAAACAACGTTGCCAAATCTCACTTAAGCGCGTGGTATGACATGTCTTAATCGATAAAGTTATATTTATATTCGAAAACTCAAAATACATTAGTTAATAGATTTGATTTGGTACAGCTGCATTCAATTCAGCCTCGCCCCTAAAGGACTGCTTACACTGATTTGACTATAAGTAGTCTAAGCTGCACCGCACCGCAGGTCAAATATTTTGACTCAGTATTTCTGCTGTAAGGTCTTGAATGATGGTGAACTCACATAAGTGACTTCTGTGTCTCAAATGTTGTCTGGTGCGTCCCTTCTAGCAGTAAATAAGGCGCGAGCATCTCTAACCTTACACGGCTCTACCGAACAAATTTGCTCAGCCATGTGGCACAGGAAAAGAAACGAAAAACGAGCAGAGAAGAAGACAGAAAAATACAGGCCTTTGCGGACGCCCCCTTCCGTGGCCCTCCGCACGGAAGAAAGTAGAAGTCCCGCGGAATAGGTCGGCCACCTTGAGGAATAACAGGGGAAATGTAGAAAATCTACCTAATTTTACAAAACTAACTTCGTCAGCAGGAACTGCGGCCAGCTGCAACATCTGCGGAAAAAGCACTCGGGTTTGCTCTGGATTCGTGGGGCCCACATGTATTCTGACAGGGAAAGGGCCCGCTGAAATATACCACCGAGGGCCATCCTCAATATAGCGGAAGTGTTGCCTCTAGGGGGATCTATTAGATAGCTAACCTAAGTGTCATTTAGGGTTTCACATAATATTTTCCTGGTGCTCAGTTGTTACCTTTTCGTCTCGCTGATCATCAAGATTACGTTCTTCCTCTTTTTTTCCCTGACCCGCTCTTCCCATAAATACTCTTCCTCAGTAATTGGTATGTTTTCGTATCGTGCTTGTAGGTAGCTACCTACCTATCCCTTCCATTACTTTCCTGAAACTCTCGACACTGCGGTGTACAATGAGGCTGAAGCCAAGACATTCAATTACTGTTAGTGTTACTTACTAATTTAATAATAGTCTTCTATTAAATCGGTCTTTACTGTTCCTTTCAAATGTTATTATATTGGTATTGTCCCGCTATTTCTGAAACTTAGACAATCAATAGCGATCTAAGATGATTTACTCGGCTTACAGCTGGAACCACAACATTGTGCTCAGGTGGCAAGAGATGAAGGACGAAAAGAGGAGAAGACAGAAGATATTAGGTATTATAAGAAGATTTAAGCCTCCCTAAATAAGTACTAAGCTCTTCTAAGAGAGGAAAAGGAAGGGACATATAGTATATCGACAGAAAAACGGGGAACCCATGCACGAAGGTGTTCCCACACAGGATCAACGCNCAACAGTAAGATCAGTAGGAGTATGAAAGTGGAAGGAAGCAAAGTGGGCACGAAAGACAGACGTCCCGAAGGCCTAGCTAATGGCTAAGGTAACCTACTTAAACCCCCTGGGGGCGCTACTCCCCATAACATAGGATGGGCGAGAAGACAGAAGTGCCCGTGCGGACTGTCCCTTCTGTGGCCCTCCGCACGGGCGAAAGTAAGAGCCCCGCAGAAAAAGTCTGTCACGTCGATCAGCGGCCCACCTCGTGGGGCAGAAAGGAAATCAGAGAAAACCTACCTAACTCTACAAAACTAACTTTCTCAGCAGAAACTGCGGCCAGATGCTACATGCCCTGTGGAGAAGGCACTCGGGACCCTTGGGTGCGTGATGCCCAAACATATTGTGGCAGGGAAAGGGCCCGTCAGAATATGCCCCTGAGGGCTCCCTTTCACATGTTCAGTAATAGCCCACATGAAGCCCAACATGTTTTACTTGTCCGAAACTTCACTCGAATGCAAGGGTTATAACCCGATGGATCGAGTTTCAGGCGTTAGCTCTAAATCAAGTACCTGTGAGATTTTTAAAAACTCACTATGGAGTTTTCAGCCGCCTCAACATAAGTCAGCTGTTTCTGGTATCTACCTACAGCAGAATTCAAGCTTGCAAAGCCAGCGCTCCTTTCTGAAGTCTGGACAAATCAAACTGTGACGGCTTAGGTCAATTCGGTTTTGACAAGTCAACTAAAGGCACCATTGATTCAACTACGAGTGTAACTCTCAAGATCCAAAACAGAGGTGATTTACAGAGGAAAAACAAGGTAACATGCACCACGAAAAGAAAAATGAGGAGCAATGAAGGTAAGAACATTGGCCTGACATGGGAATAGCAAATTTGAAAAGGAAAAGATCAAAACGCAGATACTGAGTAGAAGTATGAGAAAGGAAGGAAGCAGTGTCGGCAAGGAAGGACACATTTCTTGGCATTCAACTATTCACAACTGCATACGATCCTGCATCGTCACGGGCTGTGGCCCAATTTTTCCGAGTATTCTAGCATAATCATTAATATAATATACCGTAGATATAGTGGTATAAGTCTACTAGCCACATCAAAGGCATTCCAAGGGAGACACCGAAACTTGCGCCCCGGCACTCTGTGAGCTATCGCCATTATTTTAGTAGGATATAGAGGACTGGAGAAAAGAGAAAAAAAAGGAGGCAGAATCCCTGCCAGAGACGATCATGAATGCACGCAAGCACAATCAAGAGCCGCTGATATGCGGCGCTTGGATATGTCAAACAGTGTAGTTGGAGCGGGAGAGAGATAAAGACGGATTAAGGTGGCCTCGAAAGGTTTGGCCGTGAAGAGTTTGTAACTCCTGGAGGGGGAGTTCTTAGCTGGCTGTGGAGAAAGTCTCTCCCACCAATGTGTGTCAAGACGATTTTTAAACACGTTGACTGATTCTGCACTAACAGCGTCGGAAAGGAGTCTATTCCAAATGCTGACTACGAAGTACGGAAAGAACTGCTGACTTAAGGTTGTTCTTCGAGTTTTATGCTTGAGTTTTTGACCGTTGTTTCGCAAGCGATCATTGAGGTCTCTTTCAAAGAGTCCCGTTGTAGGTACGTCGTTGAAGGCATTTAAATACTTGAATGTTTCTATTAGTTTCCCCCTGAGTCGTCTTTGCTTGAGCGAGATGAGACCCAGTTCCTTTAGGAGACATTCATACGGCTTGTTTCTTAGCTGAGGTATCAATTTCGTTGCTCTGCTTTGGACTCTTTCCATTTTATCGATATCTTTACACAGATGTGGCGACCAGAATGGAACAGCAAATTCTAAGTGTGGCCGCACTAACGCCTTGCACAAGGGAACGATGATGTCCTTGGACTTGTATTCAAAATTTCTGGTGATGAATCCCAGTACTCTGCTTACCATTTTCACACTCTTGTCAACTTGCTGACTGTGTTGTAGTTTGTTTGTAGCTAATAGTGATTCTCAAGTCACGTTGATGGGTGACAGCAGCCAATACCGTCCCGTTCATTTTCAATGGGGTTGAAGGGTCCACCAGCCCTATGTGCATTACTGAGCATTTGTCGATATTAAAGTTCATCTGCCACGTTGTGCTCCATTCCATGAGGTGGTCAAGGACTTGTTGGAGCTCGGCTCTTTTTGTGGCAGGATGACATAGTTTAGTATCGTCCGCAAATTAACTAATTTTGCTACGGACGAACCAATAGGCCCATTCCCAAAGAGACACCGGAACTTACGCCCTGGCCCTCTAGGAGCTATTGCCAGTATGTTAGTAGGATATAGAGGACTGGAGAAAAGAGAAAAAAGGAGGAAGAATCCCTGCCAAAGAGAAGATCATGAGCCGCTGATATGTGGAGCTCGGAGATGTCAAACTGTTTAGTAGGAGCGGGAGAGAGAAGAAGACGGATTAAGGTGGTGGCCTCGGAAGCTTTAACCGTTAAGAGTTTGTGACTCCTGGAGGAGTTCTCTCCCAAAGTATGTCAAGACGATTTTTAAATGCGTTGACTGACTCCGCACTAACAACATCGGAAGGGAATCTATTCCAAATGCTGACTATGAAATACGGAAAGAACTGATGATTTCAGGTCGTTCTTCGAGCTTTATGCTTGAGTTTTTGACCGTTGTTTCGCAAGTGATCATGAGAGGACAACACTCCAGGCTAGGCGGGGCGAACCATTCTACCACCCTCTAGAACCTTGCAGTCACAGAAATTTTACCTTTCGACGATGCAGACACTTACTTTAGTAACTTTGACGGCGCTGAGGCCTTTCTGTTGGGGGTGATGATAGGTCCACGGTTGGGACGTAGAGGTGTCGAGGTGAGCTTTGGTGTTCTGGGGGCGTTGGTGGCTCCTTTGGTGCCAGACAATGCAGCTCGGTTGGCTCGCGGAGTGCCAGGAGTGAGGGGCTGCGTACCAGGGGTGATGGTCCTAGGACCCCGGGCAGTGAGGGACTGGGTAGTGGCCGCCCTGTACAGCGGCACACGCTGTGCTGACGCAGATCTGGCCTTGACTGTGGTGGAG
>LQNS02276620.1:10317035-10330667 GCA_001587735.2 Parhyale hawaiensis
AAGAGCAGGTACACTGCAGGACGTGCCTATTTAAGAGCAGATGAACTGCAGGACGTGTCTATATCAGCAGGTGCACTGCAGGACGTGCCTATACGAGTAGCTGCACTGCAGGACATGCCTATATGAAAGCAGGTGCACTGCAAGATGTGCCTATATGAGCAGGTGCCCTGCAGAACGTGCCTATAAGAGCAGGTGCACTGCAGGACGTGCCTATAAGACAGGTGCACAGCAGGACGTGCCCATAAGAGCAGGGGCTCTGCAAGATGTGCCTATATGAGCAGGTGCACAGCAGGACGTGCCTATAAGAGCAGGTGCACTGCAGGACGTGCCTATAAGACAGGTGCACAGCAGGACGTGCCCATAAGAGCAGGTGCTCTGCAAGATGTGCCTATATGAGCAGGTGCACTGTAGGACGTGCCTATAAGAGCAGGTGCACTGCAAGACGTGCCTATAAGAGCAGGTGCACTGTAGGACGTGCCTATAAGAGCAGGTACACAGCAGGACGCACCTATAAGAGCAGGTGCACTGCAAGACGTGCCTATAGGAGCAGGTGCACTGTAGGACGTGCCTATAAGAGCGGGTGCACTGCAGGACGTGCCTATAAGAGCAGGTACACTGCAGGACGTGCCTATTTAAGAGCAGATGAACTGCAGGACGTGNCCTATAAGAGCAGGTACACAGCAGGACGCACCTATAAGAGCAGGTGCACTGCAAGACGTGCCTATAGGAGCAGGTGCACTGCAGGACGTGCCTATAAGAGCAGGTACACTGCAGGACGTGCCTATTTAAGAGCAGATGCACTGCAGGACGTGCCTATAAGAGCAGGTGCACTGTAAGACGTGCCTATAAGAGCAGGTGCACAGCAAGACGTACCTATAAGAGCAGGAGCACTGCAAGACGTGCCTATAAGAGCAGGTGCAGTGCAAGACGTTCTTATAAAAGCAGGCGCACTGGTAAATTCTTACTGCATGCGTTCTTAAATATATCCAGGGTGTGTATTTTTACTCACATTTACAGAAAATAAAATATACAGCAACAGCTGAGAGTAGGCGGCGACAAACCCAAAACGCTGGTAACTACTGAACTATATTATCACATGATGCAAATTTTCTTTCCTAAAGGACGGAGCAAAATTAAAGGAAACGCTGTATGTCAACCCTAGCAGAATTTTTAGCGGACCCAGAAGCTAATTTACTTACTGCTCTAGCTTTTGGGGCGGCCCAAAAACACAATTATTATTATCACCATATTCTAAATGTAAGCCTCGCTACTCACAGCGTAGGCTGTGATCCACAGAGTGAAAAGGCGCCCACACGATCATTTTTTTTTCGTCAGTTTATTGAAGTCAATAAATTTATATCAATGACATTTAGAAAATCACTGTATCCACACACGGTCAATGATTTTACATCAATTTTCAGTTTGGGTTCAAAGTCGGAGATAAAAAGCATCTGTGGCTCGATGAATATTAACAGCCCATCAATCAATGTCAAAAAAGTTGTGATCTGTATATGCATTGATTCAATGAAATTGTTTCAATTAAATTTATATCAATGTCCCACAAGCACGGTCAATTTATATATCAATTCATTTACGTCAATAAATAGATATAAATTAATTGACGGAAAAACTGATCATGTGTGGGCGCCTTCAGAAACAAGGGAGATGAAGAATGTGGAGCCGACGCGCGAGTCGACGCGTACATAGGAACAAGTCGAGATAGAAGAGGAAGAACAGAAGAACGCATCCTCCGCTGGGGAAATAAAACACACTGGAGAACAACAACTGAAAAAAAAGCGAGCATAAAGGGAGAGATGTTCCTGGTGGCCCAACCCTAACTGATGATCAGGTAACCAAAGAGGTTAACTTAGCAACTCCTCACTAATCATGTAAGTTATAACACATTCTATGCTCTATGTGGAGATCTTGTAACTTTTTAACTCAGCCTAAAACTTAGAAATGTCTGTCATTCCGAGAAGTAACATGAAACAGTGAAGATGGCAACACAAGTACCTGCACAGACATATTACCATGCACAGACTGGCATTGTTTCAGTATTTTTACGGGGATATCAGCGACCCAACAATTAATCATGCGCATTAAATCGTACGTTCGTAGCACTGATATACTAGTATACTATGTAGATATCTCGAGCAGCGCCAAGAGACAAGGATGACGTCACAACGGACTCCATTTAATTGAGATGCACTTAGAATTTGTACCTACGTCTGTGGTATACGTCTGTGCCTGTACTGGGCATGTAATCAGCTACACTATAGCTTCAAGTGTCATTCAGAAATCATATCCGCAATGTGAAAGTGAGACCATGGCTGTAGTATAATACCTACATCCCTATACAATAACCCTTAATTTTCTCAGATTAATTTGATACACTTTTTTTCGATGCAAATGAAATTTTAGCGGGGACCAATTGGAGGCCAAAGAAACACCACATGTCGGAAAGTATTAGACTCTCAGCATATATTTGCTTTTATCTCCTTTGCGCTCAGTCACAAGACATATGATTGTAGAATGGGAAGGGCTTATTGATTTCAAGGCAGGCACTGCTATTATGTAGCTAACAACACTACCGGGAAAGACTTGAATGTGTGTATAGGGAAAAACCACGTACTACTAATAACAGAAAAATAGTATATTCACTACGCAGTATATAGGCTAGGTGGTTGTAGTGGTGTAGAATATTTTCTGTAGAGTATTCTAAATTAATTTCGAGATATATTCAGTCAGGCTTTAAATATTTCAATTCAACGGTAAGCTCTTTGAAGAAGTCATTCCCTAATACTTCTCATTAAATAATGCATGACACACAATATATCTTTCTGTTAGATTCGGATTACCCTATCCACAACACGGTGTTTCAATTTGCGAGGGAAAAGGATGGTACGTGAACAATATGCAAAAAAAAAATTACTTAATCGCTAATGAACACACAACAAGGTAACGAGTCGACAAAGAAGAAGAAAAGAATGAATACATTTTTTCCTTGTTAATCAAAGCTGAAGCACATTCATAACTAGCAACTTATGTCTGGCCAAAGAACTCAAAACTTCGATGTATTTTTGACTAATAACTAAAACAGCACCAGCTGGCGCAGTTGTAGCATAGCATTTTCCTTATTCATAAGGTAACCCAGAATGTTAATTCTTACGTTTTTCTATGAGGCAATTCACTAAAAAACCGTACCAACTTTCTAGGTTAGATAATTAAAGAGTCTCTGTCGCATGCAATTTTCTCAAGTCACCATACGGGAGGAACGAGCCACCAGCAACGTACGGTTTAAGTTTACTATTTGTGCGTCGAGCAGGTGCACGCTACTCGCCAAGCACATCATTAATGTTCTCTTTGATGTCACGGAAGGTTCCGGGAGAGATAAGTACAGTTGCAGCGTGCTCTTATGCAACCTTAACGAATTCTTACAGCACCGGCGAACAGTTCTTTTTGCTAGTCTCTTTAATTGAACGCACGCAAAGGAGGCATTTAGGGTGGCATATGGCAGGAAATTTCCTCAACTTCGGTCATATGAACCTGTCATATTCGTTCGGATGACAAACCGTATAGGTACTGTATATTCTAATTATGCTACAAAGACTTTTTATTTTTGAAAAACTAAATTTCAACGATGATAACATAATAATGAATTACTGACTTGCCCTATCATCCTAATCACAATAAGCTTCGAGTTTTCACAAAAAACTTTCTAGAGAATACGAATTCGCAAAAAAAACTAGAGATAAAGAGTGCAATGTGAGACGGTGGCAAAAAAAAAAAAGAATTACTATCAAAATTTCGCTTCCGACACATACATTAGACGTTGGGAAAGATTCTACATGAGATATACCACGTGCTAAACGACTTACATTTTCAAGAATGACGTATATGTAAATAAAAACTAAAAGAAATTCTCCAAACGGCGCGTACATCTTCACTGTTCCTCAGTATAATAAATCAGAGCTACAGCATCATAAACGTAAAAAACCCACGTTGCGTAACTTTCAACGAACGATACAGTTGGACGCGTTTAAGCGTAACTGATTTCATTAAATGATATAGAAGTTGGAGGTAATAATATCACCGTGCGACGTATCAACGAGTAAATACTGTAGGATATGTTATATCCTTAATTATATTCTCCTTCAAAGATGTTACAATAAATTATACACATACATATATATATTTCTGTTACATGACATATCTCAAAGAAATAATATCATTACACTGTTTCCGAGTCGTCTAATAAATTTAATCGCTTTTTCATATAACAAGCTATAGCTGCCATAAACATTAGCAACAGTTTGTGGTTCCTATAAAAATAGCAAAGCTGGAGCAGCAGCAGCTGTGATAAGCTAGCTAGTCCGGATCGGTAAAGTCACATAAATGTACATCGAAAAACTTTTATTCTTGATAAACGGTAATTGAATTGGGAACATTCCGATTCCAGCATACATTTTAAAGCTTTGCATGCACCTCAGACATTACGCGTCAGAACAAGTTCTCTACATACTGTATTACAAGAAAGGTTAGTTCCGTCTAGACATAAGGTGCTGTTTAGAATTATTCAATATTTTCTGGTGAAGCAAATATGATCAACGACTTCTGCATGGGAACAGCAATTCACGGAAGAAGGGGACGAATTGGGGAATGAATCATTATAGAAATATCAAAGTGGAAGATAGCGAAGTGGGCACAGAGGAAAGATGTGTCGAAGGCCTTGCAATGCCAAGGTTAAAGTAATCCATGGGTCCTGCCTTGAGGCCCCTTCTCCCCATTACATAGGATGGGCATACATAACGTAGCATAACCCAATGGCGCCCAGAGAGGAGATCGGCAGGATTTCACCGCTCATTAAAACATCGGGTACACCATTGGTCAAATAATATACGAAAGATGCGAATAAATCAACTTATACAGTTGATTTTTTACATGGGGCTAACGTAAAGTTGACACCATAGCTCGCTCTAAAAACATCTCCCTCCCCAACAGATTATAATATCGTTGACGAAATAAAGAACAAGAAATTGACATCCTTTAATAATGATTGTCATCTTGTATATATCTAATGCCTAGCAGACTAAAAAATAAAAACTTCGCAAAATAATATCACCCTTTGAATTCACAAAATTTTCACAACGAAAAAAAAATCACGAAAATTTAAAAAGTGTCGGAACGAAATTAAGCCATGTAAAAACGACACAGTTTTAAATGACACCGTATATCAACGGAGAATTTGCCGAATTAATCCTAGAATTACTGCATTTTAAGCTGAAGCCTCAGTTCCAACGCTTCATCACAACCTAAGGATGCGCGAAGCTCCATATGTGTAGTAGGTACTCTTACAGAAATGCCCTCGAGGCGACCGCCGTACACAGAGTCAAGCCGTTACCACAAGAGGCACCATATTTCACGTACTCTATTCCTCAAGTATATTCGTAAGAAAGACATCAATCATGCGTATTGCCCACTCCGTCATCATGTAACGTAAGGACTTTACTATAAGCGCTCCAAACCTTATCCAATGGGAGCATTTTAGCGGTTCACAATAATCCCATTGAGGGGAGAGCAAGAGAAAGTTAGGATGTAGTACGCAGAGAGTAGCAGACTTGAGAGGTAAATGAGATGTGAAATATAAAACTGCAGGCAATTTGTTGGCACGCTGTAATTAAAGCAGCTGTAGAGTCCTGCGCGACGGCATGGAGAGGGCTGATATATACACGTACATCTCCACGTTCGAGCGAAGATGCTTGTGAAAGTAAAATACAGAACATATTCAGTGTAGTCGCTCTATATATAAGCTAATTTCAGTTAAAGATGTTAACGCAATTGTAGTTTAGGATTGTGCATGACCGTCAACCAATTTGCCTTACGCACGCTTTTGGAAACTTGGTAATACTGTCAAAACGTTATTCCGTTTTTTTCAATACAGTCTGCATGGTGCATTGCAAATACTAAGCATACAGTAATGAAAACTAACAGCATTGTATATACGTAGTTAAGAGCTGCCAATCTGTGTTTTCGGTTGTTTCTTCCGATATTCTGCATTCCCCACTTGATCATCATGGGTACGGGAGTATACGCTTTCGTAGTGAGGCTCCCAGAATTGAAATTCGTACTTTATTTACGAACGAAATAAAAAAGTGTAGAAGAGTTTTGCAGCTACATCAACCCTTCTGGTAATTATTTCCCTACAGCAGACGTCCCAGAAATGCAGCAATAATGAAAGGAATACAACATTCCTTCTGGTAATTTTGAGACAGTATTTGCATAAATAACTACTTTAAAAAAGATGCAACATCCTTTTCGACACCTGCAAAAGGACATTTAAAAATACCATTAGCCATCTGCCTTGCCTTGGGATTTTTCACCCCCAATAGAAAAATTCTACAACGATGTTCAACATCCCTTTGTTCAACATCTTTTTCGTAGCTGAAACACATGTAAACCAAAACCATATCAACAAGCAAAAATCATGATAGAGCAAGCAACAACCTCATGACGATGGGAGTTAAGCAGCCCACGCCCCGGGGGGCTTAGGTCCCCACCATCGATTGGGGAGGCGCGCCCAGATACGAGGGCAACGAGGGAGTGACGGACGAGAGGCAGGAAGGAAGGAAACATTGGTCTATTTCCAGAGGGCGGCCTAAGGGTATTAATTGTTCTCTTCCGGGATATGAAGAAAGAACTGACAGCAATAGCAATTGTCAGGAAATAAAGTAAACCGAAAATTGGGAGCACTGCCTATTTCTAGAAGAAGCCTTAGGGTACCGTATAGCTTTTTTCTTTTATATGAAGAAAGCAAAGACAGTAGATCAATTTTAGGGACCATTAGGGTGGTGTTCTTTAGGATATAAAGTTTAAAAAAATGGATGCAATACAAGTTTCAAGATGGACATCAGCCCGTAGCGTGTTTTTCCAAGAAACCACGGAAATGTAAACTTGCTGAATCTGAAACCACCGGTACGTTGTGCGCAGAGTTGTACATGAACGATGAAACAATATTTTATTTTGTTCAATTCAGAACAGCATTGCACGCTGAATAAGTAAATATGTAGTAAATTAAGCAACAGTCCGCTGACGGTAAGTGAATGCTGGTTCAAGTGTCTCGAAAAATGTCAAAAATACGGTACATTAGCAGAATCATAGGCCGCCCCATTCAAAAACCGTAATTCAGCTTCTGGATCAGCCAAAAATTCAGTTAGGGTAATAAATTTTTGCACATGATAAATACGAGAATGCGACACAAGTACGATATATTGTTTATAGTCGTTAGGTTTAGCCTCGTTACCAATGACCTTCATTGCCGGGATATATTGGGCCGTGTTGCTCTGTAGGTACTCAAGTCAGCCGTGCATTTTTTCTCGTAATTCTGCGTGGTTATTCTGGGCAGAGTTTCAGGCGTTTTCGGAATGGTGATCGTTCATCTAAAATTAAGGTAAACTTGTTCAATAACGCCCAAGTTTGCAGTTTGCAATAACTGTTCAATAGCAATATGCTTTGCAATTACTTTCATTACACGACAACATTTTTCGACATTGACGGCGATCACAAAAAAAAATTGTCTATCTCAGTTACAGATTTCAAGGGACCCAAGACCTCTCACAGGAGCAATAAGCCTCTACCCAACTGAGGGAGGACGGACGGCCGTCTGCTTTCATTGGAACTAATGAAGTTTCTGTTCAATGGAGCAGGCGACACCAGCAGTAAAACTGACTGCTCCCTGACTAGGAAACTGCCGTATTGATCGAAACTGTGGGTGGTGGCGGTGGCATCCACAAGACTGCAAACGACCCCAAAGACAGAGCGGCGACAGTCTAAATGATAAGGTAAAGTAGGTGTCGTGCTGGCATGCACGCATGGCGACAGCGTGGTAGCTACATGGTGTTGTACTTCTGTTGAAGGTGCATGGTCAGCAGCGACTGGTATTGATTGCAGGGTAATTACTAATTATTAAACTTATGGTTTATTTCAGAGAAAGTTTTGAAAATGTTGCACGACTTTAGGCCGAGTTCCTTGTTTAGTTGCTTACGAAAGTATAGCACGACTTAGTTTGCAGTAAATCATAACATAAGTCAAAATTTGAATGGATTAGATAAGCAAATCAAAAACATATTTATTCAAGTAGGTAATATTACTAGTACAGAAATTCTTAGTTTTTCCAAAAAAGTTATCCTTGTCCCTGTAAAACGTTGTACCTAATTTAATTTCAATTGTAACTTCAGTAATACTAAAATTTGCACGTCAAAAACCGATAAATATACCGCAGGAGAATGTAGCTGCACAGTAAATACCCAACCAACTAACAATTGAATAAAATGTGTACGTGTATATCACCCAGCCAATAGAAACAACCTCGGTCAACTGAGTTAAATAAACGTTTTCGTTGTGGAGGAGCTGCCTTCAGAGACCAAGTCATGGACAGCAAGAAGAAGGAACAAGTAGCGAGTCATTTAAATCAAGCAAGCCATGCACGGCGCAGCTAATACTGAAAGATGAGGCTGGGCAACGAAAAAGGTAATCAGCAGGAATACGAACAAGGAAAAAGGTAACACGAAAAGAAAGAAGTCTCTCAGGCCAAACTCCAGTAAAGGGAGAGCAACAGTGGGTTCCTAAACAGGGACTTTCCAGTAAGACAGTCAGAAGCACGTTGCTTGGACAGAATAATCCAAGACATTTATATTGGGTTCCGGTACTTGGACACACACCCACTGTTGAATGTCACGGACGAAATGCGCGAATATTTGGAGTGTTTGTGGCAGTCGGCTAAGAAACCTTCGAATTTCGCAACACCGTCAACCATTCATTCGTTAGTCAAATTTTCCACAATCCAACACCAGTACAAATAAACTAAATGCGAGTAACGAACTGACATTGGAATAGAATGGGCAAAGTTCAATGTAACTATCCAAGTACCTGTGTACCTTTCCAGGTGCAGGTGTAACTATACAAGGGCAGGTGTACCTAGTACCCAATCAAAAACGAATGCGCTACAACGCTTTCACGTTCATTTAAACTATTTTTCTTTAATATAACTGAACATGAGCTATGCATAAAAAGAGTTAACCCCTGCAAAGAGTACGTTAACCTTTTATTGGACGGTTGAAAATGCTCTCATAGGAATAACTCACAGCGGTAACCATACATAGCCACTTGCCTCATAAAGAGCCAAACCTATCAAAAAAACGCAGAGCTACCGTATTCATACCGAAATGAAAGAATAAATAGTTTGTTCATAAGTAAAAGCCAAAAAAAAACTTAATCATATCTTAACATATACGTAAGTAACTCAAGCACACCTAAATACACCCATTCATTCACTCCCACTTGGAGACTATCTTATTCCTACACCAAAGACTCGACTCCGACACCTGATGTGACTGCGGTGCCATGGCGAGACGTACTTAAAGTTATGGTGTATAGTAATAAAGATCAAGACAGCCGTAGAGTGCTCGGGCTGAGTAGATTTAGTCTGTCACGTTCACTTAAGGGTTTTGAGTGATGGTAAGTGTAGTAAATTTAGCGTAATGTGAACGTGGCAACAGCTCGTATTTCGTTCGCTGTAGTACATGAGAGGTCGCTGGGGGTATAAATCTAGGAGACACGCACAGAAAACATTGGGAAATCTTTATTCACTACATATAATAATGGGAAAAGTTTAAATATATAGCATAAGCATCATTTACGTAAACAGTCTGATTGTACATACGTGATTAAATGCTAAGCATTAGCCACATAAAATTCAGCAGTAAAATCTGGGAATGCTCTGATTTGAAACACAATACAAAAGTGAAGATTTGAGAAGCGTGTGAAATTAGTTATTAGGCCTACACAAAAACTATGCATAAGCTAACTCTCCATAGTGCAACTTGCTATAACGCATTAATAAAATCTACGGATATTTGGATCATAATTTCAATATCACAACAGTGACGAACATCGAAAAAAGTAAAAAAAATGTCCTTGAACAAACGTAAGCATGCACGAATCAGAAACACGGTGCAAAAGATATAATGCACCAGTAAAATCTACGGATATTCGGAACACGATTTCAGTATCACAGCAGAGAGGACATCGACTGGTGCGAAATCGGCCTCTGATCGCAGACATTTAGAACGCGACGAGAGCGAGAGGAGGGGACCGAAATCGGACGCAGAACGGGGGGATCAAAAGATGATGAGGTTAATTTATTGGCAGTGGGGGAGAACTCGTTTGCAAAGTGAGGTGGTGAGGGGATCTATCGATTATTGCACAACTGGTGGGGGGGGGGGCACAGAAGTTCATCGTAGGAACGGGGAATGAAATTTTGCCGAAAATATGGAGCCAAAAGTCGCCTGAAGATGTATCACAAAAAATGTACAAAAGTCAGAAGGTAGAAGGAAATACACTACAAATAGATGCATTAACAAGGAGAAAGTTGTTAGAAATATATCGGGGATATACCTTGAGTTACCTTGAGAGTCTTCGGAAGAACTCTAGGTGACGTTGCTCACGTCACCCCACGTGTGTGGAGTCACTCTGCTGGGTGCCTTCTGTGCACGGCGTCAAACGTTGGTTTCTCTCTCGGTCGTCGCTTAATAGAGGTGTCACGTGCATTGGCGACTGGCGACCAGATAGACCATAAGAAGAATTTACACTTAGGTCGTAATTTTTGAACTCTAAAGTTTTGATACCAGTGGCGTTTCGAATATGCCGAGGCATTTTGTAAAAACAATCTTGCTCCTCGTACAGCGAAGTTATTAGAATGTTTTGTGGCCACAGCTTTTCCACCATCTCTGCTTGGGATGCGGTTATCACAAGTTCTTCCAGTTCTTTCCGAGTGTCTGGCGACAATCCGTTCATTCACCAACAGGATTAGGTTTGATAGTTATGTCTTCTAGCACTCACAGTCTGAGGTACAAAAAATAAAACTGTAAAGGTGTCGAATTCGTTTGGTTCAATTACAATAAATCTATGTATCTAACCTAACTCATAGGCAAGCAAATTATACCTGAATCTCAAACAGGTCGCATATTAAGTTTGCACCCATTTACTATATTTAATTAATTTCATTACCTAAAATCCCGCGTTCACGAAATCCAAATCAAAACCGCTTTTGCGAATTCTTTGTGTAGTTGATGCGCGCCGACCCTCGCACATAACTTACAAGCAGCGGTGGCAACGCCGCCAGTGTTGCCATATTTACGGTAGGTAGTCGCCATTAAAGCGGCACCCGCCGCAGCNGGGGGGGGGGGGGGGGGGGGGGGGGGCAGAGAGAAGCTCATTGTAGGAACACGGAATGAAATTTTACCGAAAATATAGAGCCAAAAGTCGATTAAAAATGTATTACAAAAAATGCACAAAAGTCAGCAGAAGGTAGATGGAAATACACTACAAATAGATGCATTAATAGGAAGAAAGTTGTTAGAAATATATCAGGGACATACAGCATTCGGTAAAAGCCAAGAAAATGCGTAATTGGATAATGCACAATAAAAAAGCAAAGTGATAGAAAAAATAACAAGGAGAAAGCTACCAGGCACCGAAAACGCAGACACCAATAACAGGTATAGCGGGGATTTTTCCAGAAGATGACGAAGCAGTACTAAATGAATATGCCATTGAACCGCCAGTACGATTAGCACGGTAAACGCCGAGCATTCGCCTCAAAAATTAAACTTCCATCGGTCCCACTATATGTGTTAGGTTCGGTTCAGCTAAGCATAAGTCACATATGTCAAAATATGGACCAATACTGCTTTTAACAAATGACGATGACAGCCCTGATCGAGCGTCCCATGAATTACTGGAACCCGCAGATGACCCTTTTCTATCTTTTTAATTAAATTTGATAGTCATGTCTTCCAGCTCTTACAGTCTGAGATATAAAAAATAAAACTGTAAAGGTGTCGAATTCGTTTGGTTAAATTACAATAAATCTATGTATCTAACCTAACTCATAGGCAAGCAAATTATACCTGAATCTCAAACTGGTCGCATATTAAGCTTGCACCCATTTACTATATTTAATTAATTTCATTACCTAAAATCCCGCGTTCACGAAATCCAAATCAAAACCGCTTTTGCGAATTCTTTGTGTAGGTGGTGCGCTCCGACCCTCGCACATAACTTACAAGCAGCGGTGGCAACGCCGCCAGTGTTGCCATATTTACGGTAGGTAGTCGCCATTAAAGCGGCACCCGCCGCAGCTCTCACGCCGTCAGGAAAGCGTGAAGTGTTGCCATTTTTTGGTCTCAAAATTGCGCGCGATTGTCACGCAGGAACGGCGCGGCCACCGCTGTTGCGCAGGCGGCGTTACCGTGTAGCAGCAAACAGACAAGCTGTGTAGCAGCAAACAGATCCACCGTGTAGCAGCAAACAGACAAGCTGTGTAGCAGCAAACAGACAAGCCGTGTAGCAGCAAACAGATCCACCGTGTAGCAGCAAACAGATCCACCGTGTAGCAGCAAACAGATCCACCGTGTAGCAGCAAACAGATCCACCGTGTAGCAGCAAACCGACAAGCTGTGTAGCAGCAAACAGATCCACCGTGTAGCAGCATACAGATACACTGTGTAGCAGCAAACAGACAAGCCGTGTAGCAGCAAACAGATCCACCGTGTAGCAGCAAACAGATGCGCCCAAAATGACACTGTTCTGTTACATATGGAGAATGATTTATGTAATGAAAAAGCAGCTAAAATAATTAGCTCAACCCTGTAGCGTTCATATTCGCTAAACATCACGTTGTGTATATCAAACATCACTTCAGTAAGCACTACTTTTCCAAACTCGTACGTATGAAACTATAGATTGTTACGTATGTATATGGCATCTCGCTTCACTAAATAACGCTGATGTATGAAACATCACGTATAGGGTACGTCGCTTCATGAAACATCACTATTTGTATTTTTGTATAACATCACCTGTCACTTAGCACCACTTTTCGTATGTGGATACTAATTTTTCAAGTGTAGCCGGTGCTAATTTTAGGCAGTTGCCCCATATCGTCGAGTGTCAGCTTCCCTTGCTATTTCAAACAACGCTATTCCTACGAGAAACGCTATTCCTAAAATGATATTCCTACGAGAAACGCTATTCCCATTACGCTATCCCTACCAGAAAACAAGCTTTTGTCCTCAGTTTGAGAGTTGAAGAGATAAAACCTGTACGTGTGCACAGCTCAACACTTTCGTTGCACCTCTGCTTCTTGTGAACAAAACTTTCGTCAATTATAAGAGGAGATTCCAGATGTATCCATGACACGGTTAAACTTGTTATTTGGACTGCAAATAGGTTCTATAAGGATGAAAAAGGAATTGACCGGCAGTTTTAATTACAGTGCGGTCTTAGTTATTGGGCTTGAAACTTATTCATAGTCAACTCTTCACCGGGTAGCTGAAAACCGCTGCCGTATGAATTGATCATCAATGGTCACTATAGCCTGGTAAAGGGTTGATGTAGTCTGTCCACAATTAACATCGTGAGGGAAAAAACCACAAACTTTGTAGGAATAACTAAAGGCTGCGCAGCACGCGTCGCACCAAGGGGTCGAAAAAACCAGCCCTAACGCCTCAACCGAAACAAAAAAGCCATAACGCCCGGCCTGGGGACAGGCCTCCCCAGCACGCAAGTAAACGG